>CM055267.1:135247278-135437281 GCA_029237695.1 Conchocele bisecta
GTTCGATGTACGTTTGCATAATCTGGCCTTCGATGGTATCTTAGGGACTGGTCATTATTTATCGCCGGGGGGGGGGGGGCTGATGAAAATGAAAGGCCGCCGGCGGAGGGGGGGGCCCCGAAAATATCGACTGCGCCAGAGGGGGGGGGGGGGGGGGGGGGCCGAAAATTTCACAGATATTGAGGGGGGGCCCGAAAATTTTGGCGATAAATAGGGGGGGCCTTGAAAAACATCCGTGCACTCTGATCAGCGTCTACACTGGTTGCCATTCAGTCAGTGACACATCTATCATACACAGTTTAGATCCTTTTTAACAAAATGTATTTGGATTGTCCCAAAATAGTGTCTGAATAATTAGGGTAAATACCAAGTCCAAGAACTGGACATGCTGAACATTTGGTACGATTTTGATGGTAACAAGTCTGTTATTACCCTCGGACCAGCTACGCAAATAGAGTAGATCCTTATGAGACGGCTCATCTGGATCTACACTGCTTGCAAAACTGCTACATGTATAGTCTAGATCGAGATCTGCATGGAGTTGAAAGGCTTAAAATGGCAAATTGCTTTAATAGATCCTATTTAATTTTAATAGTATACTATACTAGACATTGCACATGTAAATTTACATATCGTTCAGTAATGTTGACCAATGTCCACATTCACCCAGGCGATAATTTCTAGCAATCAGAATCTGATTCAGTGTCGCTGCTACTACATGTACTACTGGTTCCTGGGTATAATTATATAGATACATGTACTGCAATAAACTGTACTGTAATAAAGAGTGATGATGATGATGATAAGCATCATGCAATTGAATATATTACCATCCGAATGGCCAGTTTTACATGGAGTGGGTTGAGTTTGGGAGCATAGGTTGGGGGGGGGGCTCGAAAAATATCTATGATGGAATAGGGGGGCCCTGAAAATTTAGCTAAAGTTACTGGGGGGGGCCTAGAAAAAAATCAGATTATTGGCAAAATTCATCCTGCCCCCCGCCCCTCCCCCCCCCCCCCCCCCCCCGCCTACCCCCCCCCCCCCCCCCCCCCCCCCCCCCCACGGCGATAAATAATGACCAGTCGCTTAAACTGATCAATCTGTTTCCTGTCGTAATTAAACTTTAATTAGCTGTGACATCACGTAACTCGGGCTGCACAACCAGCCTAGCCAGATACCAGCTCATCCCTGTAGTCTGGGAAATGTCTCTGCTGTTTGACAAAACCACAGTTTACACCGTGTATATGACATGTGCCATGGTGTACATATGGCCGTGTGATTGGTCAATGGTAGATCATTGATCGTGATTGCTGGAGTGGTGTTGTCATTGTTTGAGTTTCCGATTAGAGCGTCTGTGCTGATGAGATATCACCATTGTAGACTGTCAAGTGTTTCACATTTTCTTCAAGAAACCAGTGTTACCATAAATGCTGGAATGGCGAACAGTGCAGATCCTGATCAGACTGTGCGGATGCACAGGCTGATCTGGATCTACACTGGTCGCAAAACCCATAAGCCCCAACTAAAAACAACAACAACACCAGTTGTGGTAGTGACTGGGAGAATGGGACTAATGGGCTGTGTGACCAGTGTAGTTCCTGATCAAATAGCAGACTCATGTAACCGGAAATACACATGCTATTGCAATATGCACATAATGCACATGTGCTTATTTGGTAAATGTATATTTTCGTCTCTACACACATAGAAGCACATGACTCATTCACAGGGAACAGATATGCTGGAAGGCATAGTCCATGCAATAAGACACCTGCTAATGTATTCATTCATATAAAAGCACACATAGACTCATTCCCTGTGATGGAAACTCATTACAATATTAAGGATTCGCTAAGAGAGGATTATGGAGCTAAGACCTATCAACTGCTGTATGACTTGTACTAATTAAAGTGTGCAGAACATGGAATGAATCCTGCATCATTAATTACATATTTAACATTTAACATGAGTACAACTATTCTTTTCACAAACCTAAAGACTGTCGTTGTGAGACGTGCATTGTCTATAATGAAAAGGAAAAAAGCAAATATGTTGACACCTGCTGATACAAAAATACAACAAAGTAATTTACAATCGAAGGAAAGGACTTGCAAAGAAAACGAACATTACAGACAGATAAACAGGACTGACCATATGTTTTATGTGAAAAGTGAAATATAGAAAATAAACAGCAGACGTAAAAAATGATTCAGCAGTGTAAGAGTTAATCTAGCTATATATAATGGCACATGTTACATTTGGTATGAAACCAGGAAAATGAATCTTGTCTGATTGCGCATTTTAAATGTTTCCAACCAGCCATCAAACCTGTTGTTATGTACTCTGATTCTGCACATAACAACACAGGAATCAGTATGTCGCAGACATGCAGTTGCAGTGAAAACACATCTTAATACATTAGAACAAACGTTCTTCGAGTCTGTCCACACACATATGGAGTGTGATTCAATCCATGCTGAAATATAACAGTCACTGGGATACTGTCGTATGTGGCAAGACGGAAAAAGCATAGACATCATAGTTATTCCAATGTGCTTCAGCAGTTTATGACTTTCAGCAAGTTGCCAATGAAGTTTCTGGTGATTTTAAGGTAGACATACATGGTAATAAGGTGAACTGGATGAAGTTAAAAGACTACTGAGAATCAAATTCATTTCAAATATAACTATGATGATGGCTTTACAACAATAGATGTATCAGAAATGTTAAAAGGGAAAACTGATACTACATATACAATTCCAAATGTTTGGTTTCAAATGAGAAAAAATGACATACATACTGTCATTATCACACTATATGGTAATTCCATTAATGTATCACCCATTTTATGACAACAAGTAGGACTGTTAATAATTACCGGACCAATATCTGCTGGAGGAGGATATGTACTCATTAATAGTCTATGTAGTAGCTGTAATGTCTACTAAAATGATTGTGTTTGACCCTGCAGTCATACAATGTAATTGAGTCTTGATACATTTCAAACTTAAAGCATTGTATCGAGTAATCAATGTACTGACTATGGACAGGGTAAACTGTACTCAGTGTTCACAAACACTCATCCTGGTCAGCAACTCAGTACCTCTCCATCTTTGTCAATACATGAACTGCAATGCTGTGTACAACAGATTAACATAAAGGTAATGAAGTCATATACATGATTTTGATAATTGTTCTGCATAATAAACACCCAAGAAGACACGTTACTGTCATATAAGTATGAATACATATCGCATAAAATTGTTGTTGCTTTTGAGTATAAGTACATCCATGTACTGTAATAAATACACGACTTTTAATAGCCATGTATTGTTATTTGAAAGTAGATGGTAGTGTTGCTATCATGCGCGTTTTCAAACAAATTCCATGAATGGATTTAACGTCATAATATTCTTTGGTATGGTTACAATACATATAACACCAAGGCAACATTTAAAGCAGATTATAAACCTATTATTTGTTCACTAGTGCACTTCTGGCATAATGTAAATGAAAGATTGATCAGATTATAATTTCATTCCAAAATATTCATTATATGAACTGTATAGTATACATATAAAAAAAAGTACAGTTTGTGTGTGTCACAACGTGACAGTGACTGCATAGCACATGCTTACTATACATAAACGACTTGATTTATGATGCACGCTAAAAACCTTAAAATGCGATTTTCTCCAAACAGTGAAACCTGCTATTGAGCCTATATGATTGTTAGGGGCGGCCAAACTATATCTTGAGTGCCATATTTCCACAACATGTACGTCGTGCGATCTTAGGCCATAACAGTAAAGTTTAAGCCAACACAATATCGTTGGACAGACACACAACTTCATGAATGTATTTATATACAAACAGGTCAATTTCATACTGGTGAACATGTAATACGCCCCATATTATCAAAATATTACTCTTGTATTAATACAAATGGCTATCATGAATGCTAAATGCATACACTATAAAGTATAAAACAGGTTCGAAATGAATATTAGTTGTTGACATTTTTACATTTTAATATTATTATGGCGGCAATTTTGAATTTGGCGGCCATTTTGTGCTTGAAAATAAATCCACCCAAATGTGTTTATGCTTAGACTATCTAAAAACAAAATCAAGAATTAATTTGCTTTTAACAAACAAATGACACAGGAGTATTGCTAAGGACAATCTAGCGTCCACTGTTACTTTCAATGTCTTCAGAATGTATCAACTCACCAAGGTGTTGCACGCCACCCTCCGCTCCAACCTACTTCCTTCGAGTGAAATGCAATTGTAACGACACAATAAAGAAGAAACCCCTAAAACTCTCTGATAACTCCAAGTCAAATTGTTGGTCCCAAGTACATGTTTTTCTATATAATAACTCTCGTTAACTCATACATTTGTATTTGTATTAACTCAAACTACTTTCCTCAGTCCCCCCTGTATAATAATTATGTAGCTCTATAACAATTATTCATAAAATCACCAACGCCATTTCCCGATGCCCAAACTCCCCCACCCCGTTCTCGCCATATGAACGGAACAGTCGGCAAGGAATTAGGCCGGAATTCACCTACACCTGTATTTAATATGTAGCCACCATTCAATGACACACGTCTAGTGATACACACTTCAATATGCTCTCATTATCTTACGATTGTGGAGAAATTCACGGGTCTGTAAGGTCGATAGGCCAATTCTTACACACAACCAACCAACAAACCAGCCATCCTGCATGTCCAGTCCACCAACATACATGCTTATATTCCACGCAACTTTAATTCAACGCAACTGAATAATCAACTATTTACAGTCATCTAAATGGCAGTCATTCGGTCAATAAATACGTGTACATGTAGTTAACTCTGGTTGTAGACGCTATTATTACATAGGCAGTTTACTCCTGAAACTGGTCAGCCGCCATCCTGTCAGTACCGCAGCCGTTAATGCTCGTCTGCTGCTGGGTACCACGTTAGATGTCCTCGATGTATACACGATAGATGCAAGTGGGAAACGGAATAGAGGCTACGTAGCACAGTTTGGTAACCAGGTAACATAATAGAGCACGGGAACAAAATAGAGGCCATTTAAGTTTATTAACGATGCATAATTCTTTACATGGATCCATATATTAACGGCGATTCTTACTCCGATTCACGTATATGCCTAAATGATCCGTAGTGTATGTATGGACGCCTGTCGGCAGACCAGGATACCGTTGTTTGAGTGCTGGACAAATTACAGTACTTACTGTTTTGAAGCCTCATACTATACAGTGTATTCCCATATGTAGATGTCGAACAGACGTACGCCCACACACAGCAGTCAATCAATCGATAACATGTATGCCCGCGAGATATCATGTCTGACAGAGAGTTCCTGAACGATATCTTGTAAAGAAAATGCAAATTTTCGTTTCTGGATGGGGCTCTGTAGTGAATTGAAAACCATTTAGCATGTGCGTGATGACGTAGTTTCCTACCATTGTATATACACATAAACACTCGCTAAATGGATACTAGTAAATTGTAAACTACTGAACAGGATCTACTGAAGCAAACAAATGTTAACTTGTAATATGTGATTCACTTTATAAATGTTTGATTTATTGCAACAATACATACATACAGCAATATATCAACATCTTACATATTCAAAAAGTCTGCCAATAATGTCGTCTGTATATAGGATTCATTTATATACTTGGCTATAGTTAGCCTATGACTGGACAACACATTCGGTGAACATCAGAGTAGAAAGACAAGGTATTTTTCTGTGTTGCCAGATGTAGCGCTCTTTCTCGTTTCACGAGACAGGGTGCAGGGAATGTGGCTATAAAACCACGGTCAGCCCCATTGGCAGGTCCCTAGTGACCACGTGCCAGTTAAGTCCCAAATCACAATGAGCCTTTGTACCACAACAAAAACCTACAAAATGCACGCTCTGAAATGACCCGAATGTTCTGTCTGTGGCAACAAGTCGACCTGCATTACAGACAGAAAAATTCGGGTTAGCTCTGAAACTGATACATCGTACTTTTATTGTATTTACTGTCGACGTATGTTTGAGATATGTACATGGAGATTGTTATGAGCGTATTAAACTGGTCAGAATTTTTTTTTTTTTAAATAGATGTCATATAAAATTAAATGTAAATACTTGAGCAGTCGGAAAAACTAGGATTGGATATTGCTTTTATGTTGAGCAAACTTATATCTGTAAGTTTCCTCTCAATAATTCCCAAATAACAACTAATATGTAGATTTCTACATCACGTTAAAGTGTTTATAGTGGTTGCTGGTATATTTAGGAATATTTTGGTTGGGCAATATTCTGACCTCTCTCTATTCAAACAGATTTGAATCGATTTATTGGTGTTTAACAGCCTATCAACAGCCGGGCCAACGGGTTCGATCTCGCATTTAACCTGCTACATTGCCTATTCAAATAGAAGGTGCACATGACGTACATTACCAATCGAGCAAATTATTACTTGCTCCGTTTTATCCAAATAGTGACTTTGTCACCGAGTTAGTATATATTGGAATCGGGTAAAAACGGATGTAATTATATGTATAATATTACTACAATATAATATTACTACTGCGGGCAACCCAGGGAGGTCGGGGCTTAAACACATTTTAAAGGCCGTGGCTGAAAATACTCAATAAATATCTTGGGGCATCATTATTCTTGAATTAAACAACACTGCTGAAACATTTAGGGAACATTATCAGTATGCATGGGTTTAAATGCAGGACGGGGTGATTACTATCTGCCACTCCTTAGGTAAACCGTTATTGGGTAGTTAATTAGTGTGAATGGATCCCAGACTGGATACGACACCTGTAATGGCTATCTGAAAAGCCATCTGGATAGTGGCTGTACCAAGCACAGCACATGAACGTTGCCTATTGCACCATGAGCATTATACCATCAAGTATTTAACAATGGAAATTGGCTTGAATATATTCCATACCAATCAAAATGAACATATCAATTGTCATCAATGGAGTCAAATGCCCTAAAGCATAAGAATGTGGGGTGGCGTGGGGGGGCTATTGTTGCTCGTTTCTGTGTTCTCAGGCTGGCAGTATAGACCAATCTCTGTTTCGCTAGTATATCTGCATACTCTAGGAGAGAGGTGGCAGGGCTTTTGTGTTTTCAATTTCTGGCTATCTGATTTATTGTTGTTTCAAGTATTTCAGTACATGTATTATCATAATAATATATGCAGGAACAAGTCAAAAGCCATGTATTTGCATTACTGTCTGCTGCTGCTGTTTTATATATTATCTTCTTTATCAATAAAGACATAGTTTGTCAGCACTTTAGAATCACTATGCCTCCGCAATCGTTGTGTGTGTGGGGGGGGGGGGGGGGGGGGGGGGGGGGGGGGGGGGGGCTGGAGTCAGGTTGCCCGTCTGTCCGTCAATACGTTCGTCACCAAACTTAACAACAGAGAAATATGTTATAACCATCGAACATTCTTAATATTTCACGCATGCAGTCCTCTCAGGGTCTACTGTCATGCTGTGACAAATCCATGACCGTCCAATCCCAGCGTATCCCAAGGTCAAGGTCACACTTAACATCGGAGAAATCATGCTCTGACCAATTCATGACCGTACCACCCCCGCTAAGCCCAGGGTCAAGGTCACAGACCCACAGACTACAGATAGACACATTTATGGGCACCTGGGTCCACATTTCGTAGGCCTCGCTTACTGGCAAATCTAGTTTACATTGAAAATGATTCTCAAGTGCTGCCAAAGCTTGTTTTCTTATGAGAAAAATGAAAATTAGAAAATAAACAGCAGACAACAAAAATTAAGTCAGCAATGTAAGGGTTAATGCTGTTAAGTTTATATAACAACATACTTATTATATAATACATGCACCATGAGATTACCAGGCATAACTAGAGATTATGTTTGTATTTAATTGATTTAATGGAGAAATCCTTACAAACGTTTCGACGTAAATAAATGGTCAAGTGTTTCAGCGATCTTGCGACCGTCAAACAGAGCATGGTCATGCTAATTGAAGGTCACGTATGTGTCATTCGTTTCTGATCACTGGCTCAGGCTATTGTGCTGCATAGTGGCTGTACTGTTATATCTGAAACCATTGGACTTGACCCATAGTTTGCGAAAAGTAGGTAATTATCACGCGAATGCCATTGTAGTATTTTCTATCACATTTCAAATCCAATGCATATGTAAATATCGCATACGAATACATGTACTTTGTACATCTACATGTACATGCAACTGGGCGGCTGTTTGACAAAAGGAGTCTTACAAATAGTATTTATTTGTCATTAGTTCATAATACAAATCTAATTACAAGAACGACGCCACCGGCATGTATCCCATCGCTGCGGTGGCTGGATCACAAACATGCACATTGATACGGTAAATAAGTTATAGGAGAATAGAGGAATGCGCATGCATCTACTTAAAGATAATATGGATAATGACAAAGATGCATATGAAGTTTCAAGTGAATCACTCATATGGTAAAGAGCTTATAGCAGAATGAATGTGCTGAAGTGGGTATTTCAGAGTTATTTTACATTGACCGATGTCAAGGTGGAGGGAGCATGCTGGGGTGTGAAATGGAAATATGGATGATAATAAACATGCATATGAAGTTTGAAGCCAACTAGTTGTACAGTAAAGAAGTTATAGGAGAATTGAGAAACGTGCACGCATCTACTGGACATAAATTTCTATGTGATTTGACCTTGAACCTGTGGCGAGCAAGGGTGTGGTGGGGAATGGAAATATGGATGGTAATACACATGCACATTAAGTGTCAAGACAATCTGTCCTACAGTAAAAAAAAAGTTACAGGAGAATATAAAAAGGCACACACATCTATAGGACGCAAATTTCAAAGTTGGTTGACCTTGACATTGGGCATAGGAAGAGCATGAGTGTGGTGGGGAATGTAAATATGGATGATAACAAACATGCACATGAAGTTACAAGCAAATTGGTCGTACATCAAATAAGTTATAGGAGAATAGAGGAGCGCGCACGCATCGACTGGACGTAAATATTTAAGTTATTTGACCTTGAACTTGGGCATGGGTGGGGCACGGAATGAAAGTATGGATGATAATGAACATGCATATGAAGTTTCAAGCCAATATGTCATACAGTACAGAAGTTATAGGCGACTGGAAAACGTGTCGGACAGACAGACTGATGGACGGACAGACGTACACACTGTGGTATACTTGTAAACCCACTTACCTGTGCACCTGTAAATAGTCTGCTTGTTTCAACATTACAATTACGCACGAATTGATCGACGAGTATACGTGGTTGAAGATGGACGGACAGACGGACGGACGGCTTTATCATCCAATTTTCGCTACGCGATATGATAAGTACTGGTCAGATGCATGCCACAACATGCCACTGATAGTGTCATATCAAGGCATTACTCCTGAGCAATACAGCAATACATGCATTGGGCACAGGGGAGTCGGGAGCTATTGTGATGTGTAAGTCGGCTACATGTGCCATGATACTGCTGTTATCTCTGGTGTGTGGCAGGACTGCCTGCAACCTGGATAATTACCTAAGTGTGTGTCCTAATGTTGTCTGGGGAGCATGGTTGTTTGTATAACTGACATGAGCTTAATTTAATGAGATTATTGAATGTGATTTACGTCTTCCCAAGTGTGAACGACCACGGCCTTTAAAGTATAATTCCCGCTTCTCGGAATTAAGTTGTTTGTGTCTAATTCATGGGAGTGGCAGCAGTAGTGTCTCCATAGATACATTATGTGCCGTTTTACGAACTACTAATATCCCCTCACTTGGATTTATATTGCCGCATATCGTGACTTTTGCTGTCTAAGTCTCCGGGTGCCCCCCCCCCCCACCCCCTAACACAAACACACACACCCATGTTGTTTGAACCGTCGCTGTAGGTAGAGGGAACTGAACATTTTTCGATATTATCAGCTCAAATTAGATACGCACTATACTTCAAACTGGTGCCAAAACTTCATCCAGTGGGTTACAGAGCGCAGACATACAACATAACACTCGTAATTTAATGTAGTTTCGGACGAAAATATGTCTGCAAAAATCCCACATGGGGGGGGGGGTTCCATTTCCAGCTGACGGCATATAGCAATCCCCAGTAAAAACGTACTAAATCGTAGTAAAGTCGGCAGTCACCTAGTAAAACCTACTACTAGTAATCCCGAATGAAATCGTGACAAGTAGCCGCTTTGATACCCGGCCTGTTACATGTCCGCTGGGCGATATTTAGTAAAACCTTGCAAAAACGTAGTGGAAACCTACTAGAAACCTAGTAAAGCCTATAGTTAATACCCCCAAAACTGTGCAAAAATGTGGCAATCCATACGGATGGGAAACGTAGTAATACATAGCCCTCAATACCTGGCAGTGTGACCACTAGGTCTTATATCTCTGGGCATCATTATTCCTGAAATAAACTGCTGAAACATTTAGCGAACATTCTCAGAATACGTGGGTTTAAATGCAAGACATGGGTGATTACTATCTGACACTCCTTAGGTAAACAGTTATATGGCAGTTAATTAGTATGAATTGGCTCCAACAGACTGGACGTGGCACATATAATGGCTGTTTGAAAAGCCATCTGGATAGTGGCTGCACCAAGCTAGCCATTCTTCTGATAGCCAGTACATGAACGTTTTCCAAGAGTATCATGCCATCAAATATTTATCAATGGAAAGTGGCTTGAATATCTGCTTACCAAGCAAATGAACAGATCAATTGCCATTAATCAATTTTTTTGAATAACTGGAGCCAAATGCCCTAAAGCATAGAAATGTGTTCTCAGCATACTCCAGGAGAGAGGTTGCAGTGCGTAAGCTTTGTGTTTTCCATTTCTGGCTATTGATAGATTGCTGTTTCAGTATTATCATAATACATGCAGGAACAAAATTCAAAAGCCATTTCGATTCGAAATGATTCTAAAGTACTGACAAACCATGTTTTTGATGAGAAAAATGAAAATAGAAAATAACCAGCAGACGACAAAAATTAATTCAGCATTGTAAGGGTTCATGCTGTTCATTTTATATATCTACTTATTTTATAATACTTGCTCCATGAAAGTACAAGGCAAAAACTTGAGATTATGTTTGTATTTAATGTATTTAATGGAGAAATTATTTTCGACGTAAACAAATGGCTAAATGTTTCAGCGACCTTGCGACGGTCAAAACGAGCATGGTCATGCTAATTGAAGGTCACGTATGTTTCATTCGTTCACTGGATCATGCTATTGTGCTTGATTTACTAGCCAAGCCCCTCAACTTCAAGCGCAATCCCAAGATACAATCAGGAGCAAGAGGTGCTTCAATGACTGAATGGCGATCAGTGAAGATCAGTGCAGATCTTGGCCAGATCGCGCCTAGATGCGCATGCTGATCTGGATCTACATTGATCGCAAATAGCATAAGGCCATTGAGTCAGTCACAGCCACGTATTACTATTGGATGAATGGCGACCGCACCGCATAAAGCCCCAGTCACACTGTCAGTCAGGTATTACTACGTTTCCCACCCGTACAGATTGCCAAATGTTTTGCCCCGTTTTTTTTTTTTGGGGGGGGGGGGTATTATGTGTTACTAGGTTTGTAGTAGGTTTCCACTGCGTTTTACAAGGTTTTACTACATATCGTCCCGTCTAACATGTGACAGGCCGGGTATCAAAGCGGCTCTATGACTGTCACGATTTCACTAGGGATGAGTAGGTTTTACTAGATGATCGCCAAGTTTCGCTACGTTTTACTACGATTCAGTACGTTTTTATTAGGGATTGCTAGGTAGTTTCAGCGAGTATTACGAGGTCGGCGAACCGGAAATAAACGCCGCCGCTTTGACAAGCCAAATCAAAAACGTAGTAATATACGTAGTACAATGTATTAGATACAGCTATATAGGTAATGTTGATTGCTTCTATCACGTTTGTTTTGGACACGTTAAAAATTAATTTGACACGTAGTATTATACGTATTAAAACGTAGTAAAATATATTAGATACGGCCATACCTACAAAAACATAATAAAACGTAGAAATAAAACACAGTAATACGTAGTAAAAAAAAGTAAAGCGTAGAAAATACGTAGTAGTACATAGTGGACTGCCCAAAACGGGAGCAATCATCAGTACGTATACAGTCGTATCTACTACGTTTAATACGTATATTGCCGTTTTACTTCGTATTAAAAGCGTAGTAATACTTAGCCCTCAATACCTGACGGTGTGACTGGGGCTTTATGTCGAATCACGTCAGTCCGTTGATCTACGGATGGCCACAACATATATATGGGAAAATAAGACAAATTAATCTCTTCAGTATACACAAACAGTGTAGCGACTGATCATATAGTTTCATGGAGGAATAAGATAACGCATATCAGTTAGATGGCAAACAACATAGGCACTGACCATTTGTATTGATATGTGTATATAATACAAACTGAATGGCAAACACCAAAGCCGATTCCGATCATCTCATATAACTTTGACTGGAGAATTAGGCTGTATTGATTAAGCGACCAGTGTAGTCCCAGATTGGCCTGCGCATCCGCGGAGTCCAGAAATATTAATAAGAACAATGTATTATGCCAGAATTGAGAAACTCCGGCAAACTTCTTAATGTGTGAAAAAGTGCATACTTGTGAAGGTCAAAATGTCAAGGTCATATTAAGTTAAGGGCAGCATGGATGTGTGGCATTTGTCCACAAGCATGTGAAATATTAAAGTAATACACCAAGGGATATAGAAGTTATGATAGAAAAGAGAAACTACTGCGATCTTCTTAAAGGTGCATGCCCACTCAGTAGGCACAAAATGTTCTTTATGGGAATTAAATAAGTGTATAACTGTGTCACTATTCCACCCCTTCTAAAGATTATGAGAGCCCGCTATACAGATATAATCATTTGGTAATATGTATTTTACTGATAGTGACTCGCGGTGGTATCAGGCTATTTTCATGTGCAAATGAGGCATTATATTTTTTAATTATTTATACTAATTAAATGTGTCACCTGAAAAAAATAACATTTTCGACAGATTATAAAGTATGATCATTGCACATCAAACACATAAATAAATACAGAGAATAAATAGTAAAATCCGTTGACATGTTAAGGAGACACTGATATCAGTGTGGAAATTTACGTCTGATATAAAATGTATAATAATGCCAATCAATACGTGGGTAACGGTGAATTAATTTTTACTTCGCCAGAAAATGTCTCAGATGATGTATTTGATATAAAGAACAGTTTGTGCCTACTGAGTGGGCGTGTACCTTTAATGTGTGCAAAAGTTCAAAGTTGTCAAGGTGAAAGGGTCAATATCATATTAAGGGCAGTATGGATGTGTGGCATCAGTTCCCAAGTATGTTGTGTTGAAATATTTAAGTAATCCTTCAAGGGATATATAAGTTATGACAACATTAAGAAACTCTAGCGAACGTCTTAATGTGACGGACGGACACACGGACGGACACACAGTCCAAACACTATATATATAATTCTGGATGCCGGTAAAGATGAATCCCGATCGCTAAATTACCCATCGCGTGCTCCCGACCACTTATAGTAGGGTGCAATTATGAAAATGATCGAATTAATTCCTACAGAAGCGATTTTTGGTGTGTGCAATATATAGGGTGTGTTACGTAACATAGTAAAAATCTAGAAAATTCTACTGGTGCTAAATGCCTTTTTTTGGGTAAAAAGTGAAAAAATACAAACGAAAATGTGAATTTCTGGGATCCGCCCATAACTCCATCCCTATTTGTCTGAGAAAGTTGAAAATTGCTAGGAATGTATAAACGTGTCTTGCGCAAAGATTGGACACTTTATCGTTTTTTTTAAAAAAATCAATATGGCGGCAAAATCCAAAATGGCTGCCAAAAATGCATTTTTTTTTCTAAATTTACCGATGGTTTTAGATAAACAAAGTACTGGTGTCAATACAATTGTATAGTGCTATTACATGTATTGAATGTGAAATACAACACGTTAAAATTTCTTGACAGTCAAATTGCTACTGGTCAATTTAAGATATCCAATATGATATGAAACGTAGCATCAATGAATATTACATCATTGCAATAATCTGTATGGTGAATGCGGTAGCAGAAAACAAACATATGAAAGACTTTCACTAGTTCTTAATTAGCGTACTATCAAATTCACATTCCAAGCTGATTGCCTATCTACTTTACGTGCAGTTATGTATGTACAATGTCAACTGCTAGTAGTCAGATCCCAAGTCCGGATGTGCTGAGTTCTCACAGCTAACTCCTTTGCAGGAACTACACGCAGAACTACATTCGAGGTCAACTTTTTTGCAGCTGCACGCCTTTGTTTTGCAGCCACCAGAACAGGTACAGCGCACAACCTTCAATATGTGTGCTGGAGCTGGACCTTTCGTCGTTTTCACTGGGAATAGCCTCTCTCCAAATAGTTCCTAGCCCCAGTCCATTGGACTCAGTGCATTATCACCTTTCCAGTCCTGTATTTGCAGGTACACCCGCAAGCTGTGAAACTGTGCAGCATCAGAGGTTGGTGGAAGTTGTTTCGGATCAACAAACATGGTACTTTTTGCTACCTTTTCGACAAACTTGCTCACACGTAAGCTGTCCAATGTTTGCCCATGACTGCCTTTGTAGAGATACACGATGGCTTGTTCCCCACTGCTGACAATATTCTCTTTTGTCAACTCTGTTGGTGGTGTATAAAACACTGGTGCAGCATGACGGAAAACTCCACCCTTTTCAAATTCTTTCAGAGCAGTCCCTTTTCCTAAGCCAAACACTTTTGAAGTCGTGTCACACCCCAAGATAGCATGTAAGAACAATATGTTCCTACATACATCTTCACCAAGGCATGCTTGCAGTTTGTGTATATCCCAACATATATCACGCTTGAATTTGGGTCTAGGCTGTAGGTATACAGGGTGTGAGTCATGCGATGTGTGGTAACACAATAACACCAATAGGTCAGTGTCATCTCCGACCAATATGGTTGGTTTTGACTGTGAACAGCGTACAGCTGTCAATACGATGCGTAAATCGGCATCTGCAACAGCGTGTGACGTTTCTATGCCCTCACTGTCCATTCGGGGACAACATGTTTATGAAGAGCTGTTTGTTTTTGGGGTTAGCTAACAATGTTTTCTTCTTCCCTCTGAATATGCTGGATTGGGTAAACCTTACTTCTGTACCAACCATTCCTGCAGTTCTACGACCATGAGTGCCGTCTTTAGTAGTTGGCCCGTTGTCATAGACATCAAAGACAACAATGCAATGGTTGTACCTGGACTTCACAAACTGAACATTTGTAGAACAGATTTTCTCGAATGTCTGATCACTTTCCCAAGGATTCCACTGCAGCAACATGCCACCATCAACAACATGACAATGGCCACCAGGATCGTGTGTTATCGGACTAGGGTTGTCGACTGACTCAAATAATGCCGGTAGGTTAGTGCATAACTCGTATGAAAGTGGAATATCGGGCTCAACAGTCATTCTGTTAGCTGCACTAACTAATCTCTGAAACAGCAGCTGTGGGTCGATCTTGACTGTATCTTCGTCGATTTTGAACGCAGACTTGTCATTCATAGGCACGACGGCATCTTTCTTCTTGAACGAGAACTCGTTTACTTTTTGGCCAGCCATCTTGGTCACAATCGTGTTTCCAATCTACTTGGCCTGATCAGCAGTGCTGTCATATGATACTACCCCACTTGTTATGCTTTTGAGATCATTATCCGTTTTGAAATCTCGCTTTCGCACTGATAAGTTTGTATCTCTGTGTTGTTCACTTGAAGTATATATCGCACCAGAAAATGTTTGCATTGCTTCATTAATGGAGGATGTTGCAGGCCGGGAGAGTACCCACTGTATCTCGGTCATCCCTCTACCACGAGTCAGCCCCCCCTGCACTCTTCAAACTCCGCATAAGCATCTGCTCAATCACTAGATCTGTCGACAATCCAGCCCAATACCTATCACTCCGTCTAACAACATGGAACCCTTTCATGAAATAGTCATAGAGCTTTGGATGTGTTTTCTGTAAGGCATTCATGTTCACTAGATACAAATAGGCTGACTTGGCATACAGGTTATGCCCAGATGCTGTGAAATATGGTAATATGGCCCTTAATGTCTTCAGGTGTAACTGCCACTTTTCTGTTCGCTCTGCTTTTATGAATTGTCTCAATAATTCCACCATTTCAATATATTGCAACCACAATCATGCTGTTCTACTTTCAGCTGCTATTTGGTCACAATATTCATCCATTCTGCCTTGAATTTTCATCTTTACATGCCTGTTCTATGTCTATTTCTCCTGTCAGTACTATGTCAAACAATTTAAGGGCAGATTCTAAGTCCGTATCAATCTCGTGTGAAATCCCATCCATTGTCGATTCTCTAGCAGTTTCCGAAACTGTGTCACTGCTCATCTCATCAGATACATTCTTACTTTGTCCACGTATTGAGGTACTATCACCATCACTGTGAGGCTGGGCAATAGTATCATCAACTTCCTCAGATTGTCGAGTGCTCTGAGCGACATGCTCAATGTGCTCAAGGCAACTTTCTTCTGCGTCGTCGTCCTGCCCTTCCGTTCGCCATGTGATATTACCATGACAGCAACCGTCAAACGACAAAAGTTTTCACAAATGCAGTACCATATTCAGATTAAATTCCCAATAAATTGAAAAGCAAATGGCGTAAAACGTTACGGTACTATTATGGTAATGTTGATGAAGGTGTTACAATCGCTTAGAACCAATATTTGAGAAATACGAACTTAGAATGAACAAATTAAGTTCGGTACGAATCAGTACGAGTACGAATTTGTTACGGCCCAAACAAGATTTTACACTATTTTACACTATTATTAACTAAAATAGCATCGACTAAATTGTTAGACACGAGAAATAATAAAGATAAACATGTAACTAACACTGTGGGGTGTTAACTGGTGTGGGAACTGTTTGATTTTGTATTGAAACCACGAATGTAGCGTGGTGTTTCTTCAGCGTTCGTGAAACGTAATATAGCAAATGGTGGCGTCGATTATGGGGGAGATAATACAGTTACTAGTGTTGGAGTATCCGCCGTCAAGTTTTGGAGCACCCAGCTTACAAGCAACTGTCGGTACGCAGCTTTAGGATGCGGACTTGGTAACGACATAGTTAATGAAAACTATTCATATAAAACATCGGTAAATCTTAAAAAACGCCATTTTAGCGGCCATTTTGGATTTTGCCGCCATATTGGATTCTTTTCGAAGACGATAATGTCTCTAATTTTTTCCAAAATCCACATTTATACATTCTTGGCAATTTTTGACTTTCTCAGACAAATAGGGATGAGGTTATGGGCAGATTCCAGAAATTCGCATTTTCGTTAAAAAAATCATTTAGCATCGTTAGATATTTCTAGATTTTTACTATGTTAGGTAACACACCCGATATATTGCACACACCAAAAATCGCTTGTGTAGGAATTAATTCCCATATTTGCCATTACTTTTTTTATGTAAAATTTAGAAAAAAAATGCATTTTTGGCAGCCATTTTGGATTTTGCCGCCATATTTAATTTTTTTAAAAAACGATAAAGTGTCGAATCTTTGCGCAATACACGTTTATACATTCCTAGCAATTTTCAACTTTCCCAGACAAATAGGGATGGAGTTATGGGCGGATTCCAGACAGAAATTCACATTTTCGTTTGAATTTTTTCACTTTTTACCCAAAAAAAGGCATTTAGCACCAGTAGATTTTTCTAGATTTTTACTATGTTACGTAACACACCCTATATATTGCACACACCAACAATCGCTTCTGTAGGAATTAATTCCTTTATTTGTCATTTTTTTCATAAATACACTCTACTATTACCACCGTGGCATGATACGAACCTATTATACTGTTTGTCAGAAACAGGGCAGCTATTACACTGGCTGGATGATGATCAGTGCATGCTCAGAGGCTGGTCTGGATCTACAGTGGTCGGAAATGCCATGAGCGTCATATGTGGATGTGACTAGAGAAATGGGGCTTATGGCAGGTGAGACCAATGTAGCTCATAATCATATATAACACTCCCGTAGCCTGATAACGATATGTATTGCCTGTTAGAAGTACTTAGGGTTTTCATTGATGGAATGGCATTGATTGGTGTGCTGGACATTATTCAGTCAATGCGTAGAAAATGTATAAATGGGCCGTTGCAATATGAAATAATATGATCACCATACAAACTCATAACTGATTAAAAGTTAGTCTACACACAATCCGTGTGCACTGCTCCTAGCAGGTGCAGCGATGCGAATATGAATGCTTATCCGACATTCTTCTAATATGGTGGCTGGTTTTAGTCTTTGCTGGTGGAATACGAGAGGTACATGTATTACACGTCGTGTATGCTTTGTGAAAGTAGTTCCTTTATAGGTCCCGCTGAGATCCAGTTGGTCTGTATCCCTCGAGCTGGGTCATTTCGTACCCATACCATTTCGTTCCGTGCTTGGTCAATTCGTACCCATAGGCGCATGTTTTCTGGTAATTTCGTAAATATAGGTACGAATCGACCATAATGTTTGGTCATTTCGTACGCATTCTTGTTATTTAATTTTGTATATATTCACATATATATTTGCATATTTTAAATTTGTTTTGATGAAAAAGCCGGGTCATAAACTGAGGTAAAATAAAATGAATGTTATAATTTAATCCTTTCACCCATTAGTAACTGGAAATTGAATGGATTTTTGGACCAATCCAATTGCTATAAAATTATTTTCAGACTAGTCCATTTATGAAAAGGGGATATTTTTGTTGTCAAAAATAAGAAATTATTTGCAAAAAGTGCAGATCCTGATGAGCCGGCTCGTGATGAATTTGTATATGTTGATTTCCGGACCAATCCAATCGCCACAAAATGGTTTTCAGACTAGTTCATTTATGAAAAGTGGATATTTTTGTTGTAAAAAAGTAAGAACATTATTTGCAAAAAGTGCAGATCCTGATGAGCCGGCTCGTGATGGATTTGTATATGTTGATTTCCAGACCAATCCAATCGCCACAAAATGGTTTTCAGACTAGTCCATTTATGAAAAGGGAATATTTTTGTTGTAAAAAAAAAGAAAATTATTTGCAAAAAGTGCAGATCCTGATGAGCCGGCTCGTGATGGATTTGTATATGTTGATTTCCGGTCCAATACAATCGCCATGCTCAAAATGGTTTTCAGACTAGTCCATTTATGAAAAGGGGATATTTTTGTTGTCAAAAATAAGAAAATTCAATCGCCACAATATGGTTTTCAGACTAGTCCATTTATGAAAAGAGATATTTATTTTGTCAAAAATAAGAAAATTATTTGCAAAAAGTGCATATTCTGATGAGACGGCTCATCACGAGCCGGCTCATTTGGATCTACACCATTTGGCAATACCACTATACAGGTAGTGTTGAAACAGTTAAATACACATGTAGATGTTAGTTGGCCAGCTAACAGAGAATTTAGCATTATTCCTCATTCCCCCAAATTTAATCTCCAGAATTCCTGATTACCCCAAGTCAGTTTTACAGGTAAATTAGAAAAGGCGAGACCCAAAACTATAATCTGTTTCAAGAAATTACGGTTGTTTGGTGAATGTCAATTATCATACAAACCAACTATTTAAGTGATTTGATGTATAATTTATTTGTTTACAGTTCCAGAACAAAATAAAATATATGATTGAAGAAATATAATTATGTAATTTGTGAAGTGTGTGTTAATTTAAATCAATGTAATATATGGCGACGGGACATTTTACACCTGCCCTAGATTTATCCATCAACTATTCACATTCCATGGATTCATCGACGGTGCGATGTACCCTCTGGTGTTCGCCTTTCTGCCGGGCAAGTCAACCGACGTCTACGAGACATTCCTCCGTCAACTACAAGACAAATGTGAGGGATACGGCCTACATCTCCAACCCGATGCAGTGTTTCTGGACCACGAGATGGCGTCACGTAACGCGGTTCTGCGAGTGCTCCCCAACACTGTAGTGAAGGCTTGTTTCTTCCACTACACACAGTGCATTTGGCGTAAAGTGTAAGCTACTGGACTGGCCAACACGTACAAGGAGGGTGACAGTGTGCACACACTCGTGAGACGGGCTTCTGTTCTTCCTCTTGTGCCGGAAGATGACGTTGAGGATTTGTGGTTCCAGGCGTTAGAGGACATCGGGAATGAGGATCTACCAGTGGACGTCACGACATTCACCGACTACGTCACCGAACAGTGGGTCGACAAGGACGACAAGGGCGTATGGAACCACTTTGCCACGGAGGGTCCCAGGACGACAAACCATCTGGAAGGGTGGCACAGCAAACTTAAGAAGGCTGTTCGCCATGCTCATCCCAACATTTTCAGTATCATTCAGACAATCCAGCAGATTGAAGCCGCAGGGTATGTACGCATGCTCCAGTATGAGGCGGGTGGAGCTCGCCCATTGAAGCGACGTCGGTACAGACAAATTGAACTGAGGCTACGCGCCCTCAAGATGCGACTTGAGAACGGGGAGATGCGCACGATGGACTATGCGGACGAAGCATCGAAGCTATTGCACATATAGACAATCACTGTAGGAGACAATTATAATGTGCTGACAAATGTGTCAATGTTTCAATGTGCTGTCACAATATGTTTTTTGTTGAAAATATGAAATGTTCATACTTCGATTAAGGTGCGTAATTTGATAAATTTTGGGTTACATGTTGTTATCTCTTAACTAAAAAATGGCAAGTTTTGGAATAAGACATATTGGAATCTTCACCGACAAATGTAAGTTGAGAGACCAATTAGAATCGTCTGAATGAGACGATTTTAAAGCACTCACAACTTGACAGTTTTTATGAAGAAGTAAGAAAATTAAAAAAAAATTAAAAAAATTATATCTTCACCAAAAATGTCACGTATCAATGTGCTGTAATTTATCTATGTACATTTAAAATAAGTAACTATAAAACATGATACATTATCATTGACTTTCTATTGTATTTATTTCCTCTCATCTTTAAAAAAAATTAAGTTTCACAAGTTTACAACAGTTTCCAATAATGTTTGCAATTTATAAGTTGAAACAGAATATAATGTTTTCACACCCTAAGGCTATGTTAATACTAATCCCCTAACTGGACAAATTCCTGATTACCCCAAGTATAAAATGACCATTTTTTATAAACTTGGGGGAATGAGGAAGACACCAGCAATCTACTCATATCGTGATGTACATATGTAGCTGTGACTGGAGAAATGAGGCTTAGTCGATTTGTGGCCAATGTAGCCCCTGATCAAATAGAACACTTGTGTAGCCTGATAGCGATCTATATTACATGCTGCCCAGTGATTTACCATATTTCTGGTAGCATTTATATCCTTGAAGGAAATATTTCCTCCTAGACACTATATATAGCGAAACGTCATTTCCAGCGAAGAAATATTTCATACGCGAACGTCAAAATTGTCAATTTTGATGTTATAAGCTGGTCTAAGAGCAAATTTCTCATTTTTCGAAAAGCATGTAATATACACTACCATTTTGAAATACCAGCTTTATTTCCCTTGATATTTGTAAATCCGACAAAGAAACTTGTGCTCCGCACTCGCTCGTTTCTTTATAAGACTTCCAGATGTCTCGTCATATAAAACCGGTATTTCAAAATGGTAGTTGAATAAACTCTACATATTGCTTGTTTGATGCACAACAGGGTGTTTCATTAATGGAATGACAAACAGACCAGATCCTGATCAGACTGCGGATGCACATGCTGATCTGGATATACACTGGTCGCAAAACCCATAAGCCCCATTTCTCCAGTCACATATTTGTTTGACACAAAAAAGTTCTTTGGGGGATTAATTACTTGTATTTTGTAATCTGGTGACATAATCATATTTATTTCGATGCATATCTGTTGATGAATAATTTTATTATTTGGTGTTGGTTAATTAATTGGCAATTAACCCGAGGTACGAAATAGAGATTCCCGGGCGATGGAACAGGACCCACCACTTTCATAGAATTTATATACAATGTACGGGCCACCAAATCGCCAACTGTCATCAATAGCTTCCTTACATTAATGAGGGCTCCAGATAAAGAATTAGTAATTGAGTATTTTCACTCCATCATTTCTGAAGCAATTGGGTATTTCAAAATTTTAATTGGGTAAATTAAAATCACACTACTGTTTACACATGACCATGGTCACCGTATCAACAACTTTCGACATAAAACAATATGTTTTTTTTTTTTTTTTTTTTGTTCAGGAAAAACAGCAATTGCATCAAGCCTGAACTCGAACTGGGCCATGTGAAAACCGGATTGTCCGCTGTGCAAGATCTGGATCGATCGATATCAACAATTAGCAGGGAGGGTGGAGAAGAGAAGACACCATGTACACAAAGACCCTTGGCCAGATAGAGAACAGCCGACAAACAATTATTTTATGACCAGTGTTTACAGACTTTATGCAGTTAATTTGACTACCAGTATAGATGTGAATATGTTTGTTCAACCACAGTGGGTATAGTTTGTCACAGGCACCTGCTATTGGGATGGGGTGCACTGAATTAGGTAGGAAAAACCCTCCAATTCAGACCATACTTTTTTTTATTTTTCACATTCGCGATTTTGACGCGATTTTGATGAGATTAAGCACAGCTATCCCGGAGAATTGATAAGCAAACCTGCCATTGCCCCTTTTTGTTGGAAATAAGGACTGATGGGGTGCACTCCGATATGCCCAAAATCGTTCGAAAATGCAGTTTATAGCCACGAAAAGAGATGCACGAACACGCATGCAATAATATTGCACATTCACCAATCGGTCAGGAAAATTTGAATTTTATACCCTAGTGCACCCCATCTTTCCTTAATTCCAGCCAAATTTATATGCTGATTTTCTCGAAATAACTCATAAATGGCTGAATCTACGGGGACTAGAACATCCACAGGTGTTGCTGATCAATTTTCGGGGTATCTGCGCATAATTGCGTTAAAATATTCTTACCTGATTCAGTGCATCCCATCCTAATAGCAGGTGCATGTGACGTACTATACCCACCGTGTAAAAGTATGCTAGACATTCCATTGTTAAATAACATAGGTTGGTGCTACTGGTAGCTGCAGAAACCATTTTGTTACTGTAACAGTGATTTGGCTACTAATATTTCAGAATTTGGTTACTGAAAGGTTATGATTGGAAAAAGTAGTTTTGCAAATATTGGAGCTACTGGTAATGTAAAATTGTGTTCAAGGTAACCTTTAATGTTGACTATTTAAATTTCATAATCCTTGCGCTAACCTAGAGTTATAACAAACAGTGTAGACCCGGATCAGACTGCTCGACTACGACTGGTGATCTGGATCTACATCTATCACACGGTCAGAAGATCCATTTTCTCAGTACATGTCATCTAAAAAACTATTCATTTTTCAGCATTATACTGATGACAACTATGTTAGCTTAACAGACTGTTAAATCCTTAACATTGTTAAGGATTTAACAGCCTGTTAAGCTAACAGAGGCTTTGAACAACTGGGCCCTGTATACTTAATATAGATACATGTACATGAATATAATGAGATACAAATATAACAGTTGCTGCTGCTTTTATTTTCCTCATTTATATGATAGTACATGTCATGTTGAGCCTACACACTGTAGCACATATAATAACTCTCTGCCATTAAAGGTACTGTGTCTCGGATAGTTTGTTTGTTTGGGTTTAACGGCCTATCAACAGCTAATGTCATTTCAGGCCGGGTCAATGGGTTTAGTACTAAATCCCATACATTACCTGTGCAAGTACATGTACAAATGGGGGGGGGGGTCCCAAAATCAGAACTGAATATCTACAATAAACAAGAGGGCCATGATAGCCCTAATTCGCTCACCTGACTCCATGAACACCAGACGAGAATGTGACATTGAGTTCATGTTTTAAAAGAATTGTGCTATTTTTAGATGGCGGTCATCTTGGATTAAGCGAGGACTCTCATTTTATCAAATCTGAAAATGCTTCACCCAAGGATCTGAACTTCCTATGAAGTTTGGCCAGCATCGGCCATGTGGTTCCTGAGAAAAAGACGTTGAAAATCTCGAATAAATTGACCTTTTGGTGGCCATCATGGATGACATAATCATCCGATTCCGACAAATATTGCACCAGAGCAATCGCCTCATATATACCTTCAATTTGATATATGACATGATATGATATGAGCATATTCGGTCAAAAATAAAATTTGATCCCAATTTGACCCCACGGGCCACGCCCATTTTTGACCCCGGTGTCACCATTTTCACAACTTTGAAAGAACATTGAAAATCAATCATTCCTACCAAGTTTAGTCAAAATCCGGCTAGCGGTTCATGAGAAGAAGATTTTTTGAGAATTTATGCTATTTTTAAACGGTGGCCATCTTGTTATTAGCGATGACCTCCATTTTAACAAATCTGAAAAGGCTTCACACATGGACCATAACTTTTAAGTTTGGCTACCATGGGCCAAGCAGTTGTGAAGAAGAATTTTGAAATCTCTAATAAAAGAACGACCTTTTGACATTTTAGCGGCCATCTTGGATAACATAACCATCCGATTTCGACAATAAATGCACCAGAGTGATCGCCTCATTGATACCTTCAATTTGATATATGACATGACCATATTCGGTCAAAAATAAAATTTGACCCCACGGGCCACGCCCATTTTTGACCCCGGTGTCACCATTTTCACAACTTTGAAAGAGCATTGAAAATCAATCATTCCTACGAAGTTTAGTCAAAATCCGGCTAGCGGTTCATGAGAAGAAGATTTTTTGAGAATTTATGCTATTTTTAAACGGTGGCCATCTTGTTATTAGCGATGACCTCCATTTTAACAAATCTGAAAAGGCTTCACACATGGACCATAACTTTTAAGTTTGGCTACCATGGGCCAAGCAGTTGTGAAGAAGAATTTTGAAATCTCTAATAAAAGAACGACCTTTTGACATTTTAGCGGCCATCTTGGATAACATAACCATCCAATTTCGACAATAAATGCACCAGAGTGATCGCCTCATTGATACCTTCAATTTGATATATGACATGACCATATTCGGTCAAAAATAAAATTTGACCCCACTTTGACCCCACGGGCCACGCCCATTTTTGACCCCGGGGTCACCATTTTAACAAATTTGAAAGAGCATTGTACATCGACCATTCCTACCAAGTTTTGTCGAAATCCGGTTGGCGGTTCTTGAGAAGAAGATTTTTGAAGAATTTGTGCTATTTTTAGACGGCGGCCATCTTGGATTACCTAATGACGTCATTTTAACAATTTTGTAATCCTCCTACATAAGGACCATGACCATGAAGTTTGGTGACTATAGGCCCAATGGTTACCGAGGAGAAGACGTTTGAAAATGTTCACGGACGACGGACGACGGACGACGACGACGACGGACGACGGACACATTGCGGTAACAATATATAAAAAACTATATATTCAGCCCTGAAATCAGAATAATCCTGATCTGATGACAGGTCCTCGCCACACCAGAATCACTTGGCCCCTCCCAAAAGCAGTAGGATCAGTAATAATAGTATTACTTTTACAATTGTCAATAACCCAATTCAACTCCCAGGTAACTAAAGGGTCAAAGATAAAAACGTACCTCGTAAAACTTTTAAACAGTAATAGCTACATACCTGAAACTTGGTATGTAGCTTTCTTAGGAGTAGATGCACAAAGTTTATTTTGATTCTTTCGACCCCCGGGTCATGGATTATCTCCCCCATTTTCGACTTAGAATTTTGCCTCGTTTACATGCATGCATGCATGTGGGGCATCCGTGTTCAATGAACACATTTTCTAGTTATTGTTCCGTATTATGCACTTATTTGCATAACTATCAAATTTTTACGGGCGGCTTGTACATATAATTTGGTTCCAGAAATACGATCTAAATTAACCTATTTTGTCCTAATCTGTTTCATCACATTCTCGGCATATCGGAGACCCAGTGACTTTAATGCACCCGTTACAGATATTTTGTGAACAGTTCAGAAATTATCCGTAAAAACACGAAAATTGGACTGATTTCATGATTATGGGCCCCCGCTCATCTGAAATATACATGTGCTTTTTTTTTTTAATTATGCAGATAACCATTTATACGATATCAGATAACACTACTTGTATCTGACCAGGCTACTCATTGTTCACAACTTCACAATTTGATCAATAAATCCCGTCGATGATACAGATATTGAAAAGTGTGGTTTATTGGGAATATTATGAGCTACCGGCTGAGAAAAGGAACCCTAGAACATGTGCAATCAGCATGGCGAGTGCATATATTTGATCATGACCTACGTTGTTTGAATTACTGTCATCAGCAAAACAATTATATGTTATACTGCCAAGTGGACCTCTATCTACAATTGTTGGACATGTTGTCATGTCCATTTTCTAGGCTGGGGGCTATATGTGGCTGTGACTGGAGAAATGGGGCTTATGAGATTTGTGACCAGTGTAGCTCCTGATCCAATAGCACACTCTGATAGCATGGTTGTCTATATAGCTTGGTAGAAGCATGACATGTGTATCATTCACGGAATGGCGAACAGTGCAGATCCTGATCAGACTGGAGCTATACTGGTCGCAAAACCCATAAGCCCTATTTCTCCAGTCACAGCCACATATGTGAGCTGTGTTGATAAAAAGTGAATGTTACATTATTTCTTCATAACGATAGCTTTTGCTCTTTTGTTCTGTAGAAGCTTACAAAAGCCATGACAGAACCATTTGCCCTTTCAGGGTATGGGGTCACGTGATTTCAGAACGATAATTTGTCGTTTTTACAGTAGATTTTCTTTACAATGTAATAAACCAATAATTTTCATGAAAAATAGAGTACATTTTATTTTGACATTTCTTGATACTTGATTGTGGAGTCCGGTGATACCCATAATAAAAGTAAGAAGATTACTACTAATCCTTTTACTTTTAGGAAGTGGAGCTAAATTATTCTGGTGAGATGAGGATATATATTTGTACATATTCGGTTGTGACTTTGGGATCATCTTCAAGTTTAGCATGTTTAGAATTACAATATTCAAGTTTCCATTCTCAAGTTTTGCATAAGAATTCTTGTTTCGAGTACACAACTATGAGAACTGCCCAAATGTTTACCGCTGGGGTGAGGGGACATGCATTGTATATGCTGTACATAAAACTTACTTACTTACATAACTTACTTCTATAAGTAAGTTGAGCTTACTTCAATACGTGAGTTGAGGAACCGTTCTATACCTGATCATGTTTGATTCAAAGACAATTGCTTCGTAAATTCATTTGCATTTACTCTTTGTTATTAGACACTATGACAATAGTGCAGTGGAGCTTCATATGGTGAGAGTATATCTCGCCCATGTGTATTTACATATATCACAGTATAGTGTCTAGGAAAAGTGTACACGTTAGTTTATGTACATTTTGAGAATGTTGGCAAAAGTACACCAATATCTCATTTGAAGTACATCTTGGTGTATTATAATTTATATGAGTCTGTTGTCTTGGCTTTTCTATGTATGATTGGTCACATTATATCATATGTTCTACTTCTCATTGTCAGTTCTTTGTCAAATGCCGGAAGAGGTGAAACTAGCTGATGGCTGGCACACACACACAAAGATGGCCGACTTGGCCACTCCATGTGCCGTATATGATACAGTAAGGAAGCAGTGTTCATATATATGTTATACATATATTCCATCACTTTTACGAATCAATTGTTTGAATCATATGATGATCAGGGGTCCCATAATTATGTCCTCAACATGACATTAGTGTCTTGCAACTTGAAACTCCATGTTCTCAACTTGAAACTCGAGAATATTAACTTGAAGCTTTCAACTGGAAACTCAAGAATTCCGACTCGAAAGTCAAGAATGTCTTTTGACCTTCAATACAAACCAGTGAAAGTGAAAGGGTTAACGTCCCAGCAACAGCTAAGGTCATATAGAGACAGGACAACAGTTTAAAGTCTCATCAGACATACCAGTGGGAAGGAAATACTATGAAAGTATTTGTGATGCCCTAGGCAAGGTTTGAACCCACAACCTCCGCATTGGAAGTCAGGTGTTCTAACCCCTATGCCACAACCCATCCATCATTTGACCTTGAACATAGGTGAATTATGTGCGGGCTATAGAATGAAAATACAAGTGATGACACATAAGAAAATGATGTTTCAAGTCAATATGATTTAGTGTTGGAGTGTTATAATAACAGATAGCCAAAAATCTTTAATGCAAATCGTGGCAAAACTTGGCGTTGACATTGGCTATTTAAGCCACATGGGTGGTGGAAGATAATGGGTTTTATGTCCCAGCAACAGCCAAGGTCATGTAGGAATGGTAGCTCGGTTTCAAATCTCATCTGGTTGGCGGTTGGTCGGAGCATGGGAAGGGTAAATTTAACGACGGTATCATCCTTACTGTTGGTGGTTGGTTGGGAGTATGCAAAGGGTACATTTAACAATGGGTTTCATCCTTACCAGAATCCTGATATCCCTGGTTTGACCCGCAGGTACATTTTTGATACGTGAGAGTTGAATCCGGTTATACCATTATAAAAATAATAATGTTAGTACTAATCATATTGCTTTTGGGGAGTGGGTTCAAGTGACTGGTGTGGACAGTACCTGGCACCAGGTCAGGTTATTCTACATGTAATTTCAGGGCTGGGTTTTAAATTTCTCTTTAAATATTTAGTTTATGATTTTGGGATTTACCCCCATCACAAGTCTTTAACCTTAGCTGTTGACATGCCATTAAACACCATTCGATCATCCTTACTGGAATCCCAATATCCCTGGTTTGACCCTCATGTGCATGATTGCCTTTCTTGTTACTTGAGAGTTGAATCAGGTTATACCCATCATAAAAGTAATAGGATTAATACTAATATCATTACTTTTAGGAGCTGGGGCGAAGTGATTGGTGTGGCGAGAACCTGGCACCAGATCAGGTTTTTTCTTATTTCACAGCTGAATATATATATTTCAATGACTTTCTCCCCATCGATGAAAATAAAATATGGGATTTGACCCCGTTAACCTGGCCCAAAATGCCCATAGCTGTTAACAGGCCGTTAAACTCCATTAATTAAACTGGCAAGTATTCCTGTCCTATTTCACACTTCCCAAGGACATTAAAGGGAAACAGTCTTCTGCGGAGTTGAGGGTTATGGCTCGCGTGAAGAAACTCTACACCAGTTAAAACTTCACTTTATACATCATTAGGTCGATGACACTATGTTAACACCTCAACGGCACCAAATAATCCTGCAAATACACAAGAACCACATATTATATTTCTTTGCCAGGAGTAACCATTATGATTACAACATGCACATTTTTCAAGATCTTCTCTTTAATTTAAAATAAATAAATGTATCTTTATCATCACTAAGCTAATCCCCTCGCTGGCAGCCTTGACAATAATAACAGCCCTCAGTGACCTTGACATTGTCGAAAGGCATGTAGCGATAATACATATTAGTAACACCTTAAATAACTTCTGAACCACTTTATCGATTTTAATAATATTTGGCCATAACGTGTGTCTAGGTATAGTAATTGGTTTTGCAAGCACCACACGTATGAAGACACAAAGTCACGGTCACTGAGAACTCGGGGGCCAAACTGACTACAAATGTCATAAGCCTCAATCCTCCAGCCACACATATATATCAAGAGTCAGTCTGGTCACCCCCCCCCCCCCCCCCCAAAGCAATAGGTTAAAATGGGATTGAACCCGTTTGCCCGGCCTTACATGACCGTAGCTGTTGATAAGCCGTTAAACACTAATAAACAAACAAACAAACAGACTGGTCACAAATGTCATAAGCCCCAATCCTCCAGCCACATATAGAGACCAGGAGCCAGATAGGCCACAATTCATATAAGCCACATTCACAAAGGCCACATAACATGTACAGAGATCAGGAGTCAGACTGGCCACAATTTCCATAAGCGCCAATTCTACAGCCACAGTGACATATAGAGATCAGCAGACTGACCACACTTGCCATAAGCATGATAAGGACCAATTCTGCAGTGACAATAGAGATCATGAGTCAGAGTGGCCACAATTGCCATAAGCCATAATTTTCCAGCCACATACATGAAAAGAGATCAGGATTCAGACTGGCCACAATTGCCATAAGCCGTAATTTTCCAGCCATATATAGAGATCAGGAGTCAGACTGGCCACAATTGCCAGAAACCCCAATCCTCCAACCACATGTAGAGATCAGATTCAATCTTCCAGCCACATATAAAGATCCAGTCACACAAATGACATAAGCTTCAATCCTCCAGCCACATATTAAGATTGGTAGCCGATTTCACCAACATTGCTAAGTAAACTTATCTACACTTAGCACTTTGTGGGAGTAATTATTATTTGTACTGAAATGCATTATTTCATATATAACAACTAACTTTGTACTTGATTATTAAAAGTATGCAGAAGTACATGTATTATACTGTATTTATTCCATTATCATTAAATAAAAAATTGCTCCCTCAAAGTACACTTAGCAAGATAAATGTAGTGATTTTGATGAAATCAGCTACAAGCGTCAGACTGCCCACATATGCCATAAGTGCATTGCTATCACTAAGCTAATCCCCTGGCTGGCAGCTTTGATAATACAAGGTGATCGCTGGCGAGAAACAAATCACCTTATGACGTTTCAAAAACAAGGCGAACGCCAGGAAGTGTCTCGCCCACTAAACAAGGCAATCACCACAAAGGTCGAGGTCGGTTAAGATGAGGAATTCCAAAATGAAAGGTCAAGGTCACACAATGACACTGGGTGAATAGCCATCAATGTGAGGAAGCTATTGATAAAATTTGGTAATGATCCATCAACGTTAAGAATCTACTGATGAGGGGGTATTCAATATGTGGACGTACGTCTAAAATTATTGACACAAAGGTGAAGGTCACCTGTGAGGAAGTTAGTGATGAAGTTTGGTAATTAATGATCCGACTAACGGATCGAGAGATATGCAAATAGTTTTTACTTCCGTCCAAAATTTTTTTTTTTTTGGACGGAATTGCGGCTGCTAGATCTTATTTTCCGCTTTCGTGGGCGAGACTAAAAGTGGTTTTATGGTAAGAAACTGCATTGAAATCAACGATATTATTCTGCTGTCTACATTGGTAAATGGAAACAAACAGGATGTGGGTGGGGGCATTTGTTAGTATAATCAACTTACCCTTCCAAGAACGTCAATGACTGCTACATCCCGGACCGAGTTACGTATGGAAGGTCATATCCGCCATAATTATATTTGTCTTGGTGCTTGCTGGCTGATGACATTTTAAGTTCTATCTGTCTTATTTCAATTATATGTGGCTTGATGCTTGCTGGCTGATGACATTTTAAGTTCTATCCGTCTTATTACAATTATATGTGGCTTGATGCTTGCTGGCTGATGACATTCTAAGTTCTGTCCGTCTTATTACATTTCTATGTATGTGGTGTGATGCTTCATTAATTCGTACTGTTGCAATGCGTTGTGTGTTGATTACATTCTACGTAGCTTGATGTTTCACTGGTCGTGAAATCCCGAGTTCCTTTATTGATTATTGCATCTCTGTTTTGCTATGCTCGCTAAGCCACGCCCCTTGACAACAACAATTGCAACAGTAATTTGGGAACAACCATTATGACGACAGGTGCGCTGCTAAAACTTAAAATAGTTCTCCCTAAAAGTATTTAATATGCTGGTACCTGTCATACAATGCGTTGCTCTCTAAATTGGTTCCATGTCCCTAACGGTCTTGATGTAGATTGATGCCGCCTTTTCTGTTGCGCCATGTTTAGGTTAAAAGACACCAAATAGTTTTACTGTATAATTTAAACGAATCCCAGCAGCAGCAGCAGCAGCAGCAGCAGCAGCAGCAGCAGCAGCAGCACCAGCAGCACCAGCAGCACCAGCAGCACCAGCAGCAGCAGCACCAGCAGCACCTGCTGCTGCGTTTATTGCGCGTTGGCTGCACCCCCACTCCCCCCCCCCCCAATAAACAATAAATTAACAACGTGAACATAGAAACGTGCCTTGTAACTTGTAAAACTCGGCGAATTTAGGGGGGGCGCTGGGTTCGCCACCACCCCCCCCCCCACACTGAATCCGCCCATGCATGTCCCCCAATATTGTTTACATTATTTGGCCACGGAAACTCTGTTTACATCTCGTGACCAACAGGATCAGTGTTTTCTTTTAAATGCTTCAAATATGCTGAAACTGGTGTCAATTTCTCTAACCTTAAACCTAGAGTGCTTCATGCCAGGTTATAATATAGGGAGACATGTTTTTCTTTATTCTTTCAATCTGACATTTTTCTGGCATAATGAACATTGATTTACCATTACCAGACGTACTCATTGACAATTATTATACTTTTTATATCAAACGCGAAATGCCAGTTTGATATCAGGGGCGATAACCGTGTTTCCTTAACATGATAACGGAAGCAACTATTTATTCCATTTATTTATGTTTTGATGTGCAATATCATACTTTATGATATGTCGATACAAATATTTATTCAGCATTAAATTGATATATATAATTTAAAAACACTGCATCATTTGCAACAAGCTTGATACCACCGCGAGTCTCTAGGAGTACATTAAAGATTACTAAATAAGTATATATGTGTAGCAGGCACTCGTAATTTTTAAAAGTGGTGGACTAGTTGCAATTATACACTTATTTAATTTCTATAAAGAAAAATGTGTACCTACTAGATAGGACCCCAACTTCAACAATAATTAAATCTATATTTTAATTAGTCACGATCCAGAGCAGGTTATTGGAAAATAGGTCCCACAACATCCATAAGAAAAATTAAAGTATCAGAGAATAGCAAAATGTGTGGTAACGGGTTAGTGTTTTAGAGAAAATCAATGGTGGTGTGCCACCTTAGTCTGATCCGTGACGGTTATTGGTTTGCATCGGTAACGGGCCAGTTTGACAGTCAACCTGTGTAAGTTACCATATGTGTAACTTACTGTAAAAATGTGATTGTTTTCAATTACGTACATATGTAATTTAATTATGACGATACGTGTATGTATAAAACACATTAGTAAGTCAAACACCATACATACGTATACAATTTAAGTTAATATAGATTAGAGAATAATAAATAGTGCGAAATCGTCAAGGGGGTAATAGTAGTCCAGTATGAACAAAATCGTGCGGGTGTTTTGAGGTCACTGACACAGTTTGCTTGCAAATCTTGATCCATTACTACCCAGTTTTACTTGAGGTACATGTGGGGGTGTTGGTCATGTGATGTAAACAGACTTTCCGTGGCCAATAAAAAATGTAAACAATATTGGAGGACATGACGAGGTTGGATTTTTCTTTCTTAGGAATAAGTGAACCTATTGTTTAATTCATGCAGAACCAGTACAGACCGGCTGCATGTCATGTACAAGTAGGTCCCACAACATCCATACGAATAGTGAAAGTATGAGAGACTGGCCTTATTGGATGGGATTCGGTTAAAGTATATTGTAAAAATAGTTGGTGTCTTCTAACCTATGCTGTGATAATTTGTGGGTGAAATCTTGCATCAACACCGGCATTGGAGGTGTGACTTGAACAGCCAATCAGATGTCGGACTATAATTTATTAGAGGGAGAATTACTTGAGCGGACAGCAGTGCCATCTGACGTCATAATGACGCACTACTAACCCATATATTGCTTGCATCATTCTGTTTGTAGCTTGATGCTTTCTGCTTGCGGCCTTCCGCTTTCGGACTGTAGCTTGATGCTAACTTCCTGCGGCTTTGTCCTTACTGCTTTCGGCCTTATTCAAAGTGCTAAGTGCTTTGTTCTTACTTTCTATTGCAAATGCTTAGTGCAATAAAACAGGGACACGAATAAGGACGTATCAATAATTGTAATGTAAATAAGACGAATTAACAAAGCAATCAGCAGAATGGACATGTAAGAAAGACAAATACAATTACAAGAAGCAGATTTTAAATGTAATAAATACAAATGACGAATGAAATAACATGAATATAAGTTGTAATGTCATCAGCACGCAAGCATCAAGTCATATAGAATTATAGCGGATATTACCTTCCATAGTTACGAACATACTGAGTGTTGATGGTGCCGACCGTCGATTGTATCATGGAGTGGGACTGTCACTGCAATATCTGGTTATACCCTTTGCTATAGCTGCACATTTTTCGCTTTATATGCAATAGGTTGCACTATATCGCAACACCACAGACAACGGTATGAATTATGCGAAATAACGTTTCACTAAAATATAGCAATAATCTGCAGGGCATTGACATTCATAGCTATATAGTTATTGCGTGACAAATGTACAATATGACAAAAAAATATTATCATGAACTTGACGAAAATCGAAATAAATATTGTGCATCGATTAATCATAAGGAAGCTACATACCAAGTTTCAGGTCAGGTGTGTAGTTAGTACGTTTAAAAGTTTTACGACTTGCAAACCAAAATTGGAAAATTCTAAGTCGAAAGGGGAGATAATCTATGACCCCGGGGTCAAATAAAACATCAAAATAAATTGTGTGCATCTACTCATCAGAAAGAATACATACCAAAAGGGGGAGATAATCCATGACCCCGGGGTCAAACAAAAAATCGAAATAAATGTTGTGCATCGACTCATCAGAAGCAAGCTACAGGTGTGTAGCTAGTACAATTTAAAAAATTTACGACTTACAGGCCAAAATTGGAAAATTATTAGTTGAAAAGGGACAGATAATCCATTACCCCGGGGTCAAATAAAATATCAAAATAAATGTTGCGCATCGACTCGCCATAAGGAAGCTACATACCAAGTTTCAGGTATGTACATAGTACGGTTTAAAAGTTTTACGACTTGCAAGCCAAATTTGGAAAATTCTAAGTGAAAAAGGGGGTGATAATCCATGACCCCTGGGTCGAATAAAAAATATAAATAAACTTTTGCGCATCTACACATATCATAAGGAAGCTACATACCAAGCTTCAGGTGTGTAGCCAGTACAATTTAAAAGTTTTACGACTTACAAGCCAACATTGGAAAATTCTATGTCGAAAGAGGCAGATAATCCATGACCCGAGGGTCAAATAAAAAATGTAAATAAACTTTACTTTGTGCATCTACTCATCAGAAGGAAGATACACACCAAAAGGGGGTGATATTCCATGGCCCCGGGGTCGAATTAAAAATCAAAATAAATTTTGCGCACCTACACATCATAAGGAAGCTACATACCAAAAGGGGATGATAATCCATGACCACAGGGTCGAATTAAAAATCGAAATAAACTTTGCGCAGCTACACATAAGAAAGCTACATACCAAGTTTCAAGCGTGTAGCTAGTACAATTTAAAAGTGTTACGACTTACAAGCCAACATTGGAAAATTCTAAGTCGAAAGGGGGAGATAATCCATGACACGGGGGTCAAATAAAAAATGGAAATAAACGTTGTGCATCTACTAATCATAAGGAAGCTACATAACAATGTTCAGGGCTGTAGCTATTATGATTTAAAAGTATTGCGACTTACAAGCCAAAATTAAAAAAAACTTAGTCAAAAAGGGGGAGAAAATCCATGACCCGGTGGGTCGAATAAAAAATCGAAATAAATGTTGCGCATCGACTCATCAGAAGCAAGGTGCATACCAAGTTTCAGGTGTGTAGCTAGTACAATGTAAAAAAAATTACGACTTACAAGCCAGAATTGGAAAATTATAAGTTGAAAAGGGGGAGATAATCCTTGACCCCGGGGTCAAATAAAATATCAAAATAAATGTTGTACATCGACTCATCATAAGGAAGCTACATACCAAGTTTCAGGTATGTAGTTAGTACGGTTTAAAAGTGTTACGACTTGCAAGACAAATTTCGAAAATTCTAAGTGGAAAAGGGGGTGATAATCCATTACCCCTGGGTCGAATCAAAAATATAAATAAACTTTGCGCATCTACACATCATAAGGAAGCTACATACCATGTTGCAGGTGTGTAGCTAGTACAATTTAAAAGTTTTACGACTTACAAGCCAACATTGGAAAATTCTAAGTCAAAAGAGGCAGATAATCCATGACCCGAGGGTCAAATAAAAAATGGAAATAAACTTTGCGTATCTACTTATCATAAGGAAGCTACATACCAAGTTTCAGGTCTATAGCTATTATGGTTTCAAAGTTGTACGGGTTACAAATCAAAATTGGAAAATTCTAAATAAAAAAGGGGGAGATAATTCATGACCCGGGGACATATCAAACATTGAAATAAACTTTGCCTATCTACTCATCATAAGGAAGCTACATACCAAGTTGCAGGTGTGTAGCTAGCCTAGTACGGTTTAAAAGATTTAAGACTTACAAGCCAAACTTCAAAAAGTCTAAGTCAAAAAGGGGGAGATAATTCATGACCCGGGGGTCGAATCAAAAATCGAAATAAACGTTGCGCATCGACTCATAATAAGGAAGCTACATACCAAGTTTCAGGTGTGTAGCTAGTACAATTTAAAAAATGTACGACTTACAAGTCAAAATTGGAAAATTCTAAGTCGATAAGGGGGAGATAATCCATGACCCCGGGGTCAAATAAAAAATCGAAATAAGTGTTGCGCATCACATCATCATAAGCAAGCTACATACCAAGTTTCAGGTGTGTAGTTAGTACGGTTTAAAGGTTTTACGACTTGCAAGCCAGAATTGGAAAAGTCGAAAAGGGGGAGATAATCCAGGACCCCGGCATCAAATAAAACATCAAAATAAACTTTGTACATGTACTCATCATAAGGAAGATACATACCAAGTTTCAGGTCTTTAGCTATTACGGTTTTAAAAAATTACAAGTTACAAGGCAAAATTCTAAGTGGAAAAGGGTGAGTTAATCCATGACCCGAAAGAGTTCGGTCCAAAAATGGCTTATCGGATGGGGAAAGGAGAACGGTCTATAGATCGTGCTGTCAAGTTGAGTTAAAAGTGTGCAGCGAGTTGAAATGCTATTATTACCATCTCATCTGCACGTCCTTAAATATAGCTTAGAAAATCTCAGCTCTACGGATGTGTTTTACTATTTCATCTGTCTTTTATATTTTCTGTATTCGTGACCCTTATAAATACTTATAATGTAAAATTTAGTCACAGTAACAGCCCAATTTGTCCTGGGAATAAAAGGATAACCAATGTCAAACTATGTATACCTACATGTGTAATATTAGTCTATGAATGTTTTAACATGATCATGATGACTGTGAAGTGTTAAAACTTCTCACTCGTCAGACTGTGTAGCAAAACGCCAGGACAAATTGGGCTGTTATCATGGTTATTGTGACAAAATTGTACATTATAAGGGTATCAGCTCTCACGGATACAGGAAATATACAAGACAGATGAAATAGTAAAAGACATGCGTAGAGCTGAGATTTTCTAAGCTACCTTAAATACTGCAATAAAAGGATAAGAAGCCTAAGAATAGCATCCGGCCACACTTTGGACACTTTCTTCCAAGTTCCACCGACTCGGTCATGACACAGGGCTACTAAAATAAGTCCACTGTAATGCAAGTCAATACTCATTGTAACATCATTACTGTGTGTTACAAGTGGGTGGGGTAATATTCTATGTTGACTGTGATTGACGAATACGTACTCGGGTACAGTACTGTAACTGGTGTCATGAGATCGTGAGAGTTGCTCGGCTGTTCGATTTTGTATAATGTCAATGTCATTGATGCAAATTGTAGTTAAATAATATCGTATTCGCGAGTCTGAATCTAGAAACAAATGTTTACTTTCTTGTTGTTGTTGTTCTCCTTCAATTTCGCGCACGTGCTTGTGACGTCATGGTTTTGTGTGTAAGCAGTTTTCTGACATGCCTCCGAGTAGTAGCGAGTACGCTAGCACGGAAACGCTCGGGATTCCGAAAATGAAAAGTGTCGATATTGACATTATGCGCTGAGTGGTACACAAAACAAGTTTTTGTTTACCTTTTGTTGTCTTCACATTGCGATTATGATATAAATCTCAAGACTTGGGATATATATATTAGGCAGTATATGTAGTTTTGTGTACTAAATCAGTTGCCAAACATGTTTTTGTGTTTGAAAAAATCTGAAAATTGGAATACTGAGCCGTTCAGGGCCTGGAAAAATTGTGAAATCTCTTTATTTTGTGTTGTGAACTAATCATGTACTATATACCACAGTCAAAAATAAGTTTCCTTTATAATCGCTAGTGAAATTAATTTAAATACAATAAAGTTTAAAAATAAAATGTTTATAATAAGAACATGACTGCAATTGTTCATGAAAATATTTCTGTAAATGACTTCGACAGATGCCGAAATTGTCATAGCAAATGCAGAATCACCAACATTCGACGTTTAATATGGAAAATGGAAAATTGTACATGTTCTTGGGCACAAAATCACATGGCGTATCTCATATCTCAATCAATCAATATATTTTTCAATAAAACTGAACATATACAGCATCTAACTGTATAAACACTTGAATTGTACCCTAGTTTACATTTACAAACATACACCACCAGCAATATATTGTTAATTTCAATACAATGTTTTACCAACAAAAACAAATTATTCACGAATTTTGTCAATCATTTTGTTTTTATTTCTATGAACAATAAAAGCTTAACATATTTCACAACAACTATTTACATGCATACTGAAATAACCCAGAAGTTATTTAATTTAAAAATATGTAAATTTGATAGGAAAATGCCACTTTAATATCAAGAGTCATGAAGTCAACAATTTTGTAGTCTGTTATTTATTTTCTATTTTCCATTTTTATCATCAAAAACATGTTTTGACAGCACTTTGCAATTGTCTGCTGCTGCTTTTATATCTTGCCTTATTTCTCAATAAAAAACATGGTTACAACATTCTTCGACAGCACTTTACAATCATTTGCAATGGAAAGTGCTGTCGAAGCAAGATATAAAAACAACAGCAGACGACAATTGTTGTGAGTAGCGGTCTAAAGGTTAAATGAAATAAATTTGTAATAAAACATGCTTATAATACTGGAAAATAACTGGCGTTGAAAAACGCTAGTTATTTTTCAGTATTATAAACATTATAACGAAACATTATTTTCACAAATTCCATTTTTCACAATCAGATTTGTTCCAGACGACTTATAGGGATAACTGGGATAACAAAATACGATAGAAATCTACAATCAACCCATGTTTTCCTGATCTGGTTCATCCATGTCTGTATATCTGAGACCCAGTGCCTTTAATGTCCGAGACGAAATACTTTTATACGGTTATTATAACCAAACTCAGATAAATACAGACAAGTGTCGTGTTGGTTGTAACATATCCTGTAAGGCTTCGATACCCGTCCGTCCCGGAAGACTTCAATACGGGTACAATCCGCCGTTATGTGGTGGATGTTGCCAGACACCCGGCCGCAGACATACATACTTCCGTCTGGGTGGACGGCGAGTCCGCGTGGATCCGCCAAGTTGTCTCCCTTGTATCGGGCCAGTACGACGCCATACCGGGTCACACGTGTTACCCCGCGACCGCCGTCTGTCGTGATCAACTCACCGCGGGTGTTGTGGCTTATATACTGGAGAATGCCATCCGGACATGTCCATACAGTTCCCACCACCATCCTATCCCTCATGTCAATCTCCACAATCTCTCGTGATCTATGATGTACCGCCGCCAGGTTGTCGCCACATCTGGTCACACTGGAGCATTGCACTGCGGTCTGGATGATCCGCCCGGGGGTCAGGGTGCCGGAGACCGACACAAACTGGATGGTATTGTGTGGCAGACATACAGCTACCTCCCCACGGCCTGTCTCCGCAATGTCGGTGGGATTGGATTGTAGTGGAACGTGCGACACGAGTTTATGGTTGTCGTCAAACAGCTTTATGTTCTTATTGTTATAGTCTGACAGTAGTAGCCGGCCGTCGGCGAGCACGAGTAAACCTGTGACGTCACACGTGTGGACATCTGTAGGTCCATGGATATTGATGTCATCACGCAGACATGGGAAGGTTTCTAATTGTCCAATAGCACCAACACTTTCCGTCACTAATTGTCCAATAGCACCAACACTCTGTAAATTATCCAATAATAAGCTTTATTTCCTACAAAGACGCACGGCTTCACGTTGCATATATGTTGAATACCAGAAGTAGATGTTTTGCACTCGTCTATCAATGTTTCAGCCTCCTTCAACAATAGAAAGAGATTATTCTTGCGGCCTTTATTTGCTTTGTCGCGGATGTCCGTCTGTACGGACGTGATACGATCGCTGTAGTGGCGACTTAACTTGCTGACGAAGTTTAGTCGGTGACTCATGGCGTCCATGTAATCCCTATACTTCTTCTCGGCGTCGTCCACGAGTCGGTCAATGATGGCCATTACCTTATGGCGGCACGCATTCAGATCACGCAAGTATTCAGCGCCCGATTGAATCAAGTCGTCACGGGAGTTGGACGCCTGCATACCAGCGTTGTTCATCGTATCCAGTAGCGCCGTACACGTCTGCTCTATGTCCCTGTATTCCGTCGAGTTGGCGACCCCTTTAGAAATTCCGGGAATGTACTCGACCTCGTCACAGACTCTGTGGTTCATCATAACACACGCGGTACATGCCGTTTTATTATGTGACCTACAGTAGTACTCCGTGACCTTGTCGGGGTGGGTGGGGCACGGGGTCGTCAGTTTATCCTTCTTACCTCCGTCAACTTTACCAGCTGGTGCCCTCTTTCCAGAAACTTCCATGCTTACAACGACGATGTTCTGGTACGTTTTTTCCAATGTATTCACCGCGTATAACGCTGTATGTTAGTATCCACAATGCCGCGCACTCCTGTGTTGTGTCTCTGTGTTGGTCGGTCGCTATAAGCTGTAAGTATAAGAAGTTAAATATAACATGTAACTGCGAGTCGAATATGGTTCGATAGTAGCACAGAGGGATATTTTGGGGGCCGTGTAAAATCTCCCCACGGGGCCACGCGCTGCTAACTATAAACCATATTCAACGAGAAGACATGCACTCAATGTCTCGCCATCGCGTGTTGGTTCACGACATGACAAAAACGGCTTACTCCGCTTGCAATCACTGCTTAACCAACCCGGCCTGCACATCTGCGCAGTCTGTAGCCGATTTTATCATACTTATCTAGCAAAGTATACTTTGAGGGAGAAATAATTTATATTTAACTATATGCATTATATCATATAGAACTAACGACTGCATATATTTGATGATTAAAAGTATGCAGAATTATTATACTGAATGTACATGTATTACATTATGACAGCCAAAATGGCTGTGATAATATAATTAAATCAGTATAACACAAATTAATAAATTTATCCTAAAATTGAAAATTTCTCCCTCAAAAGTATACTTTGCTAGAAAAGTATACTTTGCAATTTTAATAATCGGCTACTGATCTGTGTCCACTGTTTTGATATAGAGTCATCTGGGCACACAGGTTGAAGTAACGGACTGAGGTGTATAAATACATTAAATATGCCTAAAAGCATCAATAAATGAAGAAAAAAAAAGCTAATTTTGTTTTACCCCCTCCATATAATTCAGTACAGGGGTCATCTAGATTATCGGACAAAAATGGATGTTTTTTATAATATTTTTCTTAAAATAGCAGCTACGGGCATAACATTTTCACAGAACAATCGTCGGTTCTTGCTTTCTCAACGCATGCAAACTATTGAGCAAACTGTGCCATCTTTCTCACTTAAAATTGGGTCAGATGATCAGTCGTGAGATTGCCCCAAAATTAACATCGACAATCAATTATCCGGACAAATGTATAACCGTCTTATGACTTGTATTCTCACCTTCAAATCATAATTGTATCGCCTGAAAACCAGTATAAACAGCATTGTGTTGTTTTGCAGAAAAAACACCATTCGCTTCTTGGAAAACATCGTATTTATAGAATGTATTCTATTTATAGTACAACTCTGCAATGACGTAATGGGTGCACGCGATTGAGCTCTTCATAATGTGGTGGAAAATATAATGCGGTAATAATCGTTTCGTACACTGGTGTTTTCGCACCTGTCGATTTTACCCACGAATTAATATGGGTGCGAAATGGTGTGTAATGGCTTGGGTCCGAAATGGCTTGGGGCGATTTGGCCTTGAAACAATTATTATTTGTTTTTGAATAAGTAGATCTTCGTTCTTTGTCTATCATGATACATTTTCGCATTCATTTTGAATCATTTGAATATTGTAGACCCTGATCGCGCAGCACATATCATATTTTAATTTTCAAAACTGGGGAAAATACCAGTTCTCAAACAGTGTAGACCCTGGTCTGACTGTGCGAATGTACAGGGAGATCTGGGTCACACAGTACGTAAGCTAGGACAGTAAGTAACAATTACCTGCTGTGGGTATACAGCCGGGCCGAAGACAATCTGTACAGTCTGTAACCCAGAGTCGAACCACCAGTACGGTCACTATCTCCTGTATAAAAAGTACATGGTATGAGTGGAACATCAACAATAACATACCACACACACGAATTACTGTTGACAGAGTTAAAACTAAAATAGATGGATGCGGCCAGCATATCACGCATGCTGAGGTATTTCATGGAGGCAACATTGAAAAAGTACAAAACGGGGAGATAATCCATGACACGGATGTCAAATACAAAATCATTGAAAAAAGTGTACTTTTCTCCACACCATAAGGAATCTAGATACCAAGTATCAAGCCTCCCGCTATTACGGTTTAAAAGGTTTACAAATTGCAAGGCAAACCCGTAACACTAATCGTAAAATTCTAAATCCAAAAAGGAGAGATAATTCATTCTTAAATCGTTTTTGAATATTTCTGACCATAAATTCGTAAAACAAAATCATGTTTTTTAAATCATGTTTTTTAAATATTGTTTTAAAATGACGCGTCCATGGCTATCCATTCAGGTACATGTACGCACACATGAAAAACAAAACAAAAACAATGCCATTAACAAGTTAATTAGAGGTTAATACGTGGCTTGTTTGATATCGGCCTAATTATCGGCCCGAGGTAACATGGTATCAGCCTGAGACCGAAGGTCGAAGGCTGATTCAGTCTCAGGCTGATACCAAATTACCGAGAGACGATACCTAGGCCGATATCAAACAAGACACGCATTAACGTGTTTATTACTTAGATTACTTAGATATCAATTTCAATATCAATCATCCGGCAGTTGTGATAATCCTATATTAAAATATATACCGTTATTCATGATTGAATGATGAAATACAGAGCCTACACATTTAAATTCCCGGCATCTGTCAAAATTTCTGCAGCCGATAAAATAATCATACGCAATGCGCATGCCCAAAGGAACTGGTTTAATCCGCGCGCGAGACATGGTATCGGACTGGAAACGGCGGTATCGGACTGGAAACGGCGGTATCAGACTAGTAACGATGGTATCAGACTAGAAATGGCAGTATCAGACTAGAAGTTTCAGTATCAGACTGGAAAACACGCCGTATCAGCCTGGACTGTGTTTGTTATTGCTGTAGGCAAATACAGGCAATTTCTAGGCAAAAATTGATATCTAAGTAATAACTACATGTATTACTTGAATTCCCAAATTTCAGTGTTTTCAAGTAACTGGAAAATAAGCATTGTTATAATATGTCACATGTATTCACCGATAAAATGACCAAAACCAATTTGTGCTAATCGTATTCCTTATAAAAAATGTTGCTATATGAAACTATTGAAAACACATTGATTTTTACCTATTCCACAATATAGACAAAAGGGTGGTTTTTACATGTATTTATTATATGAAATGTATACTAATACATTTTATTATAATTGGTCGGAATGCAATAGATTTTAATTTTTTTTTCAAATAGCGTTTTTATAAAGATCCAGAAAGATAGACACACTTGAAAAAACAACAACAACATTGACAAATTAATTATATGTACATGTATTCCCATTTTCAATTTGTCCAGTGTTTGCAAACAACTGGAGTATCCGTATTTTTACACTACTAACGATTACTCACCCATAAAATTACAAAAGCCAATTTATAGTAGATCTTATCACATTCCTCAAATTAATTACGCTATATGAAATTCTAAAAAATACATTGTTGTAGATATATTTCCAGTTATTAGACAAATAAATATTAATGTCCGTTAACATTTTAAGAAAACACGGTTATCGCCCCTGATATAAGTGTGGAAATTTACGTCTGATATAAAATGTATAATAATGCCAATAAATACGTGGGGTAATGGTGAATGAATGTTTACGTTGCCAGAAAATGTCGTATCTAAGAATATACAAAACTATCTGTCTCCCTATATTATAACCTATTGAGTGGGTATGTACTTTTAAACATGTTCATTAATTTTCAAGACATTTTGTGATGTAAATGTAAATAGAATACGTTGCCGGTGATTTATGTGCATGTGTTTTAATTCTGTCAAGCAAGCAAACAGGGAAATGTCACAATTTGAAATTAACATCGATTTGAAAAACATGTTGTGACAGGACATGGGAATCTTCTCGAAAGGCTATCGGACGTGAAGGTTCAATAAGTTAACGTTATGCGGTGGCACGCGTACGAGTACTTAAACTGCGGGAGACGAACAGTTTCGTCTGCTGTTCTTAAATGACCTTATTAACAAAACATGTGTGGACATCGCATGAGAACAGGCGCGGATACAGAAATAATTGCAGGGGGTCTAGGGGTCCTCCCCGAGGAAATTTTTAAATGCCAGATGGATGCAGATGCGATTTCCTGACACATAGGCCACGAAAAAATCATCCAACTATTCGACTATTGTAGATTTTCTCTTCTTTTTTTTCGTCGCCCCCCCCCCCCCCCTGGATCTGCGCCTGGAGAATCGCATTAAGACAAAACACATTTTCATCGAAAGTGGAAAATCAAAAGAAAGAATAACAACTGCTGACGAGAAAATTTAATGCAGCGGTGTAAGGGATGAAAGTCGCCAATTATCTCCTCGCACAGACTAACTTCATATTACCTGATACATAAAGGAATGTTGCGCTTACAGACTGTAAATAAATCTAATTTCCCGCTGTAAAATGTAATTACCAGTCGTGCGTCTATAAAACCGTACAGCTTCCGGCTGTATGCGCTTGTCTGATAAGTCATGTTGTCACTGGACGTGTTTCGTTGTAACTCCGGAGTAACCCGAATAGCTTTTGGAACAAGCAGAGTTTCAACTCGGGTCCAACTCGAGTTAGAAGACTAGTAATTCATGACACGGTATGGCTCCCTCTCTAATTATTCGAGTACGGTTCAATTTTCAACTCAATTTTGGAACTCTGTTTGTTCCAGTGATACTCGGGGTTACTAGATTAGCAGCCCGGAGTTACAACGAACAACACCCTCCTACTTTAAGGTAAATGCCCACAGAGACATCATCTGAGACATTTACTGGCAAAATAAACAGTCCTTCACCATTACCCCATGTATTGATTGTCATTATTATACATTTTATATCAGACGTAAGTTTCCACACTGATATCAGGTGCGATAACCGTGTTTCCATACAATTCTAACGGACATTACTATTTATTATATGTATTTATTGTTTGATGTGCAATGATCATACTTTATAATCTGTCAAAAATATTATTTTTGCAGGTGACGGATTTATTTATACTGAGCAAAACTAGAAACGTCCCTCCATGTTTAAGGAAAGATTCATCAAAAACCAAAAGGGTTACTTTTAAAAATCAAAATGGAAAAACAAGTTCATTCATTTCTGTATCAAAGCCAATAAATTGCATTTGGATATCTTGTTAAATATTCGAGAGATAACCGGCCAAGGGCGGTAGGGGTCAAAATCAAAAATCACAAAAACTCAGAAATGTGTTACTTAATGTTTAGAGATGGAATTTCAATAAGTAATGTGGCAAATTCAGTAAATCTCGTTAGTACCGAGTGTGGCCACCATTTGCATGAATGCATGCAATGATCCTACGCCGCATCGACGTTGACGTAACGCAATACCAGTGCGCTGGGCAAATTCCTCCATTCCCGTTGTAACGTCCGTGTAAGATCGCGAACATTGTCAATCTGATGGTTTGCTCGTACTTTGCGGCCCAGCTCATCCCATATGTGCTCAATGGGATTGAGATCCGGGGAGACCGCGGGCCATGGCATGACGTCGACGTTGTTTTGCTGTAAGTATTGAGTGGTGACCCTGGCTACGTGAGGGCGGGCATTGTCGTGCATCAATGTCACACCAGGACCGTGCTGACGGATAAATGGTAAGGCATGTGCATTTAGCACATCTGCAACATAACGTTGTGCATTGATGTTGCCCTGTACAACAACCAAATCTGTCTTCCGGTTTCCCATGATCCCACCCCAGACCATTACGCTCCCTCCCCCAAACCTGTTCTTCTCAACAATGCAACAATCGGTGAATCTTTCATTTTTACGCCTGTATACCCGTAATCTTCCGTCAGCATGACTAACTGTGAACCGAGATTCATCGGTGAACAAAACTCGGTTCCAGTCAGCCCTTCTCAGTTCAGTTGACGTCGCGCCCATAACAGTCTGGCAGCACGGTGACGTTGGGTCATTATCTGACCAGTGTACGGGCGGCGTGCCCGGATTGGTTGGGCGTTACGACGTAACCGGTTGCGAATGGTCTGCCCTGAGACACGTATCGCCTAGCAGTGACTGTGGCTGCCAATCGACGTTGACGTAAGTGCGTCAACGTAATGTAACGATCGCTCTAGCCGTCGTTACACGAAGCCTACCAGGTCGCTGCCGGTCGTGAACAGCCCCAGTCTGCTGGTACCGGGCTACAAAACGATCAATCGTCTTCCGACAGCAACCAAACCGAGGCGCGACCGCCCTGACGGACATCCCACCCGCAAGCATCCCAATTGCCTGATTTCGCTCGTTTTCGGAAAGCCGTGGCATATCGAAAACAGTGAAAAATTAAAAAAGTTTTTTAATTTTCCGAATAGCCCCTATCGCATGAATGGTACGACATGAACTGAATCACCTTATCGATGACAAGTATAGCGTGCACGTGCAAAAAGTGGAAATCAACGTTCCGGTCACTGGCCGCTATGTAAACCGTGTGTATCGGCTAAACTCTACACGATCGTATTTTGAACATCGCCACGGTTTAAAATACATGTACTTTGAACATGTGGTACATACATAGACAGAGCTACACCGGCTATAAAACAGGGACGTTTCTAGTTTTGTTGAGTATAGTATAAATAATTAAATAATATCATGCCTCATTTGCATATGAAAACGGTCTGATACCACCGCGAGTCACTATCAGTAAAATAGATGTTACGAAATGATTATATCTATATAGCGGGCACTCGTAATTTTTAGAACTTGTGGAATAGTGACACAAACAATTATATACTTATTTAATTCCTATAAAGAACATTGTGTGCCTACTGAGTGGGCATGTACCTTTAATAAACTTATTAAATGCGTATGTCTATATTATACAGAGACACAACACAGCGTAGATTATGTGACTTGCCGTGAATACAAAGTATACTAAAGTTACAGATATTCCGCCGTCCGTTTCAATCGTTCTTATGGGTACAGCGCTCCAAATAAGGTGCGTATTTATGTATTTTACACATTTATTTCAGCAGAATACGCATTGATTATCAAATGTGAGGGTACAACATATTTGCAGCAATGTGAAAATACGCATTTATTTTCAAATTGAGTAGTGAAAATGCTGTAATAAAGTTGAAAATGTACTTGGTTGAGCTTCTTGCAACTCAAATAAATGATTTTTTATTTGTATCTTTTGTACCCTATTTAATAAGGAAGACAATCAATGATACATTTGTAAAACTACGCACTAAATTTGAAATCTGGGGGTATGATACTCATTATTCCGGGAATGTACTCGACCTCGTACAGACTCTGTGGTTCACCATAACACAAGCGGTACATGCCGTTTTATTATGTGACCTACAGTAGTACTACGTGACCTTGTCGGGGTGGGTGGGGCACGGGGTCGACAGTTTATCCTTCTTACCTCCGTCAACTTTACCAGCTGGTGCCCTCTTTCCAGAAACTTCCACGCTTACAACGACGATGTTCTGGTACGTTTTCCAATTTATTCACCGCGTATAAAGCTGTATGTTAGTATCCGCAATGCTGCGCACTCCTGTGTTGTGTCTCTGTGTTGGTCGGTCGCTATAAGCTGTAAATATAAGAAGTTAAATATAACATGTAACTGCGAGTCGAATATGGTTCGATAATAGCGCAGAGGGACATTTTGGGGGCCGTGTAAAATCTCCCCACGGGGCCACGCGCTGTTAACTATAAACCATATTCAACGAGAAGACATTATCTAACTAATTTATTGCACGGTTACGGCGGAAACCTGAGGTAAATATGATATATTTTGTAGAGTTTGTTCTACGTTTTATACAAATACAATAAGTTCAACATTTAATTCCAGACACTTCCCTTGGTTACCTCGCTGAATGCACTCAATGTCTTGCTATCACGTGTTGGTTCACGACATGACAAAACCGGCTTACTCCGCTTGCAATCACTGCTTAACCAACCCGGCCTGCACATCTGCGCAGTCTGTAGCCGATTTCATCATACTTATCTAGCAAAGTATACTTTGAGGGAGAAATAATTTATATTTAACTATATGCATTATATCATATAGAACTAACGACTGCATATATTTGATGATTAAAAGTATGCAGAATTATTATACTGAATGTACATGTATTACATTATGACAGCCAAAATGGCTGTGATAATATAATTAATTCAGCATAACACACATTAATAAATTTATTCTAAAATTGAAAATTTCTCCCTCAAAGTATACTTTGCTAGAAAAGTATACTTTGCAATTTTAATAATCGGCTACTGATCTGTGTCCACCGTTTTGATATAGAGCCATCTGGGCACACAGGTTGAAGTAACGGACTGAGGTCTATAAATACATTAAATATGCCTAAAAGCATCAATAAATGGAAAAAAAAGCTAATTTTTGTTTACCCCCTCCATATAATTCAGTACAGGGGTCCTCTAGATTATCGGACAAAAATGGATGTTTTTTATGATATTTTTCTTAAAATAGCAGCTACGGGCATAACATTTTCACAGAACAATCGTCGGTTCTTGCTTTCTCAACGCATGCAAACTATTGAGCAAACTGTGCCATCTTTCTCACTTAAAATTGGGTCAGATGATCAGTCGTGAGATTGCCCCAAAATTAACATCGACAATCAATTATCCGGACAAATGTATAACCGTCTTATAACTTGTATTCTGACCTTCAAATCATAATTGTATCGCCTGAAAACCAGTATAAACAGCATTGTGTTGTTTTGAAAAAAAAACACCATTCGCTTCTTGGAAAACATCGTATTTATAGAATTTATTGTATTTATAGTACAACTCTGCAATGACGTAATGGGTGCACGCGATTGAGCTTTTCATAATGTGGTGGAAAATCCGCGGTAATAATCGTTTCGTACACTGGTGTTTTCGCACCTGTCGATTTTACCCACGAATTAATATGGGTGCGAAATGGTGTGTAATGGCTTGGGTCCGAAATGGCTTGGGGCGATTTGGCCTTGAAACAATTATTATTTGTTTTTGAATAAGTAGCTCTTCGTTCTTTTTCTATCATGATACATTTTCGCATTCCTTCCTATCTGCTCTGTATTGTACATTGTACATTGTGTATTAAACAGTCTGAAAATTATATTGGAGGAATGCATCGTATCGTCTACATAACAGAGTATTGAAAAACTCTATAGGGGGCCTCAACTTATGCGCATGCGCAGTGACAGATACAAGCCCCCGCGCGGCGTTTGACGTTGTAAGCAACTTGTGGACACCGAACAATCTTTACCCGGCGGACCAGCGGACCCAGCGAACCCGGCGCCCCCCCCCCCACCCCCCACCACCCATTCGCCAAGTAAAGATTGCTCGGTCGTTGTCTTATTGTTTCAAATTTTAAACGTTTTCAATAAAAAATCATGTCTGAACATACTGTGACGGTGTCAATAGTTTTGCTCCAAAATGCGCCAGAACGCAGGAAATGTGATGTGGATTTCAAAAATCCGGAAGGGGGGGGGGGAATGCCCCGGACCCCCCTAGCGCTATCCAGAGTCAACGAACAATCTACGCTCTTTCGATAATATAGTCAAGTATTGCAAAATAGTTACGCCCCCTCCCCTAACCCGAAGTCCTGCATCCGCTCCTGAAGATCGTCCTAGTTGTCCAACTATGTGCCACGTGATTCACTGTACATTTCACGAGAAAACCGTCTTCATCGTCTTTGCAGCCAGCGTTGTTACAATTCTATCTGCGTCTGCGCAGTCAGGATCCGGCTATATAGACAGAGAGGACGTGGCGGCGACTCAGTCGATGACACATATCGGTTAATAATTAATATGTTTGAAAAAATGTGAGTACATGTATTCTGTTCTTTTAATCGAAATTAGAAAATAATGACTGGTCGATGTTGAGCTAAGCTGTGCTCAGCCTCGGCACACACGAAATAATACGAATTTGGAGAATGCGCTGAGAAAAATGTATGGCGCCCGTGCCCAGACACAGGTTGAAGTAACGGACCAAGGTCTATAAATACATTAAATATGCCTAAAAGCATCAATAAATGAAAAAAAAGATCTTATTTTTTTTTTTTTACCCCCTCCATATAATTCAGTATACAGGGGTCCTACCAATTATCCGGACAATCAATTTATCGGACAAATCAAAATAGCTGTTAATTAAACGCATTTGTTTGATCCGATTTTGCAACGAACCCATCTAAGTCACTCAGATGCTTGCTGTTTCCATGCCAGTGTGAATAATATATCGCCAAGGAAAACATTTTAGTAAAATTTGCTGAAAGCATTCCCCCAACTATGTCCACAAGTTGCTGGCAACGTCAAACGTCGCGCGGGGGCTTGTATCTGTCACTGGGCTTGCGCATAAGTTGAGGCCCCTATAGAGTTTTTCAATACTCTGTTATGTAGACGATACGATGCATTCCTCCAATATAATTTTCAGACTGTTTAATACACAATGTACAATGTACAATACAGAGCAGATAGGAAGGAATGCGAAAATGTATCATGATAGAAAAAGAACGAAGAGCTACTTATTCAAAAACAAATAATAATTGTTTCAAGGCCAAATCGCCCCAAGCCATTACACACCATTTCGCACCCATATTAATTCGTGGGTAAAATCGACAGGTGCGAAAACACCAGTGTACGAAACGATTATTACCGCGGATTTTCCACCACATTATGAAGAGCTCAATCGCGTGCACCCATTACGTCATTGCAGAGTTGTACTATAAATACAATAAATTCTATAAATACGATGTTTTCCAAGAAGCGAATGGTGTTTTTTCTGCAAAACAACACAATGCTGTTTATACTGGTTTTCAGGCGATACAATTATGATTTGAAGGTCAGAATACAAGTCATAAGACGGTTATACATTTGTCCGGATAATTGATTGTCGATGTTAATTTTGGGGCAATCTCACGACTGATCATCTGACCCAATTTTAAGTGAGAAAGATGGCACAGTTTGCTCAATAGTTTGCATGCGTTGAGAAAGCCAGAACCGACGATTGTTCTGTGAAAATGTTATGCCCGTAGCTGCTATTTTAAGAAAAATATCATAAAAAAACATCCATTTGTGTCCGATAATCTAGAGGACCCCTGTACTGAATTATATGGAGGGGGTTAACAAAAATTAGCTCTTTTTTTTCATTTATTGATGCTTTTAGGCATATTTAATGTATTTATAGACCTCAGTCCGTTACTTCAACCTGTGTGCCCAGATGGCTCTATATCAAAACAGTGGACACAGATCAGTAGCCGATTATTAAAATTGCAAAGTATACTTTTCTAGCAAAGTATACTTTGAGGGAGAAATTTTCAATTTTAGAATAAATTTATTAATTTGTGCTATACTGAATTAATTATATTATCACAGCCATTTTGGCTGTCATAATGTAATACATGTACATTCAGTATAATAATTCTGCATACTTTTAATCATCAAATATATGCAGTCGTTAGTTCTATATGATAATAAGCATATAGTTAAATATAAATTATTTCTCCCTCAAAGTATACTTTGCTAGATAAGTATAATGAAATCGGCTACAGACTGCGCAGATGTGCAGGCCGGGTTGGTTAAGCAGTGATTTCAAGCGGAGTAAGCCGTTTTTGTCATGTCGTGAACCAACACGCGATGGCGAGACATTGAGTGCATGTCTTCTCGTTGAATATGGTTTATAGTTAGCAGCGCGTGGCCCCGTGGGGAGATTTTACACGGCCCCCAAAATGTCCCTCTGCGCTATTATCGAACCATATTCGACTCGCAGTTACATGTTATATTTAACTTCTTATACTTACAGCTTATAGCGACCGACCAACACAGAGACACAACACTGGAGTGCGCGGCATTGTGGATACTAACATACAGCTTTATACGCGGTGAATACATTGGAAAACGTACCAGAACATCGTCGTTGTAAGCATGGAAGTTTTTGGAAAGAGGGCACCAGCTGGTAAATTTGACGGAGGTAAGAAGGATAAACTGACGACCCCGTGCCCCACCCACCCCGACAAGGTCACGGAGTACGACTGTAGGTCACATAATAAAACGGCATGTACCGCGTGTGTTATGGTGAGCCACAGAGTCTGTGACGAGGTCGAGTACATTCCCGGAATTTCTAAAGGGGTCGCCAACTCGACGGAATACAGGGACATAGAGCAGACGTGTACGGCGCTACTGGATACGATGAACAACGCTGGTATGCAGGCGTCCAACTCCCGTGACGACTTGATTCAATCGGCCGCTAAATACTTGCGTGATCTGAATGTGTGTCGCCATAAGGTAATGGCCATCATTGACCGACTCGTGGACAACGCCGAGAAGAAGTATAGGGATTACATGGACGCCATGAGTCACCGACTAAACGTCGTCAGCAAGTTAAGTCGCCACTACAGCGATCGTATCACGTCCGTACAGACGGACATCCGCGACAAAGCAAATAAAGGCCGCGAGAATAATCTCTTTCTATTGTTGAAGGAGGCTGAAACATTGATAGCCGAGTGCAAAACATCTACTTCCGGTATTCAACATATATGCAACGTGAAGCCGTGCGTCTTTGTAGGAAATAAAGCATTATTGGATAATTTACAGAGTGTTGGTGCTATTGGACAATTAGTGACGGAAAGTGTTGGTGCTATTGGACAATTAGAAACCTTCCCATGTCTGCGTGATGACATCAATATCCATGGACCTACAGATGTCCACACGTGTGACGTCACAGGTTTACTCGTGCTCGCCGACGGCCGGCTACTACTGTCAGACTATAACAATAAGAACATAAAGCTGTTTGATGACAACCATAAACTCGTGTCCCACGTTCCACTACAATCCAATCCCACCGACATTGCGGAGACAGCCCGTGGGGAGGTAGTTGTATGTCTGCCACACAACACCATCCAGTTTGTATCGGTGTCCGGCACCCTGACCCCCGGGCGGATCATCCAGACCGCAGTGCAATGCTCCAGTGTGACCAGATGTGGCGACAACCTGGCGGCGGTACATCATAGATCACGAGAGATTGTGGAGATTGACATGAGGGATAGGATGGTGGTGGGAACTGTATGGACATGTCCGGATGGCATCCTCCAGTATATAAGCCACAACACCCGCGGTGAGTTGATCACGACAGACGGCGGTCGCGGGGTAACACGTGTGACCCGATATGGCGTCGTACTGGCCCGATACAAGGGAGACAACTTGGCGGATCAACGCGGACTCGCCGTCCACCCAGACGGAAGTATTTATGTCTGCGGCCGGGTGTCTGGCAACATCCACCACATAACGGCGGATTGTACCCGTATTGAAGTCTTCCGGGACGGACGGGTATCGAAGCCTTACAGGATCTGTTACAACCAACACGACACTTGTCTGTATTTATCTCAGTTTGGTTATAATAACCGTATAAAAGTATTTCGTCTTGGACATTAAAGGCACTGGGTCTCAGATATACAGACATGGATGAACCAGATCAGGAAAACATGGGTTGATTGTAGATTTTTATCGTATTTTGTTATCCCAGTTATCCCTATAAGTCGTCTGGAACAAATCTGATTGTGAAAAATGGAATTTGTGAAAATAATGTTTCGTTATAATGTTTATAATACTGAAAAATAACTAGCGTTTTACAACGCCAGTTATTTTCCAGTATTATAAGCATGTTTTATTACAAATTTATTTCATTTAACCCTTAGACCGCTACTCACAACAATTGTCGTCTGCTGTTGTTTTTATATCTTGCTTCGACAGCACTTTCCATTGCAAATGATTGTAAAGTGCTGTCGAAGAATGTTGTAACCATGTTTTTTATTGAGAAATAAGGCAAGATATAAAAGCAGCAGCAGACAATTGCAAAGTGCTGTCAAAACATGTTTTTGATGATAAAAATGGAAAATAGAAAATAAATAACAGACTACAAAATAGTTGACTTCATGACTCTTGATATTAAAGTGGCATTTTCCTATCAAATTTAAATATTTTTCTGGGTTATTTCAGTATGCATGTAGATAGTTGTTGTGAAATATGTTAAGCTTTTGTTTTGTATTTAAATTAATTTCACTAGCGATTATAAAGGAAACTTATTTTTGACTGTGGTATATAGTACATGATTAGTTGACAACACAAAATAAAGAGATTTCACAATTTTTCCAGGCCCTGAACGGCTCAGTTCCAATTTTCAGATTTCTTTCAAACACAAAAACATGTTTGGCAACTGATTTAGTACACAAAACTACATATACTGCCTAATATATATATCCCAAGTCTTGAGATTTGTATCATAATCGCAATGTGAAGACAACAAAAGGTAAACAAAAACTTGTTTTGTGTACCACTCAGCGTATAATGTCAATATCGACACTTTTCATTTTCGGAATCCCGAGCGTTTCCGTGCTAGCGTACTCGCTACTACTCGGAGAAATGTCAGAAAACTGCTTACACACAAAACCATGACGTTGTAAGCACGTGCGCGAAATTGAAGGAGAACAACAACAACAAGAAAGTAAACATTTGTTTCTAGATTCAGACTCGCGAATACGATATTATTTAACTGCAATTTGCATCAATGACATTGACATTATACACAATCGAACAAGAACAGCCGAGCAACTCTCACGATCTCATGACACCAGTTACAGTACTGTACCCGAGTACGTATTCGTGAATCACAGTCAACATTGAATATTACCCCCACCCACTTGTAACACACAGTAATGATGTTACAATGAGTATTGACTTGCATTACAGTGGACTTATTTTAGTAGCCCTGTGTCATGACCGAGTCGGTGGAACTTGGAAGAAAGTGTCCAAAGTGTGGCCGGATGCTATTCTTAGGCTTCTTATCCTTTTATTGCAGTATTTAAGGTAGCTTAGAAAATCTCAGGTCTACGTATGTCTTTTACTATTTCATCTGTCTTGTATATTTCCTGTATCCGTGAGAGCTGATACCCTTATAATGTACCCTTTTGTCACAATAACCATGATAACAGCCCAATTTGTCCTGGCGTTTTGCTACACAGTCTGACGAGTAAGAAGTTTTAACACTTCACAGTCATCATGATCATGTTAAAAACATTCATATACTAATAATACACATGTAGGTATACATAGTTTGACATTGGTTATCCTTTTATTCCCAGGACAAATTGGGCTGTTACTGTGACTAAATGTTACACTATAAGTATTTATAAGGGTCTCAGCTGTCAAGAATACAGAAAATATAAAAGACAGATGAAATAGTAAAACACATCCGTAGAGCAGAGAATTTCTAAGCTATATTTAAGGACGTGCAGATGAGATGGTAATAATAGCATTTCAACTTGCTGCACACTTTTAACTCAACTTGACAGCACGATCTATAGACCGTTCTCCTTTCCCCATCCGATAAGCCATTTTTGGACCGAACTGTTTCGGGTCATGGATTAACTCCCCCTTTTCCACTTAGAATTTTGCCTTGTAACTTGTAATTTTTTAAAACCGTAATAGCTAAAGACCTGAAACTTAGTATGTATCTTCCTTATCTTTTTAATATTTTCCTGGTAAATTCGTCTATGAATTCAGGATCGTGCGGATTTTCTGGGGTGGGGAACTCTTCTTCCTTACCGCAGGGCATCTCCCTAGATAGCTCAAATAAATACAGAGCGTTAGCGTCCAGCCCCAATACCGCGTCACAACGTTTCCCCTCACCTTCTGGTGTTGATCAAATGTTTGTGACCCCGGCTTCCGCGTATCGAGAAAATACGATTGATGGCCCCCCGACCAGCGCCCATTTCAACATTTCGTACGCCTCAGCCGAGGGTGCATACAGCAGTTCACATTCTGCGGCGGCCTCCGCACTTTCCTTAGTTCTATAACATTTTACGTGTTCTTTTATCGTGCCTCGTAATAAGAATTGTAGCGCAACTCCGGGCAGGGTAACCGCGTCTTTAAACATGTTGATCCCTTTAGTCTTGTAAAAATTGGACATCTTACCTATCGCCTCTACAAATGGGGATACGTCAAAATCATTATAATATCTCAACCAATCCCGGAATGTCTACATATTTGTATCGTTATAAATCCTATTACACTCTTCCAGCTGCGCTTCATTTATTTTTTCTGTAGGATTAAGTTGGTTGCCCCAGTGATCGATATCTGGTAGACCCGGATAATCTAATTTATCTGGGGAATCGAACCATTCGTATGGAAAGTGGAACTTTTCCCCTTCGCAATCGTATGCCTTTATCCACTTGTCGTATGAGGTTTCTGGACTGAGGTATAATTTTACGTCTAGAAATCTGAACTCGGGTGTAAATAGGAATATGGTCGTGCTTGCCTTTTTGCCCACTAGAACCTTTGGTGTGGTGTCAATACTCCGACGAAATGTTTTTTTATGAGATTTATATCGTATCGGCTACAATTAAACCCAATTACGGGAACTTGATCGATCCATCTATTTATTTCGCGTTGCTGGGGAACGGGAAGTTTATCTATATAGGTGGGCATATGTTCTTTACCAACCGCCTCTCGTATATTCTTACCCCGTTTCTGTATGTCCTCCATAAAGAGCGCCACCAAGTTGGAGGGATCTGTTTCACATATGTGAGTTATTTCGGTGCATAGCGTATCGCCGATACTCACGCTTATGGGAACGTGCTCGCTTACAAACTCGAGATTACCTTTATTACTCCGCCAATTGCAATTGGAGCTACTATCCCCTTCACCAGTTTTCGATAAATACGCTTCGAAATCGTATACAATCTGGTGCGGATAAATTACTGTTGTGGGGGCCTCACTATTTGGATCAACGTCGCCTGTATAAGCGCACTCCCAAATTTTAACTAATTTACACTCCTTCGCGATTGCAGCGTCTCTCGCGCGAGTTTTATTGAGTTGCACGTACCTCCCCCCCAAAGTGTTTAGGACACCCGTACCAATAGCACCCGTGAAATTGGTAAGCCGTGTTGGTTTCCCCACAAAGTCCGTCGACTGGCTCTCCTACCACAAGCCTCTCACCACCGTAGCCGCAGTGCGCAGTGTGAATATGGGGACCGTCGAAAGAATTGAGCCAACTTGTCGCCTTCTTACTCGCGTGAGATCTGGGGTAAAAGGCCTTTTCGAACGCAGATGCTGGTCTGTCGATCTGAGCACCTTTGCACGTGACCTTCGTCTCCCCTCGCATACATGTGCTCGCGTGTTTTTTTTAATTATTAGATTGTGGGAATCTCTGATCGCAGGCGCCACAACAATATGTATTGGTGACCTTGTCCATGTCGGTAATCAAGAACGCGTGATTGTTGTAAATTCCTATTTTCATTTTCTTCGTCGCGAGTTCGTCATAGTGCGCAGCCACTTTTCTTAAATACCATGTACCGTCCTCAACCGGCTCATATGCCTCAATTCCTGTCTTACACCACTCCTCCACTTTGTTTAGGTCATCGAACGGTATAGGCCCGGACGGCCGCTTCCATCCTTTATTTTTACAGAAATCCAAATATTCTTGCGCTAAAACTTGCGTCGCTGTTAAGCATTGGTCCGCCCGGAGTTTAGTTGTGTGGAGAACTATGCACCTGAATAGACAATATTCGTCGTTGAATGTGTCCAACGGTTTCATCCCCTTACGGTGCCGCAACATTCTGGGATCAGCCCCCCCCCCCACCCCACCCCCGCTATTGTTGAGGACTTCATCCCCATATCGCCAACAGCGTTGGGCTTGGAGGCCAGAATTATTTTAACCGTAATACCCACCCACCTAACAAACGTCCATTTTGTATTCGGGCGTTTGATGTTGTCGATGTTCAAGCGGGTTTCCTCCTGCTCGTTAACCCACTCACCAACTTCCTCATACTCTCTAAGCCAGGGACTTCCCTGGAGTTGTTTATGAAATATTATTATTGTTTGCCTCCCTCGCTCGTCATTCTCTTCGATGTGCGCTAATTTGTATGAAAAGGAATATCTCAAATAGAAACTTCCCGTTAATATCGGCGCAACCTCATCCATTATTCGTTTCGATATGTTTCCCTGAAAGCCTCGTTTTAGAGTTATCGACACCACGCGACGACCTGCCTCAATTTTTTCTCCATCTGTGCGTAGTATTCCAGAATGTCGTCTTTTTCTTAGGAGGGCAGTTTTCGGTACCCGCCGTTGTGGTGCCTCCGACCGTAATTCGCGAACTTTTTGGGAATACCTTACGGGGGTTTTAATAGAGTTTTTACGGGTGTGGGTCACCACTTTTTTGCCGTTTTGGGGGGAATTGGATATTTGCTCTTTAGGAGGTTTTTCATCTACTAACTCACTGACCAGTTTGGGAGATAAATTAGATTTCCGCGTCATCCGTCTCGTATTTTTTATGACAGTCGTCATAATCTCTATCTATATACTAGTAAATATACTTTCCCAATCCTGGGAATCAATTAATAATTATAAAGAGATTGTGTTTCTTCTTCAATATGGTGTATTCGTACAAACGCTCTCAAATTAATAACTTTCTTAAAAATTAATTATAAACAAAAAAAATATTTTAATTAATAATTTTATAAATTTTTTAAAATTTAATTAATTATTGGATTATAACAGGATTTTTGGTACCCTGAGGGCGACCAACTGGTCTCTTCGGTCCGATAAATTCTCCAACCCCAATTGGGCCTCCTGCTGGGCCATGATCTCCGAATATCCAATCTGCTCCACCAATCAGCTCGGTAGCAGATTGGGTGATTGGGGGCTCTTTTGCCCACAGATTGATAAGCCGGCGAGATCCTATATGGTATTTCCTTTTAACCCATGAGGCAGGCACATTTCCCCGAGCCCCGGCAATATCTAACAGAGCGGTGTGATCAAGAACAGATTTAGGCATTTTCCGTTCCGTTCTCCAATATTTCAACACTTTCAATTCGCGAATTGAGGGTGTATATACATACGCAGATATTAATGTTCAATACCTATAATATTAGATCATAATTAAGTTTATAATCAATTTTATAATTTTCTTAAAATTAATTATAAAATTAATTATAAATATCACAATTCCCTCCAATTGTCCAACCCCAAACCATCAACACACCAATCGCGATTGGAGATATTGGTGCTGCTCCCGATTCAATTCGCGAATTGAGGGTGGTGTTGTAACTTTTTCCCCACTGTTATCCCAATAATCGATAAGGTGAAATGCACTCAGGCTACTCATCGAATGGTTAACAAGGAATTACGTGCTCGCAAGTATTATCGTTTAGTAATAATTCAAATCAGAAAGTCAGTTATAAAGATAGAAATATCTGATGTGTAGTTTGTTTCCTCACACGCATCACAAACACCAAGCAGACGACAATGTTACAAATACACGGGTTATGAACATGCACAATTATGGGTCCAATTTAGAGAGGTTCCAATGTAGGTGTCCAGATTAGAGATGTTCCATCTTACATGTATATTAAGTGTCCAATTTAGAGAGGTTACACTGTACAAGCATATTCGGTGTTCAATTTAGAGAGGTTCCACCTTAAATGTATATTAAGTGTCCAATTTAGAGAGGTTCCACTGTACAAGCATATTCGGTGTACGCATCACAAACACCAAGCAGATGACAATGTTGCAATTACACGGAAAATGAACATGTGTGTATAGCCGAGTGTATTTCTCCTTATCGATGGTATGTAAACAGGTGTGTACACAGGTTATTTATAAACACTTAGCGAGGTTATATAGTTCACGAACTTCCGGGATGGTTCGTTATTTTATTGTTTATTAATTTAAACCTGAACACCCCTATTATTAAATAGAAAACATAATATAATATAATAAAACAAATAATAAAACATACTTAACTGCCCACAACAAAGTTAGGTTTATATACGAGAAATAAACACATTTACATTACTGGGACGCCAGTACTCTATATATATATCAGCGCTGATATATTCGCCATGTCTATTACACTTCGGTTGCTCTACGCATTCTAGCGGATGAAGGTAATGATGAGGAGGGGTCCGCGGTTGTAAGCGTAAACCTCGCTAAGCCTAAAAAAGAAACGAGAAGAGATTTAAAGCGACAAGGCTTAGCGAGGTGGGCGCAGAAGCATTTTGCCGGCGCGAGTTCGATTCTCGGCTGGACCCAAAACTTTTCTTCTTTTCTTTTTTATCACAGAGTATGCCGGCGCTTTTTTTTTTTAATTTTGTTATCGTAAAACTTTCTTTTTTTTATTGTTTTTATCCAAAACTTTTTTTTTTTTACTTTTTATCACCGGAGTATGCCGAAACTTTCTGCCTCCCCCAATTCAACGCTTTCTATAAGGAACTAACTTTCCCTCCCACCCCCCCCCCCCACTTTATCTCCCAGTTTTAATCTAAATTTATCCCAATCAGTATTCTCTTGGGAAGGATGGCGCGCGCCTTAGTTCTAATAGTATATTTTAAATCCTCGTATCAAGACATCTCCTCCACCACCGACTCAAATTCAGCGTCTGATATATTGTTCTCGGCCAACGCTATGGACACGATAACGTCGATGCTATTTTTCTTAGACCTTGCGAGAACCGATATTCTGTCGTGCTTTCTACTTTTATTTTCGAATTTTCTCCCCACTACTCTAAACGCCATACATAACAACCCCGCCCCAGCGGCTACCCCTCTCAAACCCCCTGCAATGGGAATGGCCACGAATTGCCCCACCCATTATAGAAATTGCTGCCAGCACGGCGCTCGCCCCCTCCACTATGTTTGCCGCGCGACTATATTTTTAGCATTCATTTTCCGAGTTTCCACCTCTTGTTTTAGAATCTGCTGCATCTCGACGATATTTTCCAACATAAAATCTGAACTTCTTTCGCCAAAATTTGTTCGGAAGTGGTGATTCGTTCATATATCGAGTTCAATCAACAATGTCACAACAGTGGAAGAACTCGCTGGGTCAGCGATTTTCGTAACAAAGTTAATAACACTACCTTCGGAAAGTCTAATTGGATCGTCACCGGCGAACAAAACCACCGCTGCCCTCTGTCCAGCGAGTTTAGTGACTCCAATCGCCCGTTCTTCCCCATCCAGTACGAGATGTACGGCGACTGCGCCCACATAATTACCCTTAGCATTAACCACACAGACCGCCATTCGGAGAAGCGTACCTGGAGCTGTAATGACGTACCCCCCATATATATTGCTCGCTTTGGAGCCAAATGAATATTCATAGATCCCCTCGTTCAATGGCTCCTCTTCTCAGCCCAAACTGTTATGATGGATTTTCTGCGGCGTAATAACTTAAACTGCTCTACAGATGTGTCCAACAATGCGGCAAGCTTCTCGATAGCGGTATGGGCCTCAACACGAACCTTTTCAGAGGTATCCTCAAGTGCTTTGTTCGCGCCTTTACGAACACGTTTCAGTTTATCGGAAACTTCCAAAAGCTCTGTATGGGCCTCTTCCCGAAATTCGGTTATTTTTCCGCCTAGTTCGTTTAGTTCTGTATGTGTTTCTTCACGACTTTGTGTAGTCACAGCCAGGGCATATACTCTAAGTTGTGATAGTAGACTCCTGAGCTGGAGCGACAGTTGGGGGCAGAAACAGCAAAACACCCGAAGACAGCTGCGGTTCAATCTCCGCAGGAACTTTCGGAGAGCAATCGTGGATTGCTGTAGCTCCTACCTGGATCATCCCGTGGGTTGTTGGTGGTGGTCTGGCAGTTGTGGGCACCGTGTGTGTGTGGAAATACCTTTCGAGACAACCCCCAACGCGGTACCCAAGGAAGTTACGAAACCGATTGCGCCACATTTAAACATTAATCGTGCTCCCTTTTATATGCAATAATCACTATATGTAATGGCTGAAAACAATTGTAAAATGGTAGTGAATGCGCTTTATCACGCCGTGGTGATATCGGGTCTCAGTATCGGGTTTGCTCGACTATCAAATATGGCCTTAGGAGGGCCCGCTCCCAAATTGGACATGACCGTCAGAGACGTAGGGCTCGTGACCTTATATGTAGCGGCCGCAGTTGGGACTCGAGATTATCTAATTAAAGCTGGAATTCTACCTGTTAATATATGGAAATAAATGGCTAGTGCGATCTGACTAGCGATATTTGGAGCGGTGGCGAACGCATTGTCGTTCAGCGGTAGCAACTTTTCCTTCTCTAAACTGAAAAACTCGGATGAGGAGCGCAAGCGTCACGATTTAGTTGTAGAACAAAGGAAGCATGGTCGGAAAAACGAACCACCCGTGTGGACTGGATCAACGAAGAGCTTCGGCGCGAGAGTCACACCGTGCGACTTTCAGATTTCTATGTACCGTCGGAGGCCCAAAAAGACCGCGAGATCGCATTCATCGTCGTTGGAATGGGTGCGGTGGGTCTAGTCAGCTACTATATTGAAAAAGCAATAAGCAAAAGGGGATCGTGGAGCGGTTCAATCGAACCCTAGCTGAGAGGTTGTTCGGGCACCAATATGCCAAAGAGCTTGTAGATCCTCATACGCGATCGACCGAGTGGGTGACCAGGCTGCCCGCCGTGGTCTCCGCACTGAACGGCGAGGTGACCAGATTGATCGGTAAAAAGCCTGTAGATGCCATCAAGTCTAAAAAGGTGTGGCACAAACCATCTGCCGTCTCGCGCGGGCGACCCGTTGGTTTAGCGGAGAAACGGCTTCCATCTGATGTTGCCGTCCAGTACCTCTATCAACCGGGAGAGCTTGAGGATGGTCGCCGCCGCGCGACTGATCCCGTGTGGTCTCTCAATGTATATCATCTGGATCGATCTATTACCAAACTCGATGAGCCCGTTCTCTACTATTTGGATGATGGTCCATCACGCGGGTTTGTTCGTGAAGAACTTCTTGCGGTGCCTTCTGACACCCAGCTGCCGGTTAAGTTCTGAAGATTCTCATAATTTCCAAATTAAATAATTAATTAAATTTAAAATTTATAAAATTACAAAATTAATTAATTAAATTATTTATTTTTTTTAAATTATTAAATAATTACGAGTTAATCAGTTTTCCGAATTTAAAAAATGAATCCACCCAAATTCAATTTTTCAACAATGTTGATATTGAGGGTGGCGGTATTTTTTCATATTTACGCCATATAAACCGTAAATAATTGTTGGTATTGGTGGTTACTTAAACACCCCCAAACTCGCCCACATTAGTCGCGGTAATGAACTCATTCCCTCTATACTACTGAACGAATTGTTATTTCGTGGGAACGAATTAATAAATAGAGGATATTCATATTTTTACAACGAATATGACATATATGTTCATCGAGTGGTGTGAAATTTCAGTATTTCACGTGTGCCGTAATGTTCATCGAGTGGTGTGAAATGTCCATATTTCACGAGTGCCGTTAGGCACTCGTGAATATGGACATTTCACACCACTCGATGAACATATATGTCATATTCGTTGCAAAAATATGAATATTCTATTTATTATATACCGCTCCATGGAAATCAGCAGTTTTTAGACTGTATACGGTAATGAATGTGTATTTGCAGCCTATTTGCAGTCCGGCACTGCAGGTGCGCGTTATAAATATAGATAGCGGAAGTAGTCGTATTTTCACCGGAAGTTGTTTAATTATTTCATCGATGAGAACATATGACTTTTATTTACATCGTATAACTATGTATTTCATGGGTAGGTATATCATAAAAATTAATATTAGCCGCCATCTTTGAAAATATCGAATCACGTGACACGCAGTGATTTTTTTTGGCTAATGGGACATGACGTCAGTCTCCAGTAGCCAACCAAACCACTGCGTGCACGTGATTTACTCTTTTGACGGTATAAAAGGTGTCTGAAAAGTTCGAAACGCCATTGAAACTCATGACCTTTCGATCCGTAGTCCGATGCTCTACCACTGAGCTATTGGTCGCAGATGCTTAAACGCCCGCGTGTCATGGTGAGCCTTATATAAGACGACAACGCATTTGCAAACAAATGTGTTGTAATGACAAAATATGTGAATGCTGTAGACACCAGACAGTACAACGCGATGTGGCAATACCAACAATTACGTTGGCAAATGCACATAAATTATATGAAATACATAGTTTTCTTTAAAAGAAATATATTTTTTACCAAATTTTAACAACAAATTAACAGAACATAAAAACACATTGCGAACGTTATTATAGGTTTCGCCGCTATAGATGGAACCTCTATAAACCGGACACGGAGATAATGTATGTAATCTCAATTTGAGAGGTAACGCTTCTCAGATATTAATACAAGTTCATGATTGCAAAAGATATACGTATGTCCCATAATGACTATATGCCCGATTTACAGTGGAACATCTCTAAACAGGAAACCCTGTGGGCCTCCCACGGTGTACGGTTTAAAGAGGTTTCACCGTATATGAAAAGAGTAGGCTATTACACCAAAATACGTACGGTAGAAAACGTCACGTTATATGAAATGCACGTTTGTTGAACCTTATATGTCACAGAAACGAATATATCACACGTGTGATATATTCGTTTCTGTGATATATAAGGTTCAACACACGTTCATATTTAAAGATGCAGGGATTTAGCTTTTTGTAAAAAAATGATTTTTACCGAAATTTAACCAGAAATAAAAGTTTTAAAACCATGGAAACAAACATACGGCCGGCATGAGCTTATAATTCTCGGTATTGCAGCTAATTTATGAAAAGTGTAGAGCTATTACAACACGCGTACAGCGCGATGTGGCAATACGAACCATTACCATGATTACGCCGAGAGATGCTGTCACGTTATATTAATTACACGTTCATATTTAAATATACAAGGGTTTACTTTGTCTAAATAAATTATGTTTACATACATACAGCAAAACAAAATTATTTTAAAATACTGGTATCGAAAATACGGTCGGAATGGAATTAAATTATCGCTATATGAAAGTTGTAGACCTATTGCGTCAGAAACGTACAATGCGATGTCGCAATTAGGAAACGTTACGTCGACACATGGCGTCACGTTGTATGAAATACAGAGAGGATATTCATAATTTTTGCATCGAATATGACATATATGTTCATCGAGTGGTATGAAATGTCTATATTTAAAATAATATGGACATTTCACACCACTCGATGAACATATATGTCATAACGGCACGAGTGAAATATCGACATTTCACACCGCTCGATGAACATATATGTCATATTCGTTGCAAAAATATGAATATTCTATTTATTATATACCGCTCCATGGAAATTAGCAGTTTTTTAGACTGTATACGGTAATCATGGTAATGAATGTGTAGTTGCAGCCTATTTGCGCTGTTTTGTGCAGATGCGCGTTATGAATATAGATAGCGGAAGTAGTAGTATTTTCACCGGAAGTTGTTTATTTCATCGATGAGTACATATGACTTTTATTTATATCGTATAACTATGTATTTAATGGGTAGGTATATAATAAAATATTTTTTACCTAAATTTAAGAGAAACAATTAAAAAATGAAACACGGGGATCGAACCTACAGCCGGAATGGGCCTAAAATTAACGACAATTTTCGGTAGCGCAGCTGAGTATGGTGGTTGGGCGTTTGCTATTTGGAGGTGGCCAAATTACTCTGGAGCCGTTTCACTAAACTCCATACAACTAAAATGTTCGTAAATGCGAAATTATGATAGTCTGTAAATTTCACATTAACAACGTTTTCTTGTAAACAATTATTGGATTTACATTTATTGAGCTCAATAAAGGTTAATCCATCAATTGAAATTGCCAGACGGTCCAAAATTATTACGAACATTTTAGTCGTACGAAGTTTAGTGAAACGGGCCCCCTGGTGAGGACCTGCCTCAGGGTCGGGTTTTTCAAAATTGAGGGCTGAATATAAATTATAATGCATTGTTAATGGCGAGTTGAATCTGGTTATACCCATACAAAGTAGTAAGATTGGTACTAATCATATTACTTTTAGAGAGTAGGTCTAAGTGACTCGGGTGTGAGAACCTGGCACCAGGTCGGGTTATTCTAATTTCAGGGCTGACTATATTTTTCTGTCAAATATTCAGTCCTGATTTTGGGATTCCCTCCATCACAACAGGTGAAATATGGGATTCGATCCCGTCCTAAAATGACCGTAGCTGTTGGCAGGCTGTTAAACGCCATGTAGTCAAATCGACACTGAAACAAACATAGTCTGGCTCCACTAGTAACTAGATTAGTCAGTAAGCGAGGCTTACGGAATACCCCCTGCGTGGGCCCAGGTACCCCTAAACTATGTAAAAATGTCCAAGTGTGTGGGCTTGTGACATTGACTCTGGGCTTAGCGGGAGTGGCATGAACGTAAATTTCACAGGGTGGTAGAGGTCCATTGGAGCAATGCGTGTGTGAAATGTGAAGCAGATCCGAGCAAGGAAATAGAAGTTATAACCGGTTTCTCTGATGTTAAGTGTTGTAACTAGATTGGTCAGTAAGCGAGGCTTACGGAATACCCCCCGCGTGGGCCCAGGTACCCCTAAAATATGTACAAATTTCCAAGTGTGTGGGCTTGTGACCTTGACTCTGGGATTAGCGCGAGCGGCATGAACGTGAATTTGTCACAGGGTGGTAGAGGTTCATTGGAGCAATGAGTGTGTGAAATGTGAATCAGATCCGAGCAAGGAAATAGAAGTTATAACCGATTTCTCTGATGTTAAGTTTTGTAAAGAGACTACCGTATAACCTCGAATTAACGCCCCCGGAGGCGTTACATTTTACAAGGTGGGGGGGGGGGGGGGGGGGGGGGAGTTTATTTGTCACAGGGTGGTAGAGGTCCATTGGAGCAATGAGTGTGTGAAATGTGAAGCAGATCCGAGCAAGGAAATAGAAGTTATAACTGATTTCTCTGATGTTAAGTTTTGTAAAGAGGACTACCGTATAACCTCGAATTAACGCCCGGAGGCGTTACATTTTACAAAATGGGGGGGGGGGGGGGGGGGCGTTTATTAGCCAGTAAAAAAAAGAAAAAGAAAAAAAAAAAAAAATTTACCAAGGACCGCCAATTTCAAACACAAATAAAGGATTTAAGGATTATTTGTGTTTGAAATTGGCGGTCATTGGTTAAAATTATTATTTTTTTTTTTTTTTTTTTTTTTTTTGGGGGGGGGGGGGGTGGGGGGGGGGGGGGGGCGTTTATTAGCCAGTAAAAGAGAAAAAAAAAAAGAAAAAAAAAAGAAAAAAATAAAAAATAAAAAAAAATAAAAAAAGAAAAAAAAATTAAAAAATTACCAAGGACCGCCCATTTCAAATACAAATAAGGATTATTTGTGTTTGAAATTGGCAGTCATTTTTTATTTGGTGGGGGGGGGGGGTGGGGGGGGTTATTAGGAGGGAGGGGGCGTTAATTCGAGGTTATACGGTATGTATGTGACGTTGACCTCGAGATCAGCGGGGATTTGTCACAGCATATGAAATATTAAGTATTTTCAATGAAAGAAATAGAAGTTATAACATATTTCTCTGATGTTAAGTTTTGTAAAGAGACTAAGTATGTGACCTTGACCTTGGGATCAGTGGGGGTTGGACAGTCGTAGATTTGTCACAGCATGATAGTACAACCTTAGAGGAATGCACTAGTGAAATAATAAGAATTTTCAATGAAGGAAATAGAAGTTATAACTTATTTCTCTGATGTTAAGTTTTGTAAAGAGACTAAGTATTTGACCTTGACATTGGGATCAGCGGGGGTTGGACGGTCATGGATTTGGCACAGCATGGTATTAGAGCCTTACAGGAATGCATGTGTGAAATATTAAGAATTTTAGATGAAGGAAATAGAAGTTAGAACAATATTTCTCTGATGTTAAGTTTTGTAAAGAGACTAAGTATTTGACCTTGACCTTGGTATCAGCGGGGTTTGAGTGGTCGTGGATTTGGCACAGCATGGTAGTAGAGCCTTACAGGAATGCATGTGTGAAATATTAAACATTTTAGATGAAGGAAATAGAAGTTATAACAATATTTCTCTGATGTTAAGTTTTGTAAAGAGACTAAGTATTTGACCTTGACCTTGGGATCTGCGGGGGTTGGACGGTCGTGGGTTTGGCACAGCATGGTAGTAGAGCCTTACAGGAATGCATGTGTGAAATATTAAGTATTTTAGATGAAGGAAATAGAAGTTATAACAATATTTCTCTGATGTTAAGTTTACGGACTAAGTATTTGACCTTGACCTTGGGATCTGCGGGGGTTGGACGGTCGTGGATTTGGCACAGCATGGTAGTAGAGCCTTACAGGAATGCATGTGTGAAATATCAAGCATTTTAGATGAAGGAAATAGAAGTTATAACAATATTTCTCTGATGTTAAGCTTACGCGGACGGACGGACGGACGGACGGACGGACGGACAACCTGACTCCAGTATACCCCCCCCCACAACTTGTTGCGGGGGGTATAATAAATGATTATATTTGTATAGCGGGCACTCGTAATTTTTAGAACTGGTGGAATAGTGACATAATTATACACTTATTTAATTCCTATAAAGAACAGTTTGTGCTTACTGCGTGGGCATGTACCTTTAAGTTTTGTAAAGAGACTAAGTATTTGACCTTGACCTTGGGATCAGCGGGGGTTGGACGGTCGTGGATTTGGCACAGCATGGTAGTAGAGCCTTACAGGAATGCATGTGTGAAATATTAAGCATTTTAGATGAAGGAAATAAAAGTTATAACAATATTTATCTGATGTTAAGTTTAGTGACGGACGCACAGACAGACGGACAGACAACCTGACTCCAGTATATCCCCCACCCCCAACAACTCGTTGTGGGGGGTATAAATATACAAACACATTTATTCGCTTAAAATATTTTATTTACAAAAATTGTACATGTAGCGAAACATCTACTGTATATATAGGACTGTCTTATATGTGGCTGTTACTGGACACATGGGGCTTATTAGTTTTGCGACCAGTGTATGTCACATATCAGTCTGATCAGGATCTGCACCATCTGCCATTCCGTTAATGAATCTCCCATTATGCTTCTAACAAGGAATATATATCGTTATATCGTTATATCGTCATTTACAGAAAATATCACAATTTCTGTAAATATATTTCTTGAAAAAGCGCACGTGTTCTTGGGTACAAACTTAAATGGCGTGTCTCGTGTATATCTGCAAAAGCACTGCAATAAGGGCAGTATTAGAGTCGAGCTACGACAGACGTTTTATTGATGGATTGATTCAATTTATTGGTGTTTAACGGCCTATCAACAGCTAAGGTCATTAAAGGCCGGGCCAACGGGTTCGATCCCATATATAACCTGCTGTATAACTTGATTCAACTGTCACATACAAGAATGCCAACAACGTATGTGAGAGCCAAACCAGTAAGGTTGAATCCTGATTGTTCAGTTACCCATCGCATGCTCCCACCTGCCACCCACTTTATTGATGGAATGGAGAACATCAAAACCTGGCCAGACTGCGGATGCACATGCTGATCTGGATCTACATGGGTCACAAAACCCCATTTATCAGGTAACCTGCCCTGTTTGTTTGTTTGTTGGGGTTTAACGGCCTATCAACAGCTAAGATCATTTAAGGCCGGGTCAATGGGTTTAGTACTAAATCCCATATATTACCTGGGCAAGTATATGTACATGTACATGTTCAAGTACATGTACAAATGGGGGGAAAATCCCAAAATCAGAACTGAATATTTACAATAATAAAACTATATATTCAGCCCTGAAATCAGAATAATCCTGATCTGATGCCAGGTCCTCGCCACACCAGAATCACTTGACCCCTCTCAAAAGAAGTAGGATCAGTAATAATCTTACTACTTTTATAATGGGCAATAACCCAATTCAACTCCCAGGTAACTAAAGAGCCAAAGATAACAAGAGCTGTAGGAGAACAGCATAGCTCGACTACGAGGGTTGTCGATGTACACATAGCTTGACAAAGAAGGTGGCTGCGGCCTGCATAAAAACCTTAACCAAGGTTGACTAAAAACATTAACCAAGGGAAATTAAGTAAGTAATTCAAGGCTAAATGTACGTCAATGTCAGATATAGGTCAGGGGTTATTGATGTACATCACTAGGAGATAAAGTTTTCCAAGTATGGTTGCTGTAGGCCCAGGAGTATTCCATATACAAGCTTGAGCAAAAACCGTAACCAAGGGGAGATAACTAAGTAATCCAATGATAAAAGTAGGTCAAGGTCAAATATAGGTCAGGGATTATTGATGTACATCACAAGGAGATGAAGTTGTCCAAGTATGGTTGATGTCGGCCCAGAAGTATTCCATATACAAGCTTGACTATAAACATTAAGCAAGTAATTCAAGGTTAAATGTAGGTGAAGGTAAAATAAAGGTCAGGGGTTATTGATGTACATCCCTATGAGAAAAAGTTATCCAAGTATGGTGTCTGTATGCACAATAGTATTCCATCTACAAGCGTGACTAAAAACCTTAACCAAGGTTGAGTAAAAACCTTAACCAAGGGGAACTAAGAAAGTAATTTAAGGTTAAATGTAGGTCAAGGTCAAATATAGATCAGGGGTTGTTGATGTACATCACTAGGAGATGAAGTTGTCCAAGTATGGTGGGTGTAGGGCCAGTAGTATTCCATATAGAAGGTTGACTAAAAACCTTAACCAAAAGGAATTAAGTAAGTAATTGAAGAGGAAATGTAGGTCAAGGTCAAATATAGATCAGGGGTTATTGATGTACATACCTATGAGAAAAGGTTGTCGAAGTATGGTGTCTGGATGCACAATAGTATTCAATGTAGAAGCTTGAAAAAAACCTTAACCAAGGTTGACTAAAAACCATTAACCAAGGGGAATTAAGTAAGTAATTCAAGAGGAAATGTAGTTCAAGGTCAAATATAGATGAGGGGTTATTGATGTGCATCACTAGGAGATGAAGTTGTCCAAGTATGGTGGGTGTAGGGCCAGTAGTATTGCATATACAAGCTTGACTAAAAACCTTAACCAAGGTCGAGTAAAAACCTTAACCAAGGGGAATTAACCAAGTAATTCAAGAGGAAATGTAGGTCAAGGTCAAATATAGATCAGGGGTTATTGATGTACATCACTAGGAGATGAAGTTGTCCAAGAATGGTGGGTGTAGGGCCAGTAGTATTCCATATACAAACTTGACTAAAAACCTTAACCAAGGCGTAACGGTGACACCGACGCCGATGCGACAACATAAGCTCTACTTATTCTTCTAATAGTCGAGCTAAAAACGTACCTGAGGGCCAAACCAGGCAAATCGTGATTCCTTTAGGAGAACATTCCGTGCCCCTACCGTTAATTTACGCCGCCTCATTTGCCCGACCACCACCCACTAACCTGCCTGTATTGACCAAATACGTACCGACTGATAACATATTGTTGTATCAGGTATTGCCCTGATATAAACATCCGGGTTACAACGAAGTGAAAAATGACGTTCCATTGGTCGGATGACGTCGCATGACGTTACCGAATGACGTCATTGTGTGACGCAACGTAAAAAAGTCTGCGTTCTGTCCATAGAATACGACGTCATCTAATGTCATTTTCGAGCATAAAACGTTACCTGATAAATAGAATACCAGGCTAGTGTATTTTAATATCAAGTTTATCAGGCTCGGCTCGGAAACGGTAGGAATTCCTCGGCAAGCCTCGGAATTCCTACGCGTTTCCTAGCCTTGCCTGATAAACTTAATATCAAAAGACACTAGCCTGGTATTCTCTATTTCTGCGGCTATCTTATTGCTTATCAGAATAGACGTGACATGTGTTTCATTGATGGAATGGCGAACAGTGCAGATCCTGTTCGGACTGTGCGGGTGCACATGTTTAACTTGTCGCAAAACCCATAAGCCCCATTTCTCCAGTCACAAATGATATATATATACACATGTATAAAAGTCATCTAAAGTTCTACTTGACGGATCGTAACCAAATTCGGTAGACGTGACGTATCTCCACTTCTTAACTGGCCTTGCCTGGACGGGCGTATATTGTGACCTTCTGTACTCGTGTTGTAGATGGACTAGTCTGAAAATCGTTTTGTGCCAATTGGATTGGTCGGAAAATTAACTTATCAGTCCATTCTAGTTAATTTTAAATTGAAAATGTTAGTTACATGCCCACTCAGTAGGCACAAAATGTTCTTTATAGAAATGAAATAAGTGTATAATTGTGTCACTATTCCACCAGTTGTAAAAATTACAAGTGCCCGCTATACAGATATCATTATTTAGTAATATTTATTTTACTGATATAGACGCGCGGTGGTATCGGGCTATTTTCATATGTAAATGAGGCATGATTTTTTTTAATTATGTATACTAATTAAATGCGTCACCGGAGAAAATACTATTTTCGATAGATTATGAAGTATGATCATTGCACATCAAAAAATAAATACAGAGAATAAATAATAATTTCCATTAACATTTTAAGAAAATCCGGTTATCATCACTGATATCAGTGTGGAAATTTATGTCTGATATAAAATGTAAAATAATGCCAATCAATATGTGGGGTAATTGTGAATATATGTTCATTTTGCTAGAAAATGTCCTATCTACAGAATATACAAAACTATCCGTCTCCCTATATTATAACCTGGCATGTGCCAACTGAGTGGGCAGGTACCTTTAATGCTGAAAACACATTATATTTATACGGAGAATTGTCTCAACACATCAGATATATGCGAGTAGGGATCACTAACATGGTTTTCGTGACATTTGAAGAAACTACACCTTTCAGTAAAACATAGCTTAACCCTTTCACCCCTAAATAACTGGAATGGATTTTGATATATTATTTTTCTGACCAATCTAACCGTCACAAACCGATTCTCAGACCAGCCCATTTATGAAAATCTAATTTTTATGTTCTTATTTACATCATTTCCAATCTATCTAGCCAGGTTTCACAGTCAATTTCAATTTTGTTTTTTGACCCCTCCTCCACTATTTTTCCCTCATGTTAAATTCCCATTTTGCAATAAAATCAATATTTGGTAAATTTCATCAAATAAAACAATTTGGGGAGGGCGACTTTTGTTATTGATGAAAAAGTTCTTACAGTTCAATATGTTTTAGAGTGTATATGTTTTAGAGTGTATATGTTTTTGTATATGTTTTAGAGTGCATATGTTTTAAGAGTGTATATGTTTAATAGTCAAAAGTTTGTCGGCAGCAAAACGTGGAACAGACAGTAGTCACGAGCTGGCTCATCTGGATCTACACTCTTTGAAAATCCTCCTATAGACACATGATAGAGGTATGTAGTGTTTAGAGGGTAAACACAGGGTTCTAATCGAAACAAAGTCTATGAGTGCATGTTCAATTGTACAATTAATAAATAACACAATAAATATCACAGTTCATGAGCGGACATTTGCCAGCATGTCAGGTCACCATCTAGACATATCATGTGGCTCTGACTGGAGAAATGGGGCTTATGGCATTTTACACCAGAATAGCACCTGATCAAATAGTGTTTCATTGATGGAATGGCGATCAGTGCATATTCTGATCAGATTGCGGATCTGGATCTACACTGGTCGCAGAACCCATCAGCCCCATTTATCCTGTCACATATGACTTTTGAGGCACATTGGAAAATGTAGCGATTGCCTCATCAGGGCTCCAGATAAGGTGCGTATTGGTGTATTTTACGCAATTATTTTAGCTGAATACGCATTGATTATCACCAGTGAGAGTACAAAATACTCACAGCAATTGATTTTCAAACAGAGTAGTGGAAATACTTTATTAAAGTTGAAAATTTACTTAGTTCAGCTGCAAAAAACTTTTTGCAGCTCAACTAAGTAAATTTTCAACTGTTTTACATGTACAGTATAAATAAGTGAATAAGTAATAGTACTTAAAATCAATCACCCATTTGAAAAAATAAAATACGCATTTAATTTGAAATCAGGTGGTACAATACTCTTTAGACACAAAGCTTATTTAGAGCTCTGCCTCATGCTTCGGAAGTTTGCGTATATACATACAACAATGACAGAATATTTGACTCCGATTATCTACATGGTGCAGCTAACAAGTTGTGCATTGATTAAATACATGGTCGACTTTATCAGACATGCCATGTGGTTTTGTACATGACAACGTTATACGACGCAACATGAACCAGTTTACACGGTTCTCTCCCATGAAAACAATAGTTACTGTCTGCCTAACAAGCTACCTGATTATTAGAATACCAGGCTAGTGTCTTTAACTGTTCATCATACTCACAAACGATGAGTCTTGCATAAAGACAAGCCTGTGATGTCGTCCGTGAAATCAACAACGTGTGAAATAAACGCTTGTCTTGTAGTCTCTGTACTGCCGTATTGTTTCATATACCAGATATGCCATGTGATTTTCTACTTATTGTGCGATTTTTCATGAAATATATTTACAGAAACTGTGATATTTTCTGTAAATGACATCGCAAGATGACGAAATCTTCACAGAATTCCGCATTTGCTATTCAAATTTCGTCAACTTTCCATGTCATTTATGGAAAGTATTGCAAATGTATTAATATTTTTCATGAGATATTGCACATGTTGTTGGGGACAAAATCACATGGCATTTCACATGTAGCATAAAGCTGGTGGTACGTGAAGATCTGTCCAGCACCAATGCTATCGCTTCTTCCCGGCTTTCAACTCTTTCAGTTGACTTTCGTGGTAATGGGAGATCGCAGACTGTTCGGCGAGCTGAAATGAATGAAAAGCTTATGGTTAATTTACCATACCCCCAGGGGCTGAATTCCAGTCCCTTCCCCAATGCTAGGGGATGTTGTTTTCATCCCAAACACTGAAAGAAAAAAACAATTGATGCGCAGGGTATATTTTAAAATTATGAATACAGTACTGATTCACAGGTATCAAAATTTACTCAAATTTTCCTTTCCACTTGCTTTCATTCTCAATTAAAGTACCTCTCTAAACCGGACACCAATAAAAGAGTTTCTTGGTCATTTATCTCAGGTGATAATATAAGGTTTGATCATGTCCAGCCGTGTGCAAACGTTTGCTGTGGCCCGAGGGAACTGTTTGAACCCCAAGGCCGCAGACCGCGGGTTCAAACAGTTCCCGAGGTATTTTCAGTACTTTTATAAAATCGTCCCATTCACGTAGATAATTTTCGGTATGCATATTCCGGGGCCGCGTCATGAATGTCATGAATGTCATGAAGTAGTGACGTCATGAAGGCACTTCGGCGTAGTGACGTCATGAAGGTACTTGGTCTACGCGCGGCCCCGGAATGAGCATTACCTAAAGCCATGTGCAAACAGCACGCGCTATTTGTTTGCACATATGTGCAAACAACGGAAACCATGTAACAATGTCGGTTCGTGATCGCATAGCAAACAACTGCGGCTCAGAATGATCAAATGCCTGATTTTCAGTGAAACCTCTCTAAGCCGGACACCCTGGGGACCCGGGGACCTCCCAGGGTGTCCGATTTAGAGAGGTTCCACTGTATATATGTTGTTACCAGTCATTTGAACCGTATCGCCGAGACAATTGAGTGGTAACACTCGCCGAGACAATTGAGTGGTAACAACACATACTTTTGAATGGAAATAACAAGAAATAATCTTATTTTTTCTACTTAAAAATTTTTCTTTGACATGAAAAGTCCCAATTTAACGTGATTTTCCCCAAATGGCTGGCTTAATCCCTGAGGAAGAAATAAGGCGATCGCGATAATAAATAAACGAGGCGATCGCCACGAAGGCAAGGTCACGATATCAGGAAGTCCAAAAGTATTGATACGAAGACGGTCACCTAGGTCAAGGTCACACAAATGACACCTAGCCACCAATGTGAGGAAGGAAGCTACCGGTATTGGTGAAGTTTGTTAATGATCCGACTAACGGATGAAGAGATAATCAACATTTGGACTTACATAAAAAATGATTGACACAAAAGTCAAGGTCACCAAGCTGACACTGAATGGATAGCTATAAATGTGAAGAAGCTATTTATGAAATTTGGTAATGATATGACTAACAGATCAGGAGATATTCAACATTTGGATGTTATGTCCAAAATTGTTGACACCAAGGTGAGAAGGTCACCAAAGTCAAGGTCAGCCAAATGACACTGGTATATGTCCATCAATGTGAAGAAGCTATTGATGAAGGTTGGAGATGATCTGACTAACTGATCAAGAGATATTCAACATTGTTACATGGTTTCCGTTGTTTGTACATGTGCAAACATATAGCGCGTGCTGTTTGCATATGGCTTTAGGCAATGCTCATTCCGGGGCCGCGCGTAATGGAAGTGCCTTCATGACGTCACTACGCGGAAGTGCCTTCATGACGTCACTACTTCATGACATTCATGACGTTCATGACGCGGCCCCGGAATATGAATACCGAAAATTATCTACGTGAATGGGACGATTTATAAAAGTACTGAAAATACTGAATATAATGCTCAAATTACATCAGTTTTTTGTTGGAAATGTAACAATAACGTTTGATCATGTCCAGCTGTGTGCAAACGTTTGCTGTGGCCTTCGGGAACTGTTTGAACCCGCGGCCTGCGGCCTTGGGTTCAAACAGTTCCCGAGGGCCACAGCAAACGTTTGCACACGGCTGGACATGATCAAACCTTATATTTGTATGTACATGTACGTCCAAAATTATCGACATGTATATCAAGGTCACCAGGGTCACGGTCACCCGAATGAGACACTGGGTGGATAACCATCAATGTAAGGAAGCTATTGATGAAGTTTTGGTAAATGATCCGACTAATGGATCAGGGGGTATTCAACAGTTGGATGTATGTACAAAATTATTGACACAAAGGGTAATGTCACCAAGGTGAAGGTTAAGGTCACCCAAATGACAGTGGGTGGATACATGTAGCCATCAAGGTGAGAAAGCTATTGGGGAAATTTGGTAATGATCCGACTAACGGATGAAGAGACGGGCAATTTGGCTACATTCAAAATGTATCTCCCACAATGGTTAACGTCACCAAGGTGAAGGTCAAGGTGACCCAAATGAGAGTGGGTGGATAGGCGTCAATATGAACAAGAGGGCCATGATGGCCCTAATTCGCTCACCTGACTCCATGAACACCAGAGGAGAATGTGACATTGAGTTCATGTGTTTTAAGCGATGACTCTCATTTTACCAAATCTGAAAATGCTTCACCCAAGGATCTTAACTTACTATGAAGTTTGGCCAGCATCGGCCATGTGGTTCCTGAGAAAAAGACGTTCAAAATCTCGAATAAATGGACCTTTTGGCGGCCATCATGGATGACATAATGATCTGATTCCGATAAATATTGCACCAGAGCAATCGCCTCATCGATACCTTCAAATTGATATATGAAATGAGCATATTCGGTCAAAAATAAAATTTGACCCCTCAAACCACGCCCATTTTTGACCCTGAAAGAGCATTCTACATTGATCATTCCTACCAAGTTTCGTCGAAATCTGGCTGGCGGTTCAAGAGAAGAAGATTTTTTAGACGGCGGCCATCTTGGATTAGCGACGACCTCCGTTTCAACAAATCTGAAAAGGCTCCACCTATGGACCATAACTGTGAAGTCTGGCCACCATGGGCCAAGCAGTTCGTGTGAATTTTTTTTTTGAAATCTCTAGTAAAAGAACAACCTTTTGACCTTTCGGCGGCCATCTTGGATGACACGATCATCCAATTTCGACAAAAAATGTACCAGAGCGATCGCCTCTTTGATACCTTCGATTTGATATAGACATGACCATATTCAGTCAAAAATAAAATTTGACCCCACGGGCCACGCCCATTTTTTGCCCCGGGGTCACCATTTTAACAACTTTGAAAGAGCATTGTACATCAATCATTCCTAGCAAGTTTCGTCTAAATCCGGCTAGCGGTTCATGAGAAGAAGATTTTTTAAGAATGTATTCTATTTGTAGACGGCGGCCATCTTGGATTAGCGATGACCTCCATTTTTACAAATCTGAAAAGGTTTCACCCATGGACCATAACGTTTTAAGTTTGGCTACCATGGGCCAAGCGGTTCATGTGAAGAAGAATTTTGAAAACTCTAACAAAAGAATGACCTTCTGACATTTTGGTGGCCATCTTGGATGACATAAACATCCGATTTCGACAGAAAATGCACCAGAGTGATCGCCTCGTTGATACCTTCGATTTGATATATGACATGACCATATTCAGTCAAAAATAAAATTTGATCCCAATTTGACCCCACGGGCCACGCCCATTTTTGACCCCGGGGTCACCATTTTAACAACTTTGAAAGAGCATTGTACATCGATCATTCCTACCACGGTTTGTCGAAATCCGGTTGGTGGTTCTTGAGAAGAAGATTTTTAAAGAATTTGTGCTATTTTTAGACGGTGGCCATCTTGGATTACGTAATGACGTAATTTTAACAATTTTGTAATCCCCCTACCATGACCATAAAGTTGGGTGACTATAGGCCCAATGGTTACCGAGGAGAAGACGTTTGAAAATGTTCACGGACGACGACGGACACATTGCGGTAACAATAGCTCACATGAGCTTCGCTCAGGTGAGCTAAAAAGCTATTGGTGAAATTTGGTAATGAACGAATCAAGAGATAGGCGAAATTTGGCTACATCCAAAATTTATCTCCCACAATGGTTAACGTCATCAAGGTGAAGGTCAAGGTGACCCGAATGACAGTGGGTGGATAGCCATCAATGGGAGAAAACTATCGATGACATGTGGTAATAATCCCATTTGGCTACATCCCACAACGGTTAAGGTCACCCGAACTGACACTGGATGGATAGCTATCAATGTGAGGAAGCTTTGCTTTTGTTTGTTTATTGGTGTTTAACGGTCTATCAACAGCTACGGTCAGGTAAGGCCGGAAAAACGGGTTCGGTCCCATTTTAACCTGCTGCATTAGTGGTGTGGGGGTGTTCCCAAAATCATAACGGAATATTTACATCGTGAAAATTATAGTCAGCCTTGAAATTAGAATAACCGGACTTGGTCCAAACCACACCAAAGTCACTTGTCCCCTTCCCCTATAATATGATTACGAATAATCGTAATAGGGGTATACCGGTAACCAGATTCAACTGTCACATACAAAATGCCACAGACGTATCTCACAAATCAGGTCTCCAGTCGGAATTCCGGTAAGGATGAGGCCCGATCGTTAAATTGTGGAAGTCACGTAATAATCCGATTAACAAATCTAAAGATATGGGAAATTTGGCAACATCCAAAATTTACGTGAAAGTGAATGGGCGTAACGTCATGTAAGGTCATGTAGAGACGGGACCGCAGTTTAAGTCTCATCCGACAGACCAGTGGCATTGAAATACTATCCGGATCTCACTTTCAGGGGGACGGTTTAAGATTTTGGGCCCTTTTTGTATTAAAATGATGGAGAGATTTTGCAATTTTAAGGGACATCTAGGTAATTTTAGGCTCTAGACACAAACACTGTATTATGTTTCCACTAACACTTTTACAAGTTTTATGGTAAGAATTGAACTCGCAACCTCCAGTATTGAAGTCAAATGTGACAACGGAATTTATCGGGGTATAAACTTGGAAAAGTCGCGGGAATACTGGACGAAGGCCGGAAGGCCTCGTCCAGTATTCCCGCGACTTTTCCAAGTTTATATCCCCGATAAATTCAACAAAAAGGCCATTCATTCCTTATAATTCCAGCATTTGAAATAAATTCATCAAGAAAATGTGTTTATTTTCCGTTTTCTTAAGAATTATTTTAACTGCGCCTCGCGGCTACGGAAGTAGTTCGGCGTGGGAGTTTACTGGGATATAAATTTTGGACAGAGACTTGCTACGAGCCAATCAAATGTTAGAGAATTGTGTAAATATTTTTGTGCTGGAATTATAATGTAATAGCAGAGCTCCAGATAAGCTGCGTATTTGCTTAAATACCCAATTAAAATTGCCAAAAACCCAATTGAAATCAGAAGTAGTGAGTATCAAAAAGCAATGAAACATTTGTGGTATCTTTATCATGCTACAGAAAACAATGAACAGACCACAAATATAGCATATTTTTCTTATTTTTCCATGAAAACACATTTTCGTACTTCATTAGAACATGTTATTGTTCATATATTGGATTTTTAAGAAATTAAATGTGAGGGAGCGGTTGCTGGACCAGAGTTACTCGGATTTCCTGCACGTTTGTCAGCTTTGTCTGTAGCCTATTTCACCAACATTGCAAAGTATACTTTTCTAGCAAAGTATACTTTGAAGGAGAAATTTTCAATTTTAGGATAAATTTATTTATTTTTATTATACTGAATTTATTACATCATCACAGCCATTTTGGCTGTGATAATGTAATACATTCAGTATAATAATTCTGCATACTTTTAATTATCAAATATATGCAGTTGTTAGTTCTATATGAAATAATGCATTTCAGGAAAAAATAAATGATTACTCCCTCAAAGTATACTTTACTAGAAAAGTATACTTTGCAATGTTCGTGAAATCGGCTACTGATAAACTTGATATCAAAAGACACTTGCAGGGTTTCACTATTTACAATGTAAATACTTTTACACTTCCGGTTTACCATCGGCAATTTTACCGGACATGTCTGTCCATCTGATGAGTTTCGCAGAGACTGATATAGCCTTACCATATCCAGTAAAATGTCTATTTTAAGCTTCAGCAAGTTATTTTCCTCCGAGAGATTCTGGTTGTCTTTCCTCAACTTCATCACCTCTTTGTGACTCGCAGCATTGGGGCCACTTTCTGAAAGTGCAAGAATTTAAATTGTAAGTTTGTAAACACTCATTATTATACAAATACATATATGTAGCTGTGACTGGAGAAATGGGGCTCATGGGTTTTGCAACCAGTGTAGAAACTGTAGATCCAGATCAGCATGTGCACTGTCAGGATCTGCACTGTTCGCAATTCCATCAATGAAACACTCTGTATGCTTCTAATAAGTCATATAGATCGTTATCTACATGAGTGTGCTATTTGATTAGGAGCTACACCGGTCACACATCCCATAAGCCCCATTTCTCCAGTCACAGCCATAAATCATGGTGTGCGGTGTTGAGACGGGCATCATTGGACCAATCAAACTGCTTTATAGTGAATATAAGATTAGGTACCGGTATATCATATTTCATTGTTCTAGTTACACAAAATATGTACACAGACAATTGACTAACGAGCCCGCAAATTGGAAAACATGTCGACAATGTTATTAAAACAGCATAGGCCCTGATCAGACTGCACGTTATTGTGTCTGATCTGGTCCTTTGCTGTTTGCAATGCACGTGTATATGGCCTGATGAGAGCAGTCTGGTTAAATTACGATCTGTGCAACAAACAGGTAAGTTCACAATATACAAGTTACGAATACAAATGGGCAGGCATTTTTTTTATCCTAGGTAAGCGATTTATTTATCATAATCAATGCGTCATGCATCAAAACACATTTTTTCGATTTGACACCAAAATTCAGAAATTTTATTATTTTTCAATAGGATGACACACCATTTTTATTCAGAAGAGACTAATTTGACACACCAACCCAAAATGGTAGATAAAACACAGCTACAGTTGTTTCTGTCAAAATGTTCCGGGTTTATACGTGTACAAAGTGTTGTGCGTTGCGTATCCGTGGAGTTTCCGTTAGTTGCGTTTCAAACCGCGTGTCGTCTACGTGTAATACGTTTTCGGCCATGCGTTGCGTTTCCCCACTCTTGCGCATGCGCGAAAGTCGAACAAACCGTGTTCAACGCATTGAGTTTCAAAAGCGTGTAATCCGTGTACAACGGTTATAAACGTATACAACGGTTGTAAACAACGCATTGAGTTTCAAAAGCGTGTAATCCGTGTACAACGGTTGTAAACGTATACAACGGTTGTAAACGTATACAATGCTAAGGTAAACCGTTTAAACGACTTAACGCTTTCTTTGACGAACGGTTACACGCATCTACATGTACACAGCACCGTACAGATGAAACCGTGTTATACGTATAACACGTTTCCACGGGTTTTAACGCATTACACGTTTTGGTATGCCAACCGTGTATCGCGTAGAATGCGTATGCTCAGATTGTTCTTCGTGTGTGTATATATACTTCTAGACTCACTGCAGGGCTTCTAACATTTTCAGTTTTCCGGTTCTGGACCGATTTGTGAACTCTCAGACCGATTGAGATTTGAAAACTAGTCTTAAAAATCGGTCCGAGAAAAATTGCCAGTCGGCTGCTATTTCGCTATAAACCTTGTAAATGTACCGGTTTTGACCACCAAGTAATTTATGACACATATCCGCGGGCCATATCCGTGTTAAACCAGTGTGCAGCTCGCTGTGTATTCAGTTTCTCCAAATATCGATTAATCTTAACACACGCGCGTGGGACAGGTGTATAGCGGATTAGTGACTGAAATAGACTGGCTTCAGCGTAAAGATACGAGAGTTCCTAGACTCGCCATTTCTGATGATGTTAAAATAAAATAAAGAAACCATGCACTGTGTTTATCTGTGTTCGTAATATTTAACCCCAAGTAACTGACACGGACTGCCCGGGCTATTCCATATTAAGTTAGGAACTGTTACATTACGCTGTATTAGGGGTCATTTTTGTGTATATAAAATGTACAAAGGAATGCCGCAGATCCTGATGAGCCGGCTCACGTGATCTACAATTCGTAAACATTTTGATAAACGACAAGGTACATCTGTCTAAATCACACCGCCGATGTACTTTGAACTCGATCTGAGGGTATGTATTCGCGATATTTTAAAAGGGACGAAACAAGGACGCCTCGAAGCGATCGGGGCCGAACAGGTATTTGCGTTAAAACGTGTAACCGTTGTACACGTTTCAACGCTTTCATATAGATACACGCTTCCAGGTAAAGAGTTGTACACGTTTCAACTCTTTCACCTCGCTACATATGTATACGCCAAAGCGTTTTATACGCCTTGAAGCTAAACGTATTATACGCTTTAAAACTAAACGGTTTGACAATGTGTATTACACGTGTACGAACCGTATTATACGTTTAAACAACGTATACAACACTTTTAAACTAAACGGTTTGACAATGTGTATTACACGTGTACGAACCGTATTATACGTTTAAACAACCTATACAATGCTTTTAAACTAAAAGGTTTGACAATGTATATTACACGTGTACGAACCGTATTATACGTTTAAACAACGTATACAACGCTACAGCAAACCGTTGCGTTCGCGTTGCGTTCGCGTTCAGTTTGCAAGTGTTGTCTACGGTGGAACAAAAATGGAGACTGCACTGTACATGTAGGCTTCATGCAACTTGGTCTATACATACCCTGCACCCACATCCCATTTTCAAATGACACTTCTTGACCACCAAGCTTCAGTTTCACTGGTCCCACATCCGGCCCAAACTCAAGCCTCGATTCATCACTGCCCAGATTAAGGTTGGATAATGATTGTGCTTTTCTCAGGGGTATTTTCTTCGGAGAAAACTTGCTGGGGGAAAACTTGCCGAACAAAGGCATTATTCTTGTGTCTCAGGTAAATGTTAACCTGCAAAATAAATACATGTATATTTACAATGGAACACGTTTGCGGACACCAATTATTCAAATTATTCTTTGCTTTTTGATGAGCTACTTGATTTGCAACACAGTACCACAGATTGAAGTAACGGACCGAGGTCTATAAATACATTAAATATACCTAAAAGCAGTATCTGCGAAATTCGTCGGTCCGTCGGACATGTCTGTTAAAATTGCAGCCAGTCCGACAGTTAACCGGAAGTCGCCGGACCGAATGTCCGACTATAAATTTACTTTTTTTTTATTCTAACCTTCAATGAAATCACCTTCCTTTGGTATGTGCTTCAGTAGCCTATTTCATCAACATTGCAAAGTATACTTTAGTAGCAAAGTATACTTTGAGGGAGAAATTTTCATTTTTTTTTAAATTTATTAATTGTTATTATACTGAATTTATTACATTATCACAGCCATTTAATGGCTGTGATAATGTAATAAATTCAGTATAATAATTCTGCATACTTTTAATCATGAAATACATGCATTTGTTAGTTCTATATGAAATAATGCATTTCAGGAAAAATAAATGATTACTCCCTCAAAGTATACTTTGCTAGTAAAGTATACTTTGCAATGTTGATGAAATAGGCTACTGGTGCTAGCTAGCGTTTCTTAAATGACTGATATACTTAAAAATCTAAAAAGCTCTTAAATATCACACAAAATAAATTTTATTTTTCATAAAAAAAAATTTGTGTCTGGTAAATTTTTGTCCGGTCAGGCAAATATTTCAAGTTTACCAGACCGAACGTCTTGTAAAACTTTGGCAGTTTTGCAGAGACTGTAAAAGCATTAATAAGTGAAAAATAAATAAGCTATTTTGTTTTATTTACTCCCTCCTATAGCGGAATCGATATGTCAGAAAATTTTGCATTTTGTGATACAAGCATGAAATTTGGTATACTGTTAGGAAACATTATTTTAAATACTTTTAGCTATAGGGACATCTCAGATTTTTCACATAACAAAAATGGCAGCCATTTTCCAAAATGGCCGCCAGCAATATTATGTGGATGTGGGTAACTGGCATAATGTCACTGAAATAAAAATAATATCATTCTTTTTTTATCTCACGACGTATGTAGTATCATAGATTTGAATATCATTCCCATAAATATCATTTACATATCTGAAAATGGTGGCCATTTTAAAAATGGCCACCACAATGGCGCAATTTTGTTTTATATTTTCAAGTTTAATTTATATGTGACATATTTGATAGTGATATACCACTTACGGTATACCACATTACATGTAGATGGTATTTGGAATGATGAATACAAACAAAACTGTGCGGTAAAATCCCATTAGTTACCATGTATCATTTATCACTTGTATTGAATGAATAAAATATTGTTTAAAGTAAACAAAACATAGCAGTGATTCGTGTCTTTATTATCGTAGTAAGGAAAACTGTAACATTTCCCGACCCACCATAAATTACATGTGATTTTACATTCATCATTGTGTTCAGTGTTTTTACAAGGTTAAACTGATGGGCAAGTTTGTAAACACTGAATGATGTTTAATACTGGTGACTGACATGAAACATCCCGTACAGGTCTACATATATATGATATACTTACAGTAGCGCTTTTCTGCTCCTTACCTATTTGTATATACTAATATCGTATACATATCGTAATCGTATAATATTGGTATATTTAATGAGCATATCGTATGATCATATAATATTGGTATGTTTGTACCGTATCATCGTATAGTACAAACGAACTATACGAATATTATACAAACCTACGATATCCGTTCGTATATACGATATATCCGTACGGATATGGTATGAATATACCATAATCTGGTATGTTTGTACGATACAAACGTACCAGAATTATACACATGTATAAACATTGTATAAACGTATGATTTGAATGGTATATCTATACGATATTGGTTGGTATGTACGGTACAAACATACCGTACGTTTATAATATATACATATCGTATAGAAAACATATCGTATTGGTATAGTATACGTATAGTATTGGTATAGTACGCATAGTTGACCTGCAGAAAAGCGCTACTGTACGTGCTATTATTTGATCCATGAAATCAACAAAATATGCCATCAATTACAGATTTACTATGAAATGATGAGTTGAGTCATTACCGTTGCCTTTTGCCAACCCCAATCGCTTGGTGATGGAAGCACCGTGACAGGAATCATCATTTGACCCCAGCTGTGACCCACTTGACGTACCGCCCTTTTAGTGTGCTGTATAAGCATTTGTTTTGAAATATCTATATTATAATGCCATTATCATTCACAAAACAATAATATAATTACCTATTGCAACACAATAGTACAGTGTATTAGTTCTGTTATCACCATCAGCTACATTCCGTCGTCTGTAATGTCCAATTAAGCTATATATATATTATACGTACCTCCTGATATGCACAGGACCCATTTCTAAGCGCCTGTATATTCGACAAGTGAAAGAGACGTGAAAGAGCGGACAACTCCTTGTTTGCATTTTTTTCACCAGACACATGCAAGAAAGATATGTTGGTATGGTGGGTAGATCGTGTCATTACATTTAAATAGTTTTATTTATCGTTTTGACGTACACGCATGTATCGTTTCAATCGGAAGGGTGTGAATGGGAATGTTTAAGTCAAAAATACTGCAGCTATGGAATAATGTGTTTTCTTTGTTAATTACATTTATATTGTTATTCTACATATGGTACTGGACAGTTGCATATCGGACTAACACATATTTCCAAATCAGACCATAATTATGATATCGGCTACTAATGAATCAGTATGTTTGGCAATATGTGGTACACGGATAACCATGCATTTGGCAGTAAATGTATACACAATGTCGAGAATATGGCAAGTTTCCACCAGAATAGACAAAATCAAATTCCGGTTATAAGCTAATATAGGCTTTAAGTTATTAAGGTAATTTTACGTTTTCTTCATTACAACAGTAATTAAACTATTCACAGTAGTACTGAATTAGTATATATCTTTCCAAATCCCTTCCACTAATAACATAACTATTAGGAGACGATAATTCCATGTCACGTGCATAAAATATTTGAAAACTTTCACAAATATATGATTGTTGGAGCTATTTTGGCGGCCATTTTAAAATGGTAGCCATTTTTGAAACATGTAACTCGTATTGATAGTATAATTATTCAATAATAGAACATGTTAAATGTTGTGAGAGAAAAAAACACTTATATTTTTATACCTCCGTGTCATGTGTATCAAATATTTGAAAACGTACTAAAAATCTAAAATATATTCTATTTTGGCGGCCATTTTAAAATGTTTGCTGTTTTTGAAACATGTAACTCATATTGATAGACTACAGTTATTCAATTATAGAACAATTTAAATATTTTGAGAGAAAAAAATACTTATATTATTATTATTCAGGCAAATATATTCCATGCACTTACAGGCATGTAATATTATCGGCAGCCATCTTTAAAAAATGGCCGCCATTTCAGTCACGTGACGAATCTGGAATGTCCCTATAGCTAAAATCCTTTATTATGGTTTAATCTACGACTGTACCAAATTTCATGCTTGTATCACAAAATGCACAATTCAGCTTAAAATCACGACGTATCGATTCCGCTACTATAGACTTTCAAGTACACAGTTTACTGTGTATAGGAGGGAGTAAATAAAAACAAGAGTGTCGTAAGTTACAAAATACGCCCGTCGAAGAAGGGCCCGACAGTGAAGATGCAGAAATGTGAAGATGTCACCAAGGCAAGAAACATTAATGAGAATCTGAAAATCTATAGCATTATTTCTTCCTCTTGTTGTGATAAACAGGTATACTAATTTAGGTAGAGATGTGTAAAGTAGAAATTATATAGAATTGGATACATGTACAAAAATGTAGAAAAGATGGTTAAAAAGGTGATATTTTTGTTAAAAGATATTTTCGGCATAAAAACACCAAGGTGCACATCTTCAATATGTGTAGAAAGCGTGTGTATAGTTTCAGATCGATTGCCTGAACAATTTCAGAGGAGTTGTGTACACAAACTCTGTACCATATATAGAATTGTATATAAAAATGTAGAAAAAATGGCTAAGTTAAAAAGGTGATATTTTTGTTAAAAAAAATTGTTTCCGGCATAAAAACACCAAGGTGCACATCTTCAATATGTGTAGAAGACGTCTGTATAGTTTCAGATCGATTGACTGAACAATTTCAGAGGAGTTGTGTACACAAACTCTGTACCATATATAGAATTGTATATAAAAATGTAGAAAAAATGGCTAAGTTAAAAAGGTGATATTTTTGTTAAAAAAAATTGTTTCCGGCATAAAAACACCAAGGTGCACATCTTCAATATGTGTAGAAGACGTCTGTATAGTTTCAGATCGATTGACTGAACAGTTTCAGAGGAGTTGTGTACACAAACTCTGTACAATATATAGAATTGTATATAAAAATGTAGAAAAAATGGCTAAGTTAAAAAGGTGATATTTGTGTTACAGTTACAGTGGCATAGCCCATGCCAGAGATGGGAATCACATTAGTAGTGTTTCACCACTGTAGCCGAGAAACTCCGCCCAAAATATTGCTTGTAGTTGATTGTTGTTAAATTAGATGTGTTGATTATTTGTGCTCATCCAATCATTGTAACGATCATTGTCCATAATCATTGCTAACCAATCATTGGCGAGGTACGCCCGAGAAAAATCTATATCTGTATATACATGTATATTCTAAATAGTGCCCAGATATGTAGTCTCAACCTCGTCACATGAGATGGGCTGAGAATGTTATACCGGCCCAGCTTGATACCAGGAATGGTAGAATTCTATTATTCGGATGTCAGGCTGGACCCGACTTAGGAGAATATTAGTAAAGGCTACTGAGTGCCAGATCTTCATATAACTTGGTGCTCAGCATGTTGATAAATTGATAGCACGGCTGCTCAGCTGGTGCCAGCCGTGAACGCTAGTCTCGTGCTTGAGCTAGCCGGACCAGATGAGAAAGGCAAAATACGTTACTGAAATAGAATATACATGTACCCTTGTGCTCAGCATTCTTGTAATAAGGTAGATTAAACCAGCTGAAGGGAAAATATGTTACAACAGTTTCTATAATGCCTAGGCTATTAATGTACTATATATGAAAAGGAAATATCTAAATTGTATCATTGCTTCAAATAAGAGAAGTGCGCCAATGACACCATTTAATTATAATAGAGAAGCTGTACACCGACCGTGGTAGTTGCGGGAAGTAGCTCTGCAATACTACAATATACTACGGTACCGTTTATAGCAATTGATGGTGGGTCTAGTTTTCGGGGTATTAACAAGTTCAACAACTAGCGGTTTTTATCAAACATAACATATGAGCTAAATTGTTAGTTCAATAGAATGATAAACATTTCTTTCAATGTTTCTTGCCTTTAAAATAAAATTGTTGTTAGATTAAAATTTGCATCAGCTCGTTGACTTAAAATGGTTGGAGAATTCGGGGTATGTTCCGAAAGTGTCAATAAATTTGCTAATTCGTCCCGAGTTTTCAATGACTATAAGATCATCACGCAGATGAATTAGGCACAGTGAAGGAAAACTTGAAACTTTTCTCTTGATTATGATTTTAACTATTAAATAGCAGATTAATGGCGGACGCATAAAATCACGAAAATCACGGTAGGTTAGTGAACACGAGATGGCCGCGGCCCGCATGTCAAGCCCGCCGAGGCATTCGACGGTCTCAGAGTGTATTTATTTGAAGCTTGATGCCCAATAAGCATACAAAGTTTCAAGCAAATCTGAATGACGGTTACAGAGATAGTAGGTATGTGAAAACTTTAACGCAAATTTTGACAGAAACTTTAACACAAACTTCTAAGTCATTTGACCTTGACCACAGGGGCCGCATGAGTGGCATACAGCATGAATATATGGATCATAACTAATAAGCATATGAAGTTTCAAGTCAATGTGACTTAGGACTGCAGAGATATAAGGTATTTAAAAACTTTAACGCAGATTTCGGAACGCAAACTTCTAAGTCATTTGACCTTGACCTTGGACACAGGGGCTGCATGAGTGGGATACAGCACGAATATATGGATCATGACTAATAAGCATGTGAAGTTTCAAGTCAATGTGACTTAGGACTGCACAGATATAAGATATTTAAATACTTTAATGCAGATTTCGGAATGCAAACTTCTAAGTCATTTGACCTTGACCTTGGACACACGGGCCGCATGAGTGGGATACAGCATAATACATGGATCATAACTAATAAGCATATGAAGTTTCAAGTCAATGTGACTTAGGACTGCAGAGATATAAGGTATTTAAAAACTTAACGCAGATTTCGGACGGACCGACGGACCGACGGACGTCATTGTGATCACTATGTCTCGCTTTCCGCAAGCGCGCTCGACAAAAATGACCTAAATGGCAAAAATTACCAGTATCATACGATCCTCTAACTTCGATAGCCGCACAGATTCGAGGCCATTTTTATTTTCTCGTTCTATCGCGAGATTTATGGGTTACATCACTTCCAACCGGACACCTGCACAGGAAGAGCATATGACGTCATAGGAGGCGGCCATTTGTAGACGAGCGTGCTTTGAAAGTAAACAATTTTATTTCTCCATGCTTTTGAAGCCAGTAAACGCAATATACATACAGATAATTGGATTATATTTGCATGCAACTAATAAAACAGGTTTATACTCTATTATTTATTACGCATGTTGTTTAATATCGTTAGAGTCTCGAATTATGAGCAGTCCAGGATATTTGGTCCAAATACTGGATTTGGTGGCACTTTTTAAGAACTTACTATAGGTAATGTCATGCTTATTTTAATTACGTGACATAAAGCACATCGCGGCTGCACACATGTCTACAAATTACAAAATATGTGAATACCCCGAAAACTCCGACTACACCGAAAACTGGCGTCATGACCATACTAACATCAAGGTAAAGCTATCAATTGGTAAATTTACTTTCATACACTAACGTCGCCAGTCATAGGTAGTACCTAATTCATATTAGAAAGATGAACAAGTATATGTGGATACAGTGGCAGAGATGCCAGCGTCCATAAGAAGATCCTAAGGTATCCATAGTGGACGAGTTGAACTGTGGACGAGTTCAGACAGAGTTGACTTAATAGACTATAGCGGACGTTTTTGTCAACTGATGAGCTAGCGAGATGACAAGACATTCAGTTACATATACATAATTTAAATCAAACACAATATACAGATATGTTCTGTCAACTTACATAAATTCAATCAGTTCTTCAGTTAGAAATTGTTGAAACTTGTTTCAGGAAGTGCGCGTAGGTAATGTAAACTGCTCATGCGCAAATGTGTTCCGATTAAACGCTTTCATTTCGTCTTACCTTTTAATAAGCGTTTGCCCATTTAAAGTCTCCATTGACTGAGATGAAAACAAATCACACGGAAGTATTTTTTACGACGAGGAAAATTGAAACAGGTACGATGGCAATTCAACTTTTCTGACTGAATGGTTCACCAATTGTTTTTGTCTTCAATGTACAGTAGAGACACCGATCTAAGACACAAAATATGGTTCTTAGTTTTTATAAAATAATAAAAGTACCACACCCACTGTGTTGTAGTAGTCACAGGTGATTCTAGCATGTCTTGGATGGTCAATTATTGGTTGTTTTTACATGAAACACCTTTCTAAATAATGTAAAAAACAATTCAAATGCGCCCGGGTCTGAAGATTATATAATTAATAATTATGAAAGGTAGTTGCGAATTTAACTCTTGTAATCTATTCCTGTAATCTACGGATACCGGATGTTTCGGTAAATTACCAGATCGGTAAATTGATATTATAGTGTGAATGGTTCGGAGGTTTCTGTAAAATGATACAATAGAGTAATTAAATCACGTGCGCATAGGGCTTAAAGGTAAATGGATTGGCAGTCTGCGAAATTAGCCAGGTGCCCGATGCCCGAGACGTATAGAAATCGCGACGGACGTGTGAATTTTCCAATCTCACATGCCCAATGGGCACCTGTTTTAAAAACGCATAAACGTAATAAAACTGGACAGTAGAAATGTTTTTCTAAATTCTTTAATATTACGAATTGTTTACACCGGAATTGAAAGTCGTCTAGAAGCGGACAGGTGTAAATTCGCGTTTTCGCTTACTGACATCTCGGCCCTATGACGAGTCGGCCGATCGATACCTCTGGTGTGGCCCGTGGGGTCAAATTGTGGTCAAATTTTATTTTTGACTGAATATGGTCATGTCATATATCAAATTGAAGGTATCAATGAGGCGATCACTCTGGTGCATTTTTGTCGAAATCGGATTGTTATGTCATCCAAGATGGCTGCCGAAAGGTCAAAAGGTTTTTCTTTTATTAGAGATTTCAAAATTCTTCTTCACATGAACCGCTTAGCCCATGGTAGCCAAACTTAAAAGTTATGGTCCATGGGTGAAGCCTTTTTAGATTTGTTAAAATGGAGGTCATCGCTAATCCAAGATGGCCGCCGTCTAAAAATAGCATAAATTCTTAAAAAAAATTCTTCTCTTAAACCGCCAACCGGATTACGACGAAACTTGGTAGGAATGATTGATGTACAATGCTCTTTCAAAGTTGTTAAAATGGTGACCCCGGGGTCAAAAATGGGCGTGGCCCGTGGGGTCAAATTAGGGTCAAATTTTATTTTTGACCGAATATGGTCATGTTATATATCAAATCGAAGGTATCAATGAGGCGATCACTCTGGTGCATTTATTGTCGAAATCGGATTGTTATGTCATCCAAAATGGCCGCCGAAATGTCAAAAGGTCGTTCTTTTATTAGAGATTTCAAAATTCTCCTTCACATGAACCGCTTGGCCCATGGTAGCCAAACTTAACAGTTATGGTCCATGGGTGAAGCCTTTTCAGATTTGTTAAAATGGAGGTCATCGCTAATCCAAGATGGCCGCCGTCTAAAAATAGCATAAATTCTTAAAAAATCTTCTTCTCATGAACCGCTGGCCGGATTTCGACTAAGCTTGGTAGGAATGATCGATTTACAATGCTCTTTCAAAGTTGTGAAAATGGTGACCCCGGGGTCTAAAATGGGCGTGGCCCGTGGGGTCAAATTACAGTCAAATTTTATTTTTGACCGAATATGGCCATGTCATATATCAAATTGAAGGTATCGATGAGGCGATTGCTCTGGTGCAATATTTGTCGGAATCAGATGATTATGTCATCCATGATGGCCACCAAAAGGTCCATTTATTCAAGATTTTTAACTTCTTTTTCTCGGGAACCACATGGCCGATGCTGGCCAGACTTCATAGGAAGTTAAGATCCTTGGGTGAAGCATTTTCAGATTTGGTAAAATGAGAGTCATCGCTTAATCCAAGATGACCGCCATCTAAAAATAGCACAATTTTTTTAAAACACATGAACTCACTGTCACATTCTCCTCTAGTGTTCATGGGTCAGGTGAGCGAATTAGGGCCATCATGGCCCTCTTGTTTTTGTATACCGTAAAGATTCTAATAGACGCCCATGCTCTAATACATGTAGACGCCCACTCCCCACTTTTGACGTTGAAAATGACACATTTTTTGGCCGATTTTCACGAAATTAGTGGCTCTAATAAACGCCCAGTACCGACTTGAAACAAAATCGGAGCTAATTGTCCAATTAGATTTTTTTTCTTTCCATTATTTCGAAAGCAACTTCCTTTAAAATCGGGGAAAAAACTTAATTGATACTTCCACTTTCAAAAGCGGAAGCGAAATTCGACCATTTCCGGTGTCACAGTAAATTCCTCATCAGCAGTAGCTATTTGCACGAACACAGGGTGATCAGAATTTACACGGTTACGGAGACGCCATTTTCAAAGCATCTCAAACCCGACAGATCCGAAACGCTGACGAAACGTCCGTAGGCGTAAATATGATCAGCATTAATGATTGACGCTGTCTTGATATACATTACCATTAAATTTAACATTTCTACCGACTGTACCATAATGACCAGAGTGGGCCGAAACGTCTTGGCCCAAATGTTTATAAACTGACAGACAGTACAATCAAGTAGAGTAACGTCCCTTAGTTATGTTTTTGTTCAGATAGGAGAACATCGTACATGTATATTTTGTTATCATTTTCCCTTTGCTGAATAACCTTGATAACACTTGCCTCTATTAAACGCCCACCCTGGACTTCGGAGCCAGTGGTGATTCTAATAGACGCCCGGGCGTCTATTAGAATCTTTACGGTATGTGTTTATACTACAAGCCTATGATGAATTGGCAATGTCCGCTGACGTAATTACTGATGTTTTAATTAGAGATTGGCGAGCATTGTAAACCATGGTCAGACTACGCGAATTCACTGCCTGGTCTGGCCGCTAATGCAATAAGCCGGGATTTGTCGGAGATCAAGACCCAATTCACATAACACGTTTGTTGTGTCACTTTAGACTGGTTCCTGGTAGTATTGTTTCGCTAGGCTGCGCATCCGACAGGGTACCAGTCTAGTGTGTACTACGTGACTGACGTCAGCAACCGCGTGTATTGATCTTTGATATGGCCTTGTGCCCCGCGGTGTGAAACTTACACGTAGTAATACACAATGTACTTGACAAGCGCGGTGTGTTTAAGTCTTAGTCTTGTCACTGTAGACGAATCAGCAACGTGTAAACACAGTTTGCCAACTAATGATGGAGTTTTATGACTTACACGGAATTACATTTTGCCTATTGGAATACACAACACGGAATACATATTGGGAATTACCGTTAATGGCGTTATGCAATATTTTTCATGGAAAATGTTTAATGTCGCCAAAATGACACCGACAATACCGGGCAAGGTAAATGTTTTGAAAAGAGCGTTGTGTCAATGTATGCGAATGTAATCGATGACTAATTTGATACGACCAGTTTCAATTCAAATGATAGCGGCCAGATTGGAACGAAAGGGAAATAGCGATTGTGGTGCTATTTATTTTTGCCAACAAAAACTTGACATGGCCGCTGTTCACATACAAAAATGCCGTGTGGGAATGAAAATAGCTGGCCGCAGTTCGGGGTGGTCGTTATTCCAAGGTCTTATAAAGAACAAAATTGGATGTGGGGGGGGGGGGGGATTTTTAGCTGGCCGTTGTGGACAGGTGGTCGCTATTCCCAGGTGGTCGTTAGCACAGGTTTGACTGTATATCTAGTTATAATTATTATACCCACTTTTTTTGTAAAAAAAAACGGGTATATTGTTTTCGTCACGGGTGTCCGTCCGTCCGTACGTCCGTACGTCCGTCCGTACGTCCGTACGTCCGTCACGTTTCTTGTAACTCGAAAACTTTTTCACCAACCTTCATACCTACGCGCCCTGATATTTGGTTTTTTTGTATGTAGCTTCGTTATCATGTGAAAGATGCGCAAAGTGAATTTGGATTTTTCATCGACCCTCCATCATGGATTATCTCCCCCTTTCAGACTCAGAATTTCCCATTTTTTCCTCGTAACTCGAAAAACTTTTTCACCTTCATACCTACGCGCCTGTTGATATTTGGTATGTAGCTTCGTTATCATGTGCAGATGCGCAAAGTTTAATTTGGATTTTGATCGACCCTCCATCATGGATTATTCTTTCCCCCTTTCGGACTCAGAATTTCCCATTTTTTCCTCGTAACTCGAAAATTTTACTTTTTCACTTCATACCTACGCGCCTGATATTTGGTATGTTAGCTTCGTTATCATGTGCAGATGCGCAAAGTGAATTTGGATTTTTGATCCGACCCTCCATCATGGATTATCTCCCCCTTTCGGACTCAGAATTTCCCATTTTTTCCTCGTAACTCGAAAAACTTTTTCACCTTCATACCTATGTGCCTGATATTTGGTATGTAGCTTCGTCATCATGTGCAGATGTGCAAAGTGAATTTGGATTTTTGATCCGACCCTCCATCATGGATTATCTCCCCCTTTCGGACTCACAACTTCCCATTTTTTCCTTGTAACTCGAAAAACTTTTTCACCTTCATACCTACGCGCCTCATATTTGCTATGTAGCTTCGTTATCATGTGCAGATGCGCAAAGTGAATTCGGATTTTTGATCCGACCCTCCATCATGGATTATCTCCCCCTTTCGGACTCACAATTTCCCATTTTTTCCTTGTAACTCGAAAAACTTTTTCACCTTCATACCTACGCTCTGATATTTGGTAGTGTAGCTTCGTTATCATGTGCAGATGCGCAAAGTGAATTCGGATTTGGATCCGACCCTCCATCATGGATTATCTCCCCCTTTCGGACTCACAATTTCCATTTTTTATTTTTCCTTGTAACTCGAAAAACTTTTCACCTTCATACCTACGCGCCTGATATTTGGTATGTAGCTTCGTTATCATGTGCAGATGGCGCAAAGTGAATTCGGATTTTTGATCCGACCCTCCATCATGGATTATCTCCCCCTTTCGGACTCAGAATTTCCCTATTTTTCATTGTAAGTCGAAAAACTTTCTCACCTTAATACCTACATTTCTGATATTTGATATGTAGCTTCGTTATGATGTGCAAAGTGAATTCCGATTTTTTATCGGACCTTCCATCATGGATTATCTCCCCCTTTCGGACTTAGAATTTCACTATTTTTCCTCGTAGGTCGAAAAACTTTTTCACCTTAATACCTACGCGTCTGATATTTGGTTCGTAGCTTCGTTTTGATGTGCTGATGCGCAAAGTGAATTCGGATTTTTTATCCGACCCTCCATCATGGATTACCTCCCCCTTTCGGACTTAGCATTTGGGGAAAGTGGGTATATTGCGATGGCGCGCCATCGACTTTTTCTAGTTACTATTTAGTTTCAGGGAGGTGACTAAGCCATGAGCAGACCGGGTACAGCGGAAGCATACGGACGCAGGAGAGACGACATACAACTGTCAACAAGTAAGCACATTATGGGGCTCGCATGAACAAAATGAAACACGCTTGGGATTTTGTACCTTCGGACATAACATTTACAATATTTTTCATAAATTAAGTAAAAAGCTGACAGAATTTTCAGAGTGCATGCGGAATATAATATATATACTTATTATATACCTACCCATGAAATACATAGTTATACGATGTAAATAAAAGTCATATGTTCTCGTCGATGAAATAAACAACTTCCGATGAAAATACGACTACTTCCGCTATCTATATTCATAACGCGTACCTGCAGTGCCGGACTGCAAATAGGCTGAAAATACATATTCATTAGCGTATACAGTCTAAAAAGCTGCTAATTTCCATGGAGCGGTATATAATAAATAGAATATTCATATTTATGCAACGAATATGACATATATGTTCATCTCGTGGTGTGGAATGTCCATATTTCACGAGTGCCATTAGGCATTCATTAGCGTATACAGTCTAAAAAACTGCTAATTTCCATGGAGCAGTATATAATACATAGAATATTCATATTTATGCAACGAATATGACATATATGTTCATCTTGTGGTGTGGAATGTCCATATGTCACTCGTGAAATATGGACATTTCACACCACTCGATGAACATATATGTCATATTCGTTGCAAAAATATGAATATCCTCTTAGTATATATACTAGTAGTAAAATGTACAGCCAAGGCCAGCAAAAAACAACATTTTGTGTTTGAACTGTACATGTATTTGACATTGTTATACATTTGTGCAGTATAGCAGGTGAAATACGAGATTCTACGGAAGCCCATTACGGCCACTTCACTTATTTTTATTTCCATTTATTCAAGATCTTTTCTTGAGTTTTCAAGATCTTTTCTTGAATTTTCAAGTTCTTTTCTTGAATTTTCAAGATATTTTCTAGAATTTTCAAGATCGTTTCTAGAATTTTCAAGATCGTTTCTATTAAAGGATGTTTCAAGATATTTTCTTGAATTTTCAAATTCTTTTCTTGAATTTTCGAGATCTTTTCTTGAATTTTCAAGATATTTTTGAATTTTCAAGATCTTTTCTTGAATTTTCGAGATGTTATCTTGCAAGATCTTGAAAATTCAAGATATGAACTTGAAAATTCAAGAAAACATCTTGAATAAATGGAAATTAAAAAAAAAGTGAAATTGCCCTAATGGGCTTCCGTAACATTCGACCCCGTTCACCTGGCTAAAAATGACGGTAGCTGTTCACAGGCTGTTAAGCACCATTAAATAAATTGTGCAGTATACAGGGCTCCATATAAGGAATTGGTAATTGAGTATTGTCACTCCATCATTTCTGAAGCAATTGGGTATTTCAAAATTTTAATTGGGTAAAATAAAATCACACTACTGTTTATACATCAACAGATGGCAATTATTGAATAGTTTACTTTGAAATGAAAACATGTCTTGACATTTCATTAGAATTGTCTCCTTGGAAAAATATGCTACATTTATGGTCTGTTTATTGTTTTCTGCAGCATGATAAAGGTACCACAACATTTGTATTGCTTTTTGATACTCGCTACTATTGTAGATTGCTACTAATATGATCCAGTATTCAGCACCACCTGCGGTAATCTTGCGAATATGGAAATGTTTCTGAAAATCTGTTGGCAATATCAACTCGCAATCAAGCAGTTTGAATGGCTGTGCCTGAGCTGTAAGCACAGCTCAGGCACAGCCAATCAAGCTGCTTGCTATCAAGAACAATATTCTAGTATTGTGTAATAAAGAAATGGACAAATATTGGCAAGATTAGCGCAGACGTACATGTAAATATTAGTTTCCACATATTTGATGAGAAAATGTTCAATATTGACAAACTAGCATATTCACAGCATTGGAATAAAATATAATCTACCTAGCAAGGAATCTGCTACAGTGTATAAATAGAACACCTAAATCTGGCAGAGTAGGGCAAACATTCAGTCTTACACACTTTGGGCTGCATTAACTGCAGTTGCATTGTTCTGGACTTACACTGACCATTATGAAAGTGATGCATGTATCGGGTGCGGATCCAGGATTTCGGGTTAGGGGGAGGCGATTTTTGATTGAAAACGTTTAAATTTTGAAACAATAAGACAACGACCGAAAAATGCATGGAATACATGGCACTTGGCATGAAACGTGCCGTGTAACTTGTAAAAAATCTTTACTCGGCGAATTTTAGGGGGGGGTGGGGGGCGGACCCGCGCCATGAATCCGCTGAATCCGCCCATGTGTATTTGTCCTATTATTGGAAACACACACATTGATGATGTATATGCAGACGAGCGCTATTGATTTGCAGAGGGCATTAAGGTTGTTGTTCCCTTATTGGAGCCCCATGTAAAGTCAATGGAAATCAAACGGAAATTGTCACTCTATAACCTACAGTTACCTACACAAATATTCCATATCTACGGCTTCAGTATTTGGATGTGATTATACTGCCAGCATTAACATGAACTATAATGCAGTAACTTGTGAATAATAAACACAATTTGGTGTTTACACACGTATATTTACCTGTCTACACAGGTGTGTAATGGAAAAGTATACATGTAAACAGCTCAATGTGCTTATTATGTCCTAACTACAACATACTGTGTAATTTCCATGCACAAATATATACTAAACATGTGGATATGGATTATTTGTATACATAACTTTTGGGTTTTGAGTTAGATTTTCGTTAGATTTCCATTGACTTTACATGGGTTTCCTACGGAGCCCCGCAGGGGACGTAGAATTTTCTTTTTTATTAATTCGTTCCCACAAAATAACAATTGTTAATTCGAGGGAACAAATTGTTAAATTGGGAGAACAAATTGTTATTTTGTGGCAACGAATTAATAAAAACAAATCCATGTCCCCAGTGGGGCTCCGTTAAATTAAAGTTCCCATAAGGGCACACCTACCTTAAGGCCCTGTTCAGACTGAGGCTATAATGCTGGTTACAAACATTGATTCAATTGGAGAGAAAAAAGTAGTGCTACTTATATGATTAAATAATAAACAATATAGGCCTTCAGGGCTCCAGATAAGGAATTAGTACCGTAATAACCCTAAATATTCGGACACCTTACACAGTTACTATCATTGTCCTAAAATGTGAACAAATGGATTTTTGTTTCCAGTAATGTGTCAAAACCAGCCTGGTGGAATAATAAACAGTGCAGACCCTGATCAGACTGCTCCATTAGGAGCAGTCTGATCTGGGTCTACACTGTTTGCTCCGCCATTGCTGTCCGAATATTTAGGGTTATTACATTGAGTAATTTCACTCCATCATTTCTGAAGCAATTGCGTATTTCAATATTTTAATTGGGTAAAATAAATCACACTACTGTTTACACATCAACAGACAGCAATTATTGAATAGTTTGCTTCGAAATGAAACATATCTTGGAATTTCATTAGAATTGTATCCTTAATGAAATAAAATGTACCAAGATGTGTTTTCATGGAAAATAAGAAAAATATGCTATATTTGTGGTCTGTTTATTGTTTTCTGCAGCTTGATAAAGGTACCACAAATTTGTTATTGCTTTTTGATACTCGCTACTGATTTCAATTGGGTTTTTGCAATTTTAATTTGGTATTTACGCAAATACGCAGCTTATCTGGAGCTCTGGGCCTTGATCAGATTGTACAGATGCGCACAGATTGTACAGATGCGCACAGATTGTACAGATGCGCACAGCAGATGCGCACAGATTGTACAGATCCGCACATATTGTACAGATGCGCACATATTGTACAGATGCGCACAGATTGCACAGATGCGCACAGATTGTACAGATGTGCACAGATTGTACAGAAGATGCGCACAGATTGTACAGATGCGCACATATTGTACAGATGCGCACATATTGTACAGATGCACACAGATTGTACAGATGTGCACAGATTGTACAGATGTGCACAGATTGTACAGATGCGCACAGATTGTACAGATGCGCACATATTGTACAGATGCGCACATATTGTACAGATGCGCACAGATTGTACAGATGCGCACATATTGTACAGATTGTACAGATGCGCACATATTGTACAGATGCGCACAGATTGTACAGATGCGCACAGATTGTACAGATGCGCACATATTGTACAGATGCGCACAGATTGTACAGATGCGCACATATTGTACAGATGCGCACATATTGTACAGATGCACACATATTGTACAGATGCGCACAGATTGTACAGATGCGCACAGATTGTACAGATGCGCACAGATTGTACAGATGCGCAGATCTTCGGATATGCTGGGTGCAAATGTTCATACAATTGGTACAAAATATCTGTAATCATTGTAGCCATATAGTCATAGATGTCCTGATTGATTACTAATCAATCAGGACATCTGTGACTACATGGCGAAGAGTGTAGGGCCTGATTAAACTGCGCAGATGCACAGGCTGATCTGCGGCTACATGTATGCTGGTCACGATGTTCATACAATTGAAATGAAATATACAAGACGGGATACCTGTACATTGTTAGTACATGTACATGTACTTGTATGTGCGTATGTGCATGCACATGTATGTTAGTAACACCTTTAAATTTTTGTCTCACCCATGATAGTGGAAAGTGAGGCATAGCCATGATAGCACAATTCTGGCGGCGGCGGTGTCGTCAACAATTTGGGATGTAAATTTTGGACATTCTTCAGCTGTTAGTCATAACAAACTTCATCAATAGCTATCTATCCAGTGTCATTCAGGTGACATTGACCTTCAACTTGGTGACCGTAACCTTTGTGGGACATATATTTTGGACGTAGTCAAATTTCCCATGCCGTTATCTTTTGATCCGTTAGTCGGATCATTACAAAATGTCATCAATAGCTTTCTCATATTGATAGCTATCCAGCAACTATCATTTGGGTGACCTTCGTGTCAATAATGTTGTACAAACGTTGAATATATCCTGATCAGTTAATCAGAGGATCATTACCAAACGTCACCAATAGCTTCCTCACTTTGATGGCTATCCACCTAATGTCCTTTGTGTGAGCTTGACCTTGGTGCATGACCTTCATATCAATAATCTTGGACTTTTTCATATTGTGACCTTGAACCTGGTGACCTTGACCTTTGTGGCAATCGCCTCTTTTAATGGGTGATACACTCCTTGGCATATCAGTTGTTATTGGAGTTTCTGTTTGGTGTTAAAAGCTACTTATAGAGAACGGTAGATTAGTGCCGTGAATGGGAAAAAATATATCCCGTTTCCGTGCCGCGCCAGATATTTTTCCCATTCACGGCACTAACCTACTATTCTATTTATCTCGTCAACACCTACAAATGGCTGTAAAATGCCAACAAAAATAACCCCAGCCACTGTACATATTCATACGCAGTGATTAGGTCGTATTGACAGGATATCAAAAATGTTTCACGGCACCGTGTTTCACGGCACTGTGTTGACGGGATAATCATAAATCTGGATCTACAGTAGGTTAGTGCCGTGAATGGGAAAAAATATCTGGCAAGGCTTAGGAAACGGGATGGGCGTGGCTCTGTTTATCCCGTCAACACCTACAAATAGCTTTAAAATTAAAAAAAAAAAAACAACCGCATCCTCAAAATCAGAGAATCAACTAGTATGACGACCGCACATATTCATACGCAATGATTAGGTCGTATTGACGGATATTAAAAATGTTTCACGGCACTGTGTTTCACGGCACATACGCATTGTGTTGACGGGATAAATGTATTATCCCCTATCTCACGCCCACTGTGATCTAAATTACTGAAATCATTTGAGGAACCTTGCAGGCCCATAACCATTGGGCATCAGTGACAGGCCATTGAACATTAAATTAAAGGTACATGCCCACTCCGTAGGTAGAAAATGTTCTGTATATCAGAGACATCATCTGGCAAAGACATTTTCTGGCAAAGTATACATTCATTATAGGAATGAATGGCCTTTTTGTGGAATTTATCGGGGTATAAACTTGGAAAAGTCGCGGGAATACTGGACGAAGGCCGGAAGGCCTCGTCCAGTATTCCCGCGACTTTTCCAAGTTTATATCCCGATATTAAATTCCACAAAAAGGCCATTCATTCCTTATAATTCCAGCATTTGAAATAAATTCATCAAGAAAATGTGTTTATTTTCCGTTTTCTTAAGAATTATTTTAACTGTGCCTGACGGTTACGGAAAGTAGTTCGGTATGGGAGTTTACTGAGATATAAATTTTGGACAGAGACTTGCTACGGACCAATCAAATGTTAGGGAATTGTGTAAATATTTTTGTGCTGGAATTATTCACCATTACCCCACATATTGATTGGCATTATTATACATTTTATATCAGACGTAAATTTCCACACTGATATCAGGGGCGATAACCGTGTTTCCTTAAAATTTTAACGGACATTACTATTTATTCTCTGTATTTATTTTTTAATGAGCAATGAACATACTTTATAATCTGTCAAAACTATTATTTTTTCAAGTGACGCATTTAATTAGTATAAATAATAAAAAAATAGCCTGCCTCATTTGCATATGAAAATAGCATACCACCACGAGTCACTATCAGTAAAATAAAAATTACTAAATGATTATATCTGTATAGCAGGCACTCGTAACTTTTAGAACTTGTGGAATAGTGACACAATTATACACTTCTTTAAAGGTACATGCCCACTCAGTAGGCACAACTTGAACTGTTCTTTATAGGAATTAAATAAGTGTTTAATTGTGTCACTATTCCACCAGTTCTAATAATTACAAGAGTCTTTAAACTGTGGCCCCATCTCTATATGTATGACCGTAAACCCATTCACTTTCACTTATCATTTGTTGCTGTTTCTAATAATGTCCATTTCTTATCTATTTGTTGCTGTTTCCAATAATGTCCATTTCTCATCCATTTGTTGCATCCATTTTCTCATCCATTTGTTAGCTCGGGATTTCCAATAATGGTCCTCATTTTCACATCCATATTGTTGCCTGTTTCCAATTTAATGTTCCATTTCTTAACCATTTGTTGCTGTTTCCAATAATGTCCAAATATTTAAATTAATCCATTTCCTCATTCCATTTTGTTGCATCCATTTCTCATCCATTTGTTGCTGTTTCCAATAATGTCCATTTCTCATCCATTTGTTGCATCCATTTCTCATCCATTTGTTGCTGTTTCCAATAATGTCCATTTCTCATCCATTTGTTGCTGTTTCCAATAATGTCCATTTCTTATCCATTTGTTGCTGTTTCCAATTATGTCCATTTCTCATCCATTTGTTGCTGTTTCCATTATGTCCATTTCTCATCCATTTGTTGCTGTTTCCAATAATGTCCATTTCTCATCCATTTGTTGCTGTTTCCAATAATGCCATCCATTCTTATCCATTTGTTGCTGTTTCCAATAATATCCATTTCTTATCCATTTGTTGCTATTTCCAATAATATCCATTTTTAATCCATTTGTAGCTGTTTCCAATAATATCAATTTCTTTTCATTTGTTTCTGATTCATTTGTTGCTGTTTCCAATAATGTCCATTTATCATTTCTCCAATTACATCCATTTGTTGCTGTTTCCAGTAAACCTGGGCTACGAGGACGGGGCCAACTACCAGCATGAGCCCGGGTATCACGCCCACACCGCGGCAGGGCCTGCTATCCCCCTGGACCGGCGCGACTCCGACGCCTCGAGCTACCACTCGGATACCGACTCCGGGCTGCGGCGACGCACACAGTGGGTGAAGGAAGAGAATCCACGAGAAACGGCCATACTGCTCGAAAGTCTGCCCAGCAAACAATTAGGTGAGTTGCTATTTTCACTGGTTAGCCTATTCACCCCTAAGTAACTGGAATCAATTGTGATATGTTAATTCTCCGACCAATCAAATCATCACAAAATAATTTTCAGATAATTTCCATTTAGAAAAAGGGGCTGTTTTTTTTCTAAAAAATATGAAAATTAGTTGCAAAAAGTGTAGATCCTGATGAGACAGCTCGTCATGAGCCGGTCATCTGGATCTAAATTTTGTGCCAATACAGGCATGTGGTGTGGACATGTTTAATTAATAGTTAGGTACGTTATGATTTTTGCTGAGTAATGGCAAGCCATGCGAATAGAGAATTCCATTCTACTGTCTGTTCCACGTTTTTCTGCCGACAGAAACACATTACCGGTAAATCTAAAAATAATTTAAATGTAAATACTTTTTCATCAATAAAAAAAAGTCACCCTCCCCCAAAAAAAAAAAAATTTCCTATGGATTTGTTTAGGTGGACCGATTTTCAAAATCTAACTACTGTCTGTTTCACGTTAACCTGCCCAACTTTTACACCTATTTAAACACCCTAAAACTCTTATTTTTTGGCATAAAATCATTTTTCAGCAAAATTTAGCAATGAGCCATCTTTTTATTTTTTTAAATTCGGTCCTATAATGAAGTAATAGCCATAAATCAAGAATTGAATGCAGGGTTGCAATGTTAAAGTGTCACGTGCGATCAGATTTTCAACATTTTTCTAGCATCAAACTGCTTGCTGGATAAAGGAATCGAGCCTCCATTTCTCGGTGTTCGTACAAGAATTACAGAAGAAAATGCCGAGAATTTGGTCAAAATACAACATGATGTCATCATCATCTGCTACAGCTTTCGTATCTATTGACAACGCCAAGCTGAGGTTGGCACGCTGTTCCTACCACGCAAAATTAATTGCACATATCCTCGCACATCGACACCGGTGTAAATCTACATTCTCTAATGGTATGACTTGGGAACACCGTATAAACGTCATTTCCGGCGGAAGTATATAGTCACTTCCTGTGAGCCAGTTTCTTTGCCGGACGATTTTCCGGCGGACAACTTGGTTTACTAAATGCTGATTGGTTGGTGAAGGTCACGAGTTTAATCGAATCAAGTTCGTTAGCATTCACAATTTACAATACATTAGGACGTATTAACAATAGTATCAGATCGACTTGGAACCTTATGGATGAATGATATTCGCTAAATATATGAAGATTAAATGATTAATTGATATATTTTAATGCAAATTGTTTAAATTATATGCCAGAAAATGATGTTAATAAACAAATTTATTAAGAATTTGTGTTCACTTCTCAAAAATAGTTGTTGTTGTTGTTGTTGACCGGTGAAATTAATTTATAAGGCAAAAGCCCATCCATGACTGTTTATTCGAAATAACTTTGTTATTAGACGGATTTTCTTGAAATAAAAAGTAGGCTCATTTCTAAAAAATAGTTTTACATTGTTTTATATAAAAAAATAAGCAGTTTGGAGTGTTTTTATAGCAATAAATCTTGGGCAGCATTTCGTGGAACAGACAATAGTTTTCTTATTTACATTATTTCCTATAAAGAACATGTTGTGCCTACTGAGTGGGCATGCACCTTTAAAGGTGCTGGGCTTCTGGGGGCCATTTCACTAAACTTCGTACGACTAAAATGTTCGTAAGTGCAAAATTATGATAGTCTGTAAATTTCACATTAGCAATGTTTTCTTGTAAACAATTATTGGATTTACATTTATTGAGCATAGGCTGCGTTTGCAGCCTATGCTCAATAAATGTAAATCCATCAATTGAAATTTCCAGACGATCCTAGATGTGCACTTACGAACATTTTAGTCGTACAAAGTTTAGTGAAACGGCCCCCAGAAGCCCAGTACCTTTAATGGTGCATGCCCACTCAGTAGGCACAACATGTTCTTTATAGGAATTAAATAAGTGTATAATTGTGTCACTATTCCACTAGTTCTAAAAATTACAAGTGCCCACTAAACAGATATAATAATTTAGTAATACATGTATTTGTTTTACTGATAGTTACTCACGGTGGTATCAGGCTATTTTCATATGCAAATGGGGCGCGATATTTTTTAATTATTAACCCTTAGACCGCTACTCACAACAATTGTCGTCTGCTGTTGCTTTTATATCTTGCCGTATTTCTCAATAAAACATGGTTTGACAGCACTTCAGAATCATTTCCAAAGGAAATGATTCTGAAGTGCTGTCAAAGCATGTTGTAAATTATTCTAATGTGCTGTTAAAGCATGTTTTTGATGATAAAAATGGAAAATAGAAAATAAACAGCAGACAACAACAAAAATAAGATAGTGGTCTAAGGGTTAATACTAATTAAATGTGTCACCTGAAAACCTGAAAAAATAATATTTTCGATAGATTATAAAGTATGATCATTGAAAATGTCTTAGATGGTGTCGCTGATTAAGAACATTTTGTGCCTACTGAGTGGGCATGTACCGGTACCTTTAATTATTGGGCAATATTTGCGGTAATATTGGCACAGAAACAGCAGAAACTAACAATGTTCAGATTCTGGGGAAATAAATTATTGCAATTGTGTTCATTTGTAACTGGATGGATTTTAATATGTTAATTTATTTTTCAGACATGAAAATTACTTGCAAAAAGTGCAGATCCTTATGAGACGGCAAACCCCATTATATAGAGGGCTGTGGTGTTGAAAGGGTTAATAGAACGAATGACCAATGATATTGGCACTTGAATTGTTAAAGAAGACATTGCTAAACGGTCACACCATGGCACAGTCCACATTCTTTGTGAAATCAGTAGCCTATTTCATCAACATTGCAAAGTATACTTATCTAGCAAAGTATACTTTGAGGGAGAAATTTTCAATTTAAGGAGAAATTTATTAATTTTTAGCCAGGTTTTTTGAAAAAAAATCCAGGCTATTGGATTGGTGAAAGCCGGGCGGGCGGGCGCGGGCGGCGGGAGGCGCGGCGGGCGGCGGGCGGCGTCCACAATCAATGTTATGTTTTCGTGTTTGAGTCCATTTCTTTGTTACTGTACCACCTAGACACCAAACTTTCACAGCTTCTTAATCAAGGGTGCCCACCACATATCACTATCCAACATGTTACTTTTTTTTTAACTTCACCCATTTTTTCCGCGTATCGACTGAGCCATTTTCAATGTTATGTTTTCGCGTTTACAATGTTAATTTTCGTGTTTAAGTCCATTTCTTTGTTACTGTACCACCTAGGACCACCAAACTTTCACAGCTTCATAATCAAGGGTACCCACCACATATCACTATCCAACATGTTACTTTTTTTTTAACTTCACCCATTTTTTCCGCGCAGTCGACTTAGCCATTTTCAATGTTAAGTTTTCGCGTTTACAATGTTAAGTTTTCGTGTTTAAGTCCATTTCTTTGGTACTGTACCACCTAGGACCACCAAACTTTCACAGCTTCATAACCAAGGGGTGCCTACCACATACAACTATCCAACATGTGACCATTTTTTTACCTTCACCTATTATTTCTACGTAATTGACTTAGCCATTTTCAACGTTAACTTTTTAACGTACGTCTGGTTAGAGTTTTTTGGTTAAAACTTTTTCGTTATACTATATCTCTGCAACTGCTTCGCCCATTACCTTGAAACTTCACATGGGTGTTTATCATCATCCATATTTTCATTCTAACCCCCAACCGTGCGGCCCCTGTGCCCAATGTCAAGTCACATTACTTTGAATTTTTTTGTTAAAGTTTTTTCGGTTGTGCTATATCTCTTGCAACTGCTTCACCCAATACCTTGATACTTACATGGGTGTTTATCATCATTGTCGAACATGCTTGGGGAAAGCGCGATCCTGTGCCAATGTCAAGGAAAATTACTTTAAATTCTTTTGTTAAGTTTTTACGTGTATTCTGTATTATTTTCTCTGCAACAGTGCTTCACCCAATACTTGATACTTCACATGGGTGTTTTGGTTTATCATCATTGTTGCACTGCTTGCGGAAAAGCGCTGATCCTGTGCCAATGTCAGGTCAAATACTTTGAAATTTTTTTTGTTAAATAAAGGGGGTTGTTTTTGGTGTACTATATCTCTGCAACTGCTTCACCCAAATACCTTGATACTTCACATGGGTGTTATCATCATTGTCGCAATCTGCATGCGAATGCGCGATCCTGTGCCTACTGTCAAGTTCAATTACTTTGAATTTTTTTTGTTAAAGTTTTTTCGATGTATATATCTCTGCAACTTACTTCAACCAATACCTTGATACTTCACATGCATGGGTGCTTATAATCATTGTCGCACCTGCTTGCGGAAAGCGCGATCCTGTGCCCAATGTCAAGGTCAAATTACTTTTGAATTTTTTTGTTTAAAGTTTTTTCGTGGTACTATATCTCTGCAACTACTTCACCCAATACCTTGATACTTCACATGGGTGCTTTATCATCATTGTCGCACTGCTTGCGGAAAGCGCGATCCTGTGCAATTGTCAAGGTCATTATTTGATGTTACAGTTTTTTCGTGTTATATCTCTGCAACTGCCCTTCAACCCAATACCTTGATACTTCACATGGGTGTTTTATTCATTCATTGTTGCACCTGCTTGCGGAAAGCGCGATCCTGTTGCCCAAGTCAAGGTCAAATTACTTTGAATTTTTTTGTTAAAGTTTTTTTGGTGTACTATATCTCTGCAACTGCTTCACCCAATACCTTGATACTTCACATGGGTGTTTATCATCATTGTCGCATCTGCTTGCGGAAAGCGCGATCCTGTGCCCTACGTCAAGTTCAAATTACTTTGAATTTTTTTGTTAAAAGTTTTTTTCGTGTACTATATCTTGCAACTACTTCACCATACCTTGATACTTCACATGGGTGCTTATCATCATTGTCGCACCTGCTTGCGGAAAGCGCGATCCTGTGCCCAATGTCAAGGTCAAATACTTTGAATTTTTTTGTTAAAGTTTTTTTGTGTACTATATCTCTGCAACTGCTTCACCCAATACCTTGATACTTCACATGGGTGTTTATCATCATTGTCGCACCTGCTTGCGGAAAGCGCGATCCTGTGCCCAATGTCAAGGTCAAATACTTTGAATTATTTTGTTTAAAGTTTTTTCGTGTACTATCTCTGCAACTGCTTCACCCAATACCTTGATACTTCACATGGGTGTTTATATCATTGTCGCACCTGCTTGCGGAAAGCGCGATCCTGTGCCCTATGTCAAGTTCAAATTACTATGAATATTTTGTTAAAGTTTTTTCGTGTACTATATCTCTGCAACTGCTTCACCCAATACCTTGATACTTCACATGGGTGTTTATCATCATTGTTGCACCTGCTTGCGGAAAGCGCGATCCTGTGCCCAATGTCAAGGTCAAATTACTTTGAATTTTTTTGTTAAAGTTTTTTTGGTGTACTATATCTCTGCAACTGCTTCACCCAATACCTTGATACTTCACATGGGTGTTTATCATCATTGTCGCATCTGCTTGCGGAAAGCGCGATCCTGTGCCCTACGTCAAGTTCAAATTACTTTGAATTTTTTTGTTAAAGTTTTTTCGTGTACTATCTCTGCAACTACTTCACCCAATACCTTGATACTTCACATGGGTGCTTATCATCATTGTCGCACCTGCTTGCGGAAAGCGCGATCCTGTGCCCAATGTCAAGGTCAAATTACTTTGAATTTTTTTGTTAAAGTTTTTTTCGTGTACTATATCTCTGCAACTGCTTCACCCAATACCTTGATACTTCACATGGGTGTTTATCATCATTGTTGCACCTGCTTGCGGAAAGCGCGATCCTGTGCCCAATGTCAAGGTCAAATTACTTTGAATTTTTTTGTTAAAATTTTTTTGGTGTACTATATCTCTGCAACTGCTTCACCCAATACCTTGATACTTCACATGGGTGTTTATCATCATTGTCGCATCTGCTTGCGGAAAGCGCGATCCTGTGCCCTACGTCAAGTTCAAATTACTTTGAATTTTTTTGTTAAAGTTTTTTTCGTGTACTATATCTCTGCAACTACTTCACCCAATACCTTGATACTTCACATTGGTGCTTATCATCATTGTCACACCTGCTTGCGGAAAGCGCGATCCTGTGCCCAATGTCAAGGTCAAATTACTTTGAATTTTTTTGTTAAAGTTTTTTTGTGTACTATATCTCTGCAACTGCTTCACCCAATACCTTGATACTTCACATGGGTGTTTATCATCATTGTCGCACCTGCTTGCGGAAAGCGCGATCCTGTGCCCAATGTCAAGGTCAAATTACTTTGAATTCTTTTGTTAAAGTTTTTTCGTGTACTATATCTCTGCAACTGCTTCACCCAATACCTTGATACTTCACATGGGTGTTTATCATCATTGTCGCACCTGCTTGCGGAAAGCGCGATCCTGTGCCCTATGTCAAGTTCAAATTACTTTGAATATTTTGTTAAAGTTTTTTCGTGTACTATATCTCTGCAACTGCTTCACCCAATACCTTGATACTTCACATGGGTGTTTATCATCATTGTCACACCTGCTTGCGGAAATCGCGATATCGTCAGCATTTTGGCATACGTCCGTCCGTTCGTCCGTGTGTCCGGTTAAAGTTTTTGGTTAAAGTTTTTCCATCTACTATATCTATTTTTTTAGTGTCCATGCCTCGCCCCAAGGCGCGACATGCAGGCCACGGCCATCTAGTCTACAAAAAGTGGGTATAATTATGTTATCCAAGTGTCTATGCTTGGAAAAAACCTGGCCTTCGTGGCTTTGCCTCGTTTCTTGTTATTATACTGAATTTATTACATTATCACAGCCATTTTGGCTGTGATAATGTAATAAATTCAGTATAATAATTCTGCATACTTTTAATCATAAAATATATGCAATCGTTAGTTCTATATGACATAATGCATTTGATGAAAAATAAATGATTACTCCCTCAAAGTATACTTTGCTAGAAAGGTATACTTTGCCATGTTGGTGAAATGGGCTACAGATATATCTGTACATCGACAGAACGAATGGCCGAGGATATCACTCATGGAAATTCATGGAAAAAGAAGACAATAGCGAGAAAGTTGCACCACGGCACCCTGCACATTCCCCGGGGTAAGGACGTGACGGAGGAGCTGATGAGGACGTACGATCACGACCCGGACTTCGTCGAGGATCTCGACATGAAGGAGATGGCAATGACGCTGTCGACGAAACGCAAACTCAAGTATGCCACTTAGTGTGTAGATAATATCAAAGTTTGTCCAATCTTCAGCTTCCCAACTTGGCCAGTGGACAAGTAAATATGTGGTTGTGACTGGAGAAATGTGGCTTATGGCATTAATGAAACACCCATCATGCTTGTAACAAGCAATATAGATCGTTATCAGGATACAGGAGTGTGTTATTTGACCAAGAGCCCCATTTCTCAAGTCACTGCCACAATACTGCTATGCGAGTATGCACGACAATCAGATTTACGGATTGCCACTACCCGTCATGCCACTTAAGGATATCATATACCTACCCATGAAATACATAGTTATACGATGTAAATAAAAGTCATATGTTCTCATCGATGAAATAAACATCTTCCGGTGAAAATACGACTACTTCCGCTATCTATATTCATGAAGCGCACCTGCAGTGCCGGACTGCAAATAGGCTGCAAATACACATTCATTACCGTATACAGTCTAAAAAAACTGCTAATTTCCATGGAGAGGTATTTAATAAATAGAATATTCATATTTTTGCATGTTCATCTCGTGGTGTGAAATGTCCATATTTCACTTGTGAAATATGGACATTCCACACCACGAGATGAACATATATGTCATATTCGTTGCAAAAATATGAATATCCTCTATGTATTGTATACCACAGTAGAAACAACAGCCCATGGTTTTATGCCTTATATTTACACTGCATTTTCTGATAAGTTTGAAAAATGTAAATAACCAAATATGGCGTTAGAATTAAAAATTCACGTAATTAGTTTTACGTCGTTTTGTCACAATGACATCAAACAGACTTTAACAAATCAACAACGTCGCGATGTCACGTGGGATGTACTGGGATGTAAACACAATATGTCGAATGGCGTTTGCATTATGAATTTATAGAAGGTGTAAATATTGCCTGATGTAGAGATCAAGGTGTATGATCGCGTGGTTACAACAATAACAAGTACTGAAACTTCCAGAAGCCCTCCGATTCATTTATTTTGTCCTTATTATGTAACAGATTTTGATGAAATATGGCGCACCAAACACATCTTGTTAAGCTGCATTTGGTGGTCTCTGTACTTTGGCCCAAACTTCTGTCGATTTTGCGAAGAATCAATTTCAGTGTCTACAGACACTTACTTTGGGGTGGGCGAGCTTTCAACACTTTCAGCCATTGTTGTTGTTGTAGTAATCATGTGATCATGCACCTTGGAGATTGTATCCGTGTCTTCCCCAGGAGCCAGATCAGCAAACGTCGCCGGAAACCGACGCGGTGGAAATACCTGAAATACAGCTGTGGCATTGTGAGTGTATTATTGACTGGTCACAAACTCAATATTATAGGAATGAATGGCCTTTTTGTGGAATTTATCGGGGTATAAACTTGGGAAAAGTCGCGGGAATACTGGACGAAGGCCGGAAGGCCTCGTCCAGTATTCCCGCGACTTTTCCAAGTTTATATCCCCGATAAATTCCACAAAAAGGCCATTCATTCCTTATAATTCCAGCATTTGAAATAAATTCATCAAGAAAATGTGTTTATTTTCCGTTTTCTTAAGAATGATTTTAACTGCGCCTCACGGTTACGAAAAGTAGTTCGGCGTGGGAGTTTACTGGGATATACATTTTGGACAGAGACTTGCTACGGACCACGGACCAATCAAATGTTAGTGAATTGTGTAAATATTTTTGTGCTGGAATTATTGTCTCGTGTATACGTCGTACTATGGCAATATAGCGTTCATCCTTAGATCTGGAACTGACAGATGGAAGTAGCTCAAATACAGCTGTGGCATTGTGAGTGTATTATTGACTGGTCACAAACTCAATATTGTCTCCTGTATACGTCGTACTATGGCAAGATAGCGTTCATCATTAGATCTGGAACCGACACGATTCCTTATTCAAAGCCTGCCTCATATAATTTACCATTAAATTATTTTGTAGGGCATTTTCTATATTCCAGTATTGAATATGACAATCGTTGAAACATACATATACCATAATAACTAGTGTTTCCCCCAGGATGGAAAAAGGGCATGGTAAAACAAAATTAAAAGGGCATTTTTGCGCGGTGTCGACCAAAAGGGGGCATTAGAGAAACGCCGTTAAACACTGTTTAAATTCAATGATATATCATATGTTGATATTTTAATCAAAATGCAAAGTAATAGCAACATCATCATAATGTATAGTACATGTGAACATTTGATCAGGAGGCTGAACTCTGAACATAAACACATAGACACATAGAAAACAACAGTTATTTGTGTCAACATAGTCATAGTATTCTCCTCTTCCTCATTTCAATAAATCTGTGCACAACTTTGTCGTCCATACTTTAGTTCCATTGGATCCAACAGTGTCCCACTTTTGACATAACGAGCAGAACATCGCATCGCCGATTTCTCCATCGGCCGTCTCTTCACTCTTGAATACCAGCCATGGCCTGTCAATGATCCACTTTGGATTAAACGATCGCCTGTGTCCGGAATTTAGTCGATGTTTGGAGATTTCCGGAGTTCTCGGTACGGCGCCCACGGGTTCATGTTGACCTGTGGTAGTTTTGACTGGGGATTCCACTTCTACACATTCAGTGCCGGGTGTAGTTTCTGGGGACTGGGTTTCTGCGCTGAAACAAAATACTTTCAGTTGAGTATTTGATATGTGCCTCCCGCCCCCTGCACTGGATCATCTTGCATCCAACTAAACCAGATGCGCAGCTTCACACGATGAGAAGTATTCATGGAAAGTTTCATGGCTCTAAATCTAACACTTTTGGAGATACACACACTTTGACAAACCAAAATGGCAGACGGACAGACAGACGGACGAACATACATACAGACAACCCATTTATCCCCCCCTCAATCATATATTGTACTATTGTACATATTTCGTAAGGTCCCTTTGATCGTTGGGCCGATCGGCGCGACCAATTCCTCGCCGGTGCGAAGCTGTATACGCGCGAAGTGAACGTAACTGGCAGTCATCGTATCTATTTTAGAATCGGGGAAATCTAGTTTCACTTTCGATATTCTGGGGATTTCACTCTATCTACACATTGAATTAACACTGTGTATTCGGACACCGTTTGTTTTGGGAAATAAAATAGAGTTTCCCAAAACAAATTGTATCCAAATACATTGTTTTATTATATACCTACCCATGAAGTGCATACTTATACGATGTAAATAAAAGTCATATGTTCTCATCGATGAAATATACAACTTCCGGTGAAAATACGACTACTTCCACTATCTATATTCATAACGCGCATCTGCAGTGCCGGACTGCAAATGGGCTGCAAATACACATTCATTACCGTATACAGTCTAAAAAACTGCTGATTTCCATGTAGCTGTATATAATAAATAGAATATTCATATTTTTGCAATGAATATGACATATATGTTCATCTCGTGGTGTGAAATGTCCATATTTCACTCGTGCCTAACGGCACTCGTGAAATATGGACATTTTATACCTCTCGATGAACATATATGTCATATTCGTTGCAAAAATATGAATATCCTCTATATTGTCTCCTCGCCGATAGGAAAGAGGGGATATAGCGTTAGTCCATGTACGTTATTACTTCCGTACGTTAGTAACACCTTTATTTTTCAATAACTTATGAACCGCATCACTGATTTTGATAATATTTGGCCAAAATGTGTGCCTGGGGATGGTGCTTTGTTATACATATGACCCACGTCTGACCACCCAAGGTCAAGGTCACTGAGGACTTGTGTTCACCTTGTTTATAAGGCAAATGTGTTTTATTATCAAGGCTGCCAGCGAGGGTATTAGCTTACTGTCTGTTGCACGTTTTGCACATTAAATCTAAACAATATTTAAAAGTAAGTACTTTTTCATCAATAACAAAAAAGTCACCCTCCCCAAAAAAAAATCAAATATTGTGAAAAAACGATTTTCCTATGGGGGAAAAGGAAGAAGAGGACGACGACCAGGAGGATCAAACAAAATGGAAATTGACTCCGAAACCCGGATAGATAGCTTGGAATTGATCTAACTGAGAAAACAAGGTAGATTTTGAAAATCGGTCCACAAATAAAAAATTATTTAAAATAAATCTATTTTTAGCCTTCATGGGAAAATCGTTTTCTTTCGCAATAAAATAAATATTTTGATGGAATTTCATCAAATAATTTTTTTGGGGAGGGTGACTTTTTGTTATTGATGAAAAAGTATTTACTTAATGTGTTTTAACCCTTACTACGCTGAATTAAATGCTGTCGTCTGCTGGAAATGTTTTATTACGCCCCCGCTACCGAAAGGTACGGGGGCATATAGTGTTACCGGCGTCCGTCCGTACGTCCGTCCCGTACGTCCGTCCCGTCCGTATGTCCGTCCCGTACGTCCGTACGTCCCGATATTATATTCTTTAGTAACTTCTACATGGCTTCACATATTATGTCAATATTTATACACGTGATACATATGAACATCCCTTACACACTCCACCCCCCAGTACTTCGACCTTGACCTTTGGCCTTGACTTTTTCCACTTTAAATGTTTGCTTGGCACTTTGGGACAAATCTACGTGCACGTTTCTCAATCCTACACTAACTTCTCAATACTTTTGCCAATCGCTTAAATATTTATACACATGATACATATGAACATGCCCTACACACTCCACCACCCAGTACTTCGATCTTGACCTTTCACCTTCACCTTTTCTACTTTAAATCTTTACTTAGCACTTTGGGACAAATCTACGTGCACGTTTCTCAATCCTACAATAACTTCTCAATACTTTTGCCAATCCCTTAAATATTTATACACATGATACATATGAACATGCCCTACACACTCCACCACCCAGTACTTCGACCTTGACCTTTGACCTTCACCTTTTCTACTTTAAATGTTTACTTAGCACTTTGGGACAAATCTACGTGCACGTTTCTCAATCCTACAATAACTTCTCAATACTTTTGCCAATCGCTTAAATATTTATACACATGATACATATGAACATGCCCTACACACTCCACCACCCAGTACTTCGGCCTTGACCTTTGACCTTCACCTTTTTATGCCTGCGCAATGGTGAGTGGGACATATAGTGTTACCGGCGTCTGTTCGTACTCGGGTAAATGGCTTGTAATCAAATATGCCTCGTTTTCTTTGGCTGCCAGCGGGGGCATTCGTGTGCCGACAGGCCACATTTCTAGTTTTCAATATTTCTAAAAAAAACTGGTTTTGCCAGCACATGAGAATCGTCTCCGCTGGGGACGATTCTCATGTGCTGTCAAAACCAGTTTTTTGTTGACAATTAAAGCAAAAATGAAAAACAGCAGACGGCAATTTGGAACAGACAGTAGTGATAACGATGCCCTTGTTGTGATAACCAGTATCACCATTCACAACACAGATTATAAACCAGTATCACCATTCACAACACAGATCATAAACCAGTATCACCATTCACAACACAGATTATAGACCAGTATCACCGTTCACAACACAGATTATAGACCAGTATCACCATTCACAACACAGATTATAAACCAGTATCACCATGCACAACACAGATTATAAACCAGTATCACCATTCACAACACAGATTATAGACCAGTATCACCATTCACAACACAGATTATAAACCAGTATCACCATTCACAACACATATTATAAACCAGTATCACCATTCACAACACAGATTATAAACCAGTATCACCATTCACAACACAGATTATAGACCAGTATCACCATTCACAACACAGATTATAAACCAGTATCACCTTCACAACACAATATAAACCAGTATCACCGTTCACAACACAGATTATAAACCAGTATCACCGTTCACAACACAGATTATAGACCAGTATCACCATTCACAACACAGATTATAGACCAGTATCACCGTTCACAACACAGATTAACCAGTATCACCGTTCACAACACAGATTATAAACCAGTATCACCATTCACAACACAGGTTATAAACCAGTATCACCATTCACAACACAGATTATAAACCAGTATCACCATTCACAACACAGATTATAAACCATATCACCATTCACAACAGATTATAAACCAGTATCACCATTCACAACACGATTATAGACCAGATCACCATTCACAACACAGATTATAGACCAGTATCACCATTCACAACACAGATTATAGACCAGTATCACCATTCACAACACAGATTATAGACCAGTATCACCATTCACAACACAGATTATAAACCAGTATCACCATTCACAACACAGATTGTAAACCAGTATCACCATTCACAACACAGATTATAGACCAGTATCACCATTCACAACACAGATTCCATATCACCATTCACAACACAGATTATAAACCATATCACCATTCACAACACAGATTATAGACCAGTATCACCATTCACAACACAGATTATAAACCAGTATCACCATTCACAACCAGTATCACCATTCACAACACAGATTATAGACCAGTATCACCATTCACAACACAGATTATAGACCAGATTATAGACCAGTATCACCGTTCACAACACAGATTATAAACCAGTATCACCATTCACAACACAGATTATAGACCAGTATCACCATTCACAACACAGATTATAAACCAGTATCACCATTCACAACACAGATTATAACATATCACCGATTCACTACACAGATTATAACCAGTATCACCATTCACAACACATATTATAGACCAGTATCACCATTCACAACACAGATTATAGACCAGTATCACCAATCACAACACAGATTATAGACCAGTAACACAGATTATAAACCAGTATCACCATTCACAACACAGATTATAAACCAGTATCACCATTCACAACACAGATTATAAACCAGTATCACCAGTCACAACACAGATTATAAACCAGTATCACCGTTCACAACACAGATTATAGACCAGTATCACCATTCACAACACAGATTATAGACCAGTATCACCATTCACAACACAGATTATAAACCAGTATCACCGTTCACAACACAGATTATAGACCAGTATCACCATTCACAACACAGATTATAGACCAGTATCACCATTCACAACACAGATTATAAACCAGTATCACCATTCACAACACAGATTATAAACCATAAACCAGTATCACCATTCACAACATAGATTATAAACCAGTATCACCATTCACAACACAGATGATAAACCAGTATCACCATTCACAACACAGATTATAGACCAGTATCACCATTCACAACACAGATTATAAACCAGTATCACCATTCACAACACAGATTATAACGTATCACCGTTCACAACACAGATTATAAACCAGTATCACCATTCACAACACATATTATAGACCAGTATCACCATTCACAACACAGATTATAGACCAGTATCACCATTCACAACACAGATTATAAACCAGTATCACCATTCACAACACAGATTATAAACCAGTATCACCATTCACAACACAGATTATAGACCAGTATCACCGTTCACACACAGTTATAGACCAGTACACCATTCACAACACAGATTATAAACCAGTACACATGCACAACACAGATTAATAAACCAGATCACCATTCACAACAGTATAGACAGTACACCATTCACAACAGATTCCAGTATCACCATTCACAACACAGTTATAAACCATATCACCATCACAACAGATATAAACAGTATCACCATCACAACACAGATTATAGACCAGTATCACCATTCACAACACAGATTATAAACCAGTATCACCTTCACAACACAGATTATAAACCATATACCGTTCACAACACAGATATAAACCAGTCACCGTTCACAACACAGATTATAGACCAGTATACCATCACAACACAGATTATAGACAGTATCACCGTTACACACACAGATTAATATACCGACCAACACAGTATAAAACATATCACCATTCACAACAGGTTATAAACCATATCACCATTCACAACACAGATTATAAAACCAGTATCACCATTCACAACAGATTATAAACATATCACCTTTCACAACAAATAAACAGTATCACCATTACAACACAGATTAGAAACCAGTTCACCTTCACAACACAGATTATAGACCTACCACTTACCATATCACCATTCACAACACAGATTATAGACCAGTGATTATCACACCTTCACAACACAGATTAAATAGCCAGTACACCAATAGACATATCACAACACAGATTATAAACCAGTATCACCTTCACAACACAGATTATAGACCATATCACCATTCACAAAACAGATTACCAGTATCACCATTCACAACACAGATTATAGACCAGTATCACCATTCACAACACAGATTATACCAGTTATCACATTCACAACACAGATTATAAACCAGTATCACCATTCACAACAGATTATAGACCAGTATCACCATTCACAACACAGATTATACCAGTATCACCATTCACAACACAGATTATAAACCATATCACCATTCACAACACAGATTATAAACCATATCACCATTCACAACACATATTATAGACAGTTAACACCATTCACAACACAGATTATAGACCAGTATCACCAATTCACAACACAGATTATAGCCAGTATTATCCATATCACCATTCACAACACAGATTATAAACCATATCACCATTCACAACACAGATTATACCAGTATCACAAGTCACATTCACAAGATTATAACCAGTATCACCATTCACAACACAGATTATAGACCACCAATTCACAACACAGATTATAGACCGTATCACCATTCACAACACGATTATAACCATTATAGACCAGTTATCACCATCCACAACACAGATGTATCACCATTCACAACAGATTACCAGTATCACACCACAACAGATTATAAACCAGTCCAGACCAGTATCACCATTCACAACACAGATATAAACCATATCACCATTCACAACACAGATTATAAACCATATCACCATTCAACAACACCATTAATTAGACCAGTCACCTCACAACAGATTATAAGACTTTATCTACACACCAGATTATAGATTACACCGATTATAAAACCAGTATCACCATTCACAAACAGATTATAACCACCACATTCACAACACAGATTATAAACCCAGTATCCACCGTTACAACACAGATAACCAGTATCACCATTCACAACACAGATTATAGACCAGTATCACCATTCACAACACGATATAGACAGTATCACCATTCACACAGATGATATAAACAGTACCGATTCACACCATTCGATATACAGTACACCAGTTCACAACACAGATATAAGTATCTGTTACCACATTCACAACACAGATTATTAGATAGTACCATTCCACAACCACAGATTATACACCGTATCACCATTCACAACATAGATTATAAACCAGTATCACCGTTCACAACACAGATTATAAAGCCAGTACACCATTCACAACACAGATTATAGCCAGTATCACCATTCACAACACAGATTATACCAGTATCACCATTCACAAAACACAGATATAAACCAGTATCACCATTCACACTTGATTATAAACCAGTATCACCATTCACAACCACATTATAGTCATCACACACAAGATTATAGACCAGTATCACCATTCACAACACAGATTATAAACCCTCACCATTCACAACACGATTATAAACCAGTATCACCGATTCACACACAGATTATACCAGTATCACATTCACCACAAATATAGACCATTATCACCATTCACAACACAGATTATAAACCAGTATCACCATTCACAACACAGATTATAAATACAGTTATCCGCACCGATTCAACACAGATTATAAACCAGTATCACCATTCACACATTATATACCGTATCACCGTTCACAACATTAGTATCACCATTCACACAGATTATACCAGTACACCATTCACAAAACACGATTATAAACCAGTATCACATTCACAACACATATTACCAACACCGTTCACACAGATTATAAACCATATCAACCATTCACAACCACATATTATAGACCATATCACCATTCACAACACAATATAGACCAGCTATCACATTCGAATTCACAGACAGATTATAAACCAGATATCACATTCACAACACAGATTATCACCACGTCTTCACAGACAGATTATAAACCAGTACACCATTCACACAGATTATTAGACATTATCACCATTCACAAGATTATAGACCAGTATCACCATTCACAACACAGATTATAGACCAGTATCACCGTTCACAAGACAGATTATAAACCAGTATCACCATTCACAACACATATTATAAACCAGTATCACCATTCACAACACAGATTATAAACCAGTATCACCATTCACAACACAGATCATTCAAAACACAGATTATAGACGTTTCTGGACAGCTATTGGCAATGTCAACTCGCAATGAAGCAGTTTGATTGGCTAAGTCTGAGCTCAGACTCAGCCAAGCAAGCTGCTTAACTTCAAGCACATACTATTCAAATAAAGAAAACAAGGGCATCGTTATCACTAAGCTAATCCCCTCACTGGCAGCCTTGATTTTTAAAAAAAATAATACTTTAACATTTTTTGCCTTACAAACTCAGTGACCTTGGCCTTGGTTGGTCATATGCAAAACAAAGCTCCATCCCTAGACACACATTGCACGTACGCACGCAAGTACATGGACTAACGCTATATCTCTTGCCTATCAGGGATAATAATATTGTCAAGATTAGCGTAGGCGGTTGTGTGTACTAACCCTAAACATTGTTGTGGGTATGATCAGGATTCATCCTTACCGGAATCCCGACTGGAGACCATCCAAATTGCAAAGTATACTATCTAGCAAAGTATATTTGAGGGAGTAATCATTTATTTTTCCCGAAATGCATTATTTCATATAGAACTAACGACTGCATATATTTGATGATTAAAAGTATGCAGAATTATTATACTGCATTTACTACATTATCACAGCCATTTTGGCTAATTTTGGCTAATAAAAATTAATAAAATATTGAAAATTTCTCCCTCAAAGTATACTTTGCAAGAAAAGTATACTTTGCAATGTTGGTGAAATAGGCTACTGGTTTGACCCTCACGTATGTCTTTGGCATTCTTGTATATGAGGGTTGAATATGGTTATTGCCCCTTAAGAGAATAGTGTTATTGTTCCTAATTTCTTTTACGGGAAGGGGGCCAAGTAACTTTAGTGTGTTATGGACCTGTAGCCTATTTCATCAACATTGCAAAGTATACTTCAGTAGCAAAGTATACTTTGAGGGAGAAATTTTCAATTTTTTAAAAAATTTATTTATTAATTTTTATTATACTGACTTTATTACATTATCACAGCCATTTAATGGCTGTGATAATGTAATAAATTCAGTATAATAATTCTGCATACTTTTAATCATGAAATATATGCATTTGTTAGTTCTATATGAAATAATGCATTTCAGGAAAAATAAATGATTACTCCCTCAAAGTATACTTTGCTAGTAAAGTATACTTTGCAATGTTGATGAAATCGGCTACTGGTCAGATTATTCTAATTTCAGGGCTGAATTTATATTTGTTTCGATGTAGATATTCCATTTTTACTTTGGGACCCCCAATGAGACTTGCTCGTCATGAGCCAGCTGATCTGGATATACACTGTTTGCCAATACCATTGTACTGGGGGCCGTTTTACTAAACTTTCTACGGCTAAACTGTTCGTAAGTGCAAAATTATGATAGGTTGTAATTTTCACATTAACAGTGTTTTTTTGTAAACAATTATTGGATTTACATATGCAGCCTATGCTCAATAAATGTAAATCCATCAATTGAATCCTAAATTTGCGCTTACGAACATCTTAGTTGTACAAAGTTTAGTGAAATGGGCCCCTGTAGCCTATTTCACCAACATTTCAAAGTATACTTTTCTAGCAAAGTATACTTTGAGGGAGTAATCATTTATTTTTCCTGAAATGCATTATTTCATATAAAACGAACAACTGCATATATTTGATGATTGATAGTCTGCAGAATTATTATACTGAATTTATTACATTATCACAGCCAAAATGGCTGTGATAATGTAATAAATTCAGTATAATAAAAATTAATAAATTTATTCTTACGTTGAAAATTTCGCCCTCAAAGTATACTTTGCTAGATAAGTATACTTTGCAATGTTGGTGAAATAGGCTACTGGTGTTGACAGGGTTAAACCTGCTTTCAGGGCTGGAAGCATTTCCAATACAAGCTTGCAGAGTTTGCCTATTTCCTGAAGCTGTGGCGCGGGCATCTGAAGAAAATCGAGGGTAACTTTGGTACGAGCGTCCTCTCATACTTCCTATTCCTCAAGTGGCTGTTCTACATCAACATCCCCGTGTTCGTGTTCACATTCAGCTTCGTGATTCTGCCCCAGGTCCTGCACCGGTATCTCGTCCAGAGCCCCGCGGGATTCACACAGAACGTCACGTTCACCGGCCGCGAACTGCTCACTGGCGCGGTAAGTTATCGACAATTATCGTGGCTGCAGTGAGCAGATGGGCAAAAAGGCCTTAAACACGCAAATTTCCAACCAGGCATGAAGATGTAAATATGTCCGTTTGCCCCCATCAAACTGCAAATGGGCAAAAAGGCCTTGACCCTTTCCACCCTAAGTAACTGGAATGAACTGAGATATGTTTATTTTCTGACCATTCCAATTGTAACAAAATAATTTTTAGATTAGTCCATTTATATAAATGGGGTGTTTTTTTTTTCTAAAAAAATATAAAAATTACAGAAAGTGCAGATCTTTGCCAACACTGCTATAGAGGTCTGCAGTTTTGAAAAGCCTTAATCCTTTACATGCGGAATAGTATTTTTTATTATATATATACCTACCCTTGAAATACATAGTTATACGATGTAAATAAAAGTCATATGTTCTCATCGATGAAATAAACAACTTCCGGTGAAAATACGACTACTTCCGCTATCTATATTCATAAAATCTATGTTCGGGAAAACAGCGCAAATAGGCTGCGTGGTGTGAAATGTCCATATTTCACTCATGCCCAAAGGCAATCATGAAATATGGACATTCCACACCACTAGAGGAACATATATGTCATATTCGTTGCAAAAATATGAATATCGTCTATGTATTATCCCATCATGTAGCGAAAATTAGGATATATGTCACAGCTCAGCCTCGACCAATCAAACTTCCTGAAAGATTTATATACACAGAACACGGTCTCATACATTTCTTGTGTTCTCCGGGGATGGGCCATGGCCTAGGGGATATGGCATTGGACTTCAATACCGGAGGTTGTGAGTTCAATCCCTGCCCTAAGTGCGAAAAATACATTCATAGCATTTCCAACCCACTGGTCTTTCGGATGAGACTTGAAACTGAGGTCCCATCCTTATACAGTGTCACCTCTCTAAACCGGACACCCTGGGAGGTCCCCAGGGTGTCCGGCTTAGAGAGCTTTCACTGTAAATCCGGCATTTAATAATTTTGAGTCATAGCTGTGTGCTATGTGATCACGATCAGACATTATCACCTGAGATAAGAAATAAAATCAAATGTGTTTTCTTGTTGTCCGGTTTAGATCATGAACAGACATTATCACCTGAGATAAAGGACAGAGAAACCCATCACAATAAGATCACAGATGTGTTATTGGTGTCTGGTTTAGATCATGAACAGACATTATCACCTGAGATAAAAGACAGAGAAACCCATCACAATAAGATCACAGATGTGTTATTGGTGTCTGGTTTAGATCATGAACAGACATTATCACCTGAGATAAAAGACAGAGAAACCCATCACAATAAGATCACAGATGTGTTATTGGTGTCTGGTTTAGATCATGAACAGACATTATCACCTGAGATAAAAGACAGAGAAACCCATCACAATAAGATCACAGATGTGTTCTTGGTGTCCGGTTTAGATCATGAACAGACATTATCACCTGAGATAAAAGACAGAGAAACCCATCAAAATAAGATCACAGATGTGTTCTTGGTGTCCGGTTTAGATCATGAACAGACATTATCACCTGAGATAAAAGACAGAGAAACCCATCAAAATAAGATCACAGATGTGTTCTTGGTGTCCGGTTTAGAGAGGTTCCACTGTTTGACCTTAGATGTTGCTCAGACATTAAAATATTTGTTTGTCGTCCGAATATTCGAATGGCCAAAACAGTATTCAAGTTTTACTTTGTTTTCTTTTTTCTGACTGTAACACAGTATACAACAATTGATATTGGCACGTGTGAAAGTTTGCATCATCCGTTATCGGTAACCAATAAACACGGTGGTGTGTTGACAGCTTTTACACAGACAGCTTGTACACAGAAGGCATGCAGGTGGTTCATTCGTTCTTTAACCCTTCCTACGCTGTTGACGGAAATTGCCGTCTGCTGTTTTTTTTTTCTTTTCTGCTTTAATTATTAACAAAAAACTGGGTTTGACAGCACATGAGAATCGTCTCTATTGGAGACGTTTCTCATGTGCTGTCAAAACCAGGTTTTTGTCAAGAAATATTGAAAATAAAACATTTCCAGGAGACGATTTCGTAGTAAGGGTTAATGATAGTAAAGCATAATTCTTGTTGCTCGATAAAGATCTACAGCTGCTTTATCGGCACACCGTCTTTCGCAGAGGTCTTTGCATTTGATGAATTCCCATTGGTTAACCAATCAGTAAATGAGTAATTAATTAATACCTGATATGCACCAATGTTATTTTGTCAATTTTATGAAGAAAAAAACAACATGTAGAGTTGTTTTCCATTCAATATGTATTCGTTTGCAGAAATTCTCTGCCGGTGCCGGAAGCCGAAGATTTTACAGTTGCTACTACATCAACATAAATCTCAAAGATTTCGTTTGAGTGTAAACGGTACCACCAATCCACATCAGAATAACATAAATTTGCTTCTTAAAATCAAACACACTCACTTCCTGATTATCAATAAATAATATTTGCCCGTTCTTCACGATTGTTAAATCACGTGACACGCAATTAATTGGTTGACTATTTGAGACTGATCTTGAATGACACTCCTGTACCAACCAAACCACTTCGTATCACGTGATTTGTCTACATTTTCCAAGATGGCCGCTAATACTTATTGATAATCAGGAAGTGAATGTGTTTGATTTTAAGAAGCGAATTTAGGTTAGTTTGATTTGTATTCGTACAGTTTGCACTCAAAATCTTTGAGAATTATGTTGATGTATTGGCAACTGTAAAATTTATGCCGAAAACCCGCCTCAAACAGCGATTTCGACACGCTATAAGACGTTGTTTTTGTGGTGTAGTGAGGAAATTTAGAGGTCGTGTGGTTCCGAATATTCAAATAGCCAATCAAATATGCAAATACCGATTTTGGCATTCGTTGTCATCCCTAGTTAAACCCATTCACTTTTCACTTTCACTTCTGTTTTCTCCAAGCAAAATAAAACAACAGATCCAGTCTCCTATAATTCTTGTTTTTTTTCAGGACTGGTTCACAGACACAGAGATGTATTATGGCTACTACACGAAGAACAACCTGAATATCATCGGGGACACAGTCTACAACATGAAGCTGGCCTACCTGTTCACCTGCGGGGGATACTATATACTCTGTTTGATTATTCTCGCTCTGAGGTTTGTGTATTATTAACACCCCTACTATATACTCTGTTTGATCATTCTCACTCTGAGGTTTGTGTATTATTTACACCACTACTATATACTCTGTTTGATCATTCTCACTCTGAGGTTTGTGTATTATTTACACCCACTACTATATACTCTGTCTGATCATTCTCACTCTGAGGTTTGTGTATTATTTACACCCACTACTATATACTCTGTTTGATCATTCTCACTCTTAGGTTTGTGTATTATTTACACCCACTACTATATGCTCTGTTTGATCATTCTCACTCCGAGGTTTGTGTATTATTTACACCCACTACTATATACTCTGTCTGATCATTCTCACTCTGAGGTTTGTGTATTATTTATACCCACTACTAGTGGGTGGCAGGTGGGAGCATGCGATGGGTAATTTAACGATCGGGGTTCATCCTTACCAGAATCCCGACTGGAGACCTGGTTTGACCCTCACATACGTCTTTGGCATTTTGTATGTGACAGTTGAATCTGGTTATACCCCTTATAACAGTAATCCTACCGGTATTACTTTTAAATACGGGAAGGGGCCAAGTGACTTTGGTGCAGTATGGACCTGGCACCAGGTCAGGTTATTCTAATTTCAGGGCTGAATATGTTGTATCTTGATGTAAATATTCCGTTCTGATTTTGGGATTTTCCCCCCAATGCAGCAGGTTAAAACGGGATCGAACCTGTTTGCCCGGCCTTACATGACCTTAGCTGTTGATAGGCCGTTAAACATCAATAAACAAATAAACAAACACCCAATACTATATACTCTGTCTGATCATTCTCACTCCGAGGTTTGTGTATTATTTACACCACTACTATATACTCTGTTTGATCATTCTCACTCTGAGGTTTGTGTATTATTTACACCACTACTATATACTCTGTCTGATCATTCTCACTCTGAGGTTTGTGTAGTATTTACACCCCTACTATATACTTTGTCTGATCATTCTCACTCTGAGGTTTGTGTATTATTTACACCCACTACTATATACTCTGTGTGATCATTCTCGCTCTGAGGTTTGTATATTATTTACACCACTACTATATACTCTGTTTGATCATTCTCACTCTGAGGTTTGTGTATTATTTACACCCACTACTATATACTCTGTTTGATCATTCTCACTCTGAGGTTTGTGTATTATTTACACCCACTACTATATACTCTGTTTGATCATTCTCACTCTGAGGTTTGTGTCTTATTTACACCCACTACTATATACTCTGTGTGATCATTCTCACTCTGAGGTTTGTGTAGTATTTACACCACTACTATATACTCTGTTTGATCATTCTCTCTCTGAGGTTTGTGTCTTATTTACACCCACTACTATATACTCTGTGTGATCATTCTCACTCTGAGGTTTGTGTATATTTACACCCACTACTATATACTACTCTGTTTGATCATTCTCACTCTGAGGTTTGTGTCTTATTTACACCCACTACTATATACTCTGTGTGATCATTCTCACTCTGAGGTTTGTGTATTATGTACACCCACTACTATATACTCTGTTTGATCATTCTCACTCTGAGGTTTGTGTCTTATTTACACCCACTACTATATACTCTGTGATCATTCTCACTCTGAGGTTTGTGTAGTATTTACACCACTACTATATACTCTGTTTGATCATTCTCACTCTGAGGTTTGTGTCTTATTTACACCCACTACTATATACTCTGTGTGATCATTCTCACTCTGAGGTTTGTGTAGTATTTACACCACTACTATATACTCTGTTTGATCATTCTCACTCTGTAGGTTTGTGTGATTATATTTCACCTATAACTCTGTGATCATTCTCACTCTGAGGTTTTGTGTATTATTTACACTACTATACTCTGTTTGATCATTCTCACTCTGAGGTTTGTGTATTATTTACACACTACTATATACTCTGTTTGTGATCATTCTCACTCTGATGTTTGTGAGGTTGTATTTAATTTTTCACCACTACTATATAACTCCTTGTTTCTGATCATTTCTCACTCTGAGGTTTGTTGTTATTTAATTTACACCCACTACTTATATACTCTGTTTGATCATTCTTCACATCCTGAGGTTTGCTGGTATTATTTGCACCACTTACTATTACCCCTCTGTCTGATCTCTCCACTCTGAAAAGGTTTGTGTGTAAAAATTAATTTAACACCCACTAAATGTAATAACCTTAAACTTGTTTGAATCATCTCTCAACCCTGGAAAAGGTTTGTGTAAAAATTAAATTTAAAACATACTTACTAAAATATAACAACTTGTTTTTTGAATCAAAATTCTTCACTTCCGAAAGGTTTGTGAATTATATTACACCCCTGCTATATACTCTTAGTCTGAAAATTCAAAAATCCAATTCTCAACTCTGAGGTTGTGTATTAATTTTTCAACCCCCTGCTTTATATACTCTGTCTGATCAATTCTCACACTGAGGTTTTGTGTATTATATACACCCACTTACTATATTAACGTCTGTCTGTCCATCATTCTCACTCTGAGGTTTGTGTATTATTTAACAACCCACTACAATATACTCTTGTTTGATCATTCCTCACTCTGAGGTTTTTGTATTATTTACCAACCCACTACTATATACTCTGTTTCTGATCATTCTCACTCTGAGGTTTTGTGTATTATTTAGACACCCCTACTATACCTTGTTTGATCATTCTCACACCTGAGGTTTGTGTATTATTTTACACCCACTACTATATACACTGTTTGATTATTCTCACTCCGGAGGTTGTGTATATTTACACCCCACTATATACTTGGTCTGATCATTCTCACTCAGAGGTTTGTGTATTATTTACACCCCACTACTAATACTCTGTGTGATCATTCTCACTCTGAGGTTTGTGTATTATTTACACCCACTACTATATACTCTGTCTGAGTTTGTTATTCATTACTCACTACTATATACTCTGTTTGATCATTCTCACTCTGAGGTTTGATTATTTACACCCACTACTATATCTGTTGATCTCCTCTGAGGTTGTGTATTATTTTACACCCACTACTATATCTTTTGATCATTCTCGCTACTGCTAGTTTATACTCCTGATCATCATTCTCACTCTGAGGTTTGTGTATTATTTTACACCCCCTCATATACTGTCTGATCATCCACTCTGATGTGTATATTTACACCCTACTATTCTCTGTTTGATCATTCTCACTCTGAGGTTTGTGTATTATTTACACCCACACTATATACTCTGTCATCTTCCACCTGATGTGTATTATTTACATACTAATACTGTTTGACATCACTCTGAGGTTTGTGTATTATTTAACCCACTACTACTACTCTGTTTGATCATTCTCACTCTTAGGTTTGTGTATTATTTACACCCCTACTATATACTCTGTTTGATCATTCTCGCTCTGAGGTTTGTGGAAGTATTTACATCCTACACAGTGGGTGGTTGGTTGGTTGGGAGCTTGCGAAGGGTAAATTTAACGATTGGGGTTCATCCTTAACAGATTCCCAATATCCCTGGCTTTTGCCTTCAGGTACATTTTTGACTTCCTTCTTACTTGAGAGTTGAATTATAAAAGTAGCCAGATTAGTGTAGCGTTCTTGTGATCACCACCTGAGTCCCACCTGGCACTGTTCACCATTCCATCATTGAAACACCTGTCATACTTCTAACAAGTAATATTGAGTGTTATCAGGCTGCAGGATTGTCCAGGAGCTACACTGGTCACAAATCCCATAAGCCCCATTTCTGCAGTGCTTGAAATATTTTTATCAAGCAAACTCTTGATCATCTTTGCAAACTGTTAGTTTGTCAATTAATTTTCCTGTTTTAGTATCTCGAAGTCGTACAAGAAGAACTACATCGAAGGCAGCAGTGCGTCTGACTTCTACTACGTCACCCTCATATTCTGTGGCTGGGACTACGGCATCATGGCCAAAAACTCCGCCAAGCTCAAACACATGGGCATTTCCATAGAACTCAAGGTAGGTCAACACATGGGCATTTCCATAGAACTCAAGGTAGGTCAACACATGGGCATTTGCATATAGCTCAAAGTAGGTCAACACATGGTCATTTCCATAGAACTGAAGGTAGGTCAACACATGGGCATTTCTATAGAACTCAAAGTAGGTCAACACATGGGCATTTCCATAGAACTCAAAGTAGGTCAACACATGGGCATTTCTATATAACTCGATGTAGGTCTACACATGGGCATTTCTATAGAACTCAAAGGTCAACACATGGGCATTTCCATAGAACTCAAAGTAGGTCTACACATGGGCATTTCTATATAACTCAAGGTAGGTCTACACATGGGCATTTCCATAGAACTCAACGGGCGTATGTTGTGACCTCTGGCAGACTGGCACTCTTGTTTATAATTGTGACTTAGGGGGTTCGATCCGGGATTCAATAGAAAAGGGGCCACCGACCCCATCATATTTTAAAACATTGCCAACTTAGATGTTAACCCTTTCAACATCACAGGCCTGTATAGTGGTATTGGCGAACAGTGTAGATCCAGATGAGCCGGCTCATGACGAGCCGTCTCATCAGGACCTGCACCTTTTGCAAGTAATTTTAATATTTTTTGAGAGCAAAAGAACTCCCTGTTCATAAATGGACTAGTCTGATAATCATGTGATAATTGGATTGTTTGCAAAATTAACATATCAAAATCCATTCCAGTTACTTAGGGGTGAAAAGGTTAACCCAACACTAGAGACCTCTTTCTTAGTACATTAGTCCTTAGTATTTACAAATGGTGTGGATCCTCATGAGGTGGCTCATAACGAGACATCTCATCAGGATCTGCACCATGTTAGTTACTTATTAGGGGTTAAAAGGTTAATTGGCAATGTTTGTGGAGTGTTGAGTTTGACGAATTTTAAAAAATGCAATGATAACACCTTGTTTAGTGAAATATTATACATGTATATCGTCTATTTGCCGTTGTTCGACACCGCTCGCAGCCATGTTCAAATGTACAGCGCGTGCTGTTTGACCATGGCTGTAGACAATGCTCATTCCGGGGCCAAGCCAACACCTATGTAATGCATGTATAACTCGACATTACGTCACTACGGTCTCACTGAAATTTTGAAATTGATGCGGCTACAGAATGGAGCAGATTATCAAAGTACCGAAAGCACTGCATATATGCTCAAATTACACAATATTTCTGATGGAAATATAACGATAACATTCGACAATGTCCATACATGGGTAGACGTTTGCCGCGGCACTCGGGAACTGTTTGAACCCGCGGCCTATGGCCTTGGGGTTCAAACAATTCTGTCGTGCCACGGCAAATGTTTACCCACAGCTGGACATCCTCGATCCTTATATTTATGTTGATTACATTTTTATACTCCACCACGATAGTGGAGAGGGCGTTCATTGTTACCCTTGTCCGTCCATCCCGTCCCGTTTGTCCTTCCGTCACCAACCAAAACTTTTAAACCGTACTACAGACCTGAAACTTGGTATATAGCTTCCTTATGATGCATATATGCGTAAAATTTATTTCGAATTTTGATTTGACCCCGGGGTCATGGATTGTCTCCCCCTTTTCGACTTAGAATTTTCCAATTTTGGCTTGTAAGTCGTAAAACTTTAAACCCTAATAGCTACACACCTGGAAAATTTGGTATGTAGCTTCCTTATGACGAGTACCGTAGATGCGCAAAGTTTATTTTGATTTTTTATTCGACACTTGGGGCATGGATTATCTCCACCTTTTCGACTTAGAATTTTGTCATTTTTGCCTCGTAACTCCGTAATAGTTACAAACCTGAAACCTGGGTCATGGATTATCTCCCCTTGGACTTGGAATTTTGCCTCGTTTACTATCAAAGCGATATATGGGGCATCCATGTTCTATGAACACATTTTTGTCGAGCCCGCTTGTGGAAAGTGAGACATAGTGATCACAATGACGTCTGGGTGTCCGTCCGTCCGTCCGTCCGTCCGTCCGTCCGTCCGTCCGTCCGTCCGTCCGTCCGTCCGTCCGTCCGTCAGTCCGGGCAACTAAACGGGAGGAAGGGACCATTGGGAGGAGCCTAACACAAAATAATCCTTTGATTTATTCTGTGTGGCCCCTTATTCTATTTATAACAAGGGGCTATTTCTATTGTTCTAGAACAATGGAAATGGCCGCATCCTCCATATCATGGGAACGTCCGTCCGTCCGTCGGTCTGTCTTACCATCCGTCTGTCTGTCCGAAATATGCGTTAAAGTTTTTAAATACCTTATATCTCTGCAGTCCTAAGTCACATTGACTTGAAACTTCATATGCTTATTAGTCATCATCCATATATTCATGCTGTATCCGACTCATGCGGCCCCTGTGCCCAAGGTCAAGGTCAAATGACTTAGAAGTTTTCGTTAAATTTTTGTCAAAATTTGCGTTAAAGTTTTCAGATACCTACTATCTCTGTAACCGTAAGTCGGATTTGCTTGAAACTTTGTATGCTTATTGGTCATCATCCATATATTCATTGTGTTCCCACTCATGCGGCCCCTATGCCCCAAGGTCGAGGTCAAATGACTTAGAAGTTGAAGTTAATGTTTCTGAATTTGCGTTAAAATTTTCACATACCTACTATCTCTGTAACCGTAAGTCAGATTTGCTTGAAACTTTGTATGCTTATTGGGCATCGTTCATATATTCATTCTATGTCCCACCCATGCGGCCCCTGTGTCCCAAGGTCAAGGCCAAATGACTTAGAAGTTTGTGTTATTATAAAATTTGTGTTAAAGTTTTTACATACCTTATATCTCCACAACACTTACTCCGATTTACTTCCAACATCCAATACTTCTTATTCATCATCCATATTTTCATTCTATAGCCTGCCCATTTGGTCCACATGTCCAAGGTCAAGGTCAAAAGACTTTGAAATTTGTGTTAACGTTTTTACTTTAATCTTATATCTCAAGCTTCAAATAAATCTTTATTATCATCCATATTTTCATTATATAGCCCACCCGTGCAGCCCACATGCCCAAGATCAAGGTCAAATGACTTTAAAATTTACGTTAAATATTTTACATACCTTATATCAACAACCCTTAATTCAAACTTCAAATAAATACACTCTGAGACCATCAAATGCCTCGGCAGGCTCGACATGCAGGCCTCGGCCATCTGGTCTAGTTTAAGCAGGGAAACAAAGGGAAAACATTCAGGATCTCGTGACTACAGTAAGTAGACGACAAGGCTAGGAAACGCGTAGGAATTCCGAGGCTTGCCAAGGAATTCCTACAGTTTAGCAAGCCAAGTCTGATAAACTTGATATCAAAAGACAGTAGCCTGGTATTCTATTTATCAGGTAATGTTTTATGCTAGAAAATGACCACATATGACGTCGTTATCTATGGACAGAACGCGGACTTTTTTTTTGTTGCATCATTACACTGACGTCATTCGGTAACGTCACTTGACTTCATCCAACCAATGGAACGTCAGTTTTCCCTTTGTTGTAACCCAGATGTCTGTATCAGGTCAATGCCTGATACAACAATATGTAGTTCTGCCAACCGACCATTTAAATCACAACATGCATTTATAATACAATCCAAAAGAGCTCCAGATGAGCTGCGTATTTGCTTAAATACCCAATTAAAATTGCCAAAAACCCAATTGAAATCATAAGTAGCGAGTATCAAAAAGCAATAACAAAATTGTGGTACCTGTATCATGCTGCAGAAAACAATAAACCGGCCACAAATGTAGCATATTTTTCACATTTTCCATGAAAACACATCTTGGTATTTCATTAGAATTGTCTTCAAGGAGACGTTTCGAAGCAAACTATTCAATAATTTCTATCTGTTATGTGTAAACAGTAGAGTGATTTTATTTTACCCAATTAAATTTTTTAAATACCCAATTGCGTCAGAAATGATGGAGTGACAATACTCAATTACTACCGTAATTACTTATCTGGAGCGTCATCAATTATATTTGCAGGAGTACCTGTCGGGTATAACAAAAGAGGAAAAGAACACCGAGCTCAGTGACAGATGTCATTGGTTCTTCATCCGTCTCCTCACCAACCTTGTCATCCTCGGTCTGATTGGGGGGTCTGGCTACCTCATCTTCTATATATCTGAGACACAGTCGGTCGATGTAAGTATGGTAAATGGCATGTACGACTGACTAGATCTGATTGGGGGGTCCGGCTACCTCATCTTCTATATATCTGAGACACGGTCGGTCGATGTAAGTACGGTAAATGGCAGCCACGACTGACTAGGTCTGATTGGGGGGTCCGGCTACCTCATCTTCTATATATCTGAGACACAGTCTGTCGATGTAAGTACAGTAAATGGCAGCTACGACTGACTAGATCTGATTGGGGGGTCCGGCTACCTCATCTTCTATATATCTGAGACACAGTCGGTCGATGTAAGTACGTTAAATGGCAGCCACGACTGACTAGATCTGATTGGGGGGTCTGGCTACCTCATCTTCTATATATCTGAGACACAGTCGGTCGATGTAAGTACGGTAAATGGCAGCCACGACTGACTAGATCTGATTGGGGGGTCCGGCTACCTCATCTTCTATATATCTGAGACACAGTCGGTCGATGTAAGTACGTTAAATGGCAGCTACGACTGACTAGGTCTGATTGGGGGGTCCGGCTACCTCATCTTCTATATATCTGAGAAGACACAGTCGGTCGATGTAAGTACGGTAAATGGCAGCTACGACTGACTAGGTATGATTGGGGGGTCCGGCTACCTCATCTTCTATATATCTGAGACACAGTCGGTCGATGTAAGTACGGTAAATGGCAGCTACGACTGACTAGATCTGATTGGGGGGTCCGGCTACCTCATCTTCTATATATCTGAGACACAGTCGGTCGATGTAAGTACGGTAAATGGCAGCCACGACTGACTAGATCTGATTGGGGGGTCCGGCTACCTCATGTTCTATATATCTGAGATACAGTCGGTCGATGTAAGTACAGTAAATGGCAGCTACGACTGACTAGATCTGATTGGGGGTCCGGCTACCTCAATCTTCTATATATCTGAGACACAGTCGGTCGATGTAAGTACGGTAAATGGCCAGCCACGACTGACTAGATCTGATTGGGGGGTCCGGCTACCTCATGTTTTATATATCTCAGATACAGTCAGTCGATGTAAGTACATTAAATGGCAGCTACGACTGACTAGATCTGATTGGGGGGTCCGGCTACCTCATCTTCTATATATCTGAGACACAGTCGGTCGATGTCAGTACAGTAAATGGCAGCTACGACTGACTAGATCTGATTGGGGGGGTCCTGGCTACCTCATCTTCTATATATCGAGACACGTCGGTCGATGTAAGTACGGTAAATGGCAGCCACGACTGACTAGATCTGATTATTGGGGGGTCCGGCTACCTCATGTTCTATATATCTGAGACACAGTCGGTCGATGTCAGTACAGTAAATGGCAGCTACGACTGACTAGATCTGATGGGGGGTTGGGGCCGGCTACTCATCTTCTATATAATCTGAGACACAGTCTGTCGATGTAAATATGGTAAATGGCAGCTACGACTGACTTAGGTCTGATTGGAGGGTCCGGCTACCTCATGTTCTATATATCTGAGACACAGTCGGTCGATGTAAGTACAGTAAATGGCAGCCACGACGACTGGTCTGATTGGGGGGGTCCGGCTACCTCATTCTTCTATATATCTGAGACACAGTCTGTCGATGTAAGTACAGTAAATGGCAGCTACGACTGACTAGATCTGATTGGGGGGTCCGGCTACCTCATCTTCTATATATCTGAGACACAGTCTGTCGATGTAAATATGGTAAATGGCAGCTACAACTGACTTAGGTCTGATTGGAGGATCCGGCTACCTCATGTTCTATATATCTGAGACACAGTCGGTCGATGTAAGTACAGTAAATGGCAGCCACGACTGACTAGGTCTGATTGGGGGGTCCGGCTACCTCATCTTCTATATATCTGAGACACAGTCTGTCGATGTAAGTACGGTAAATGGCAGCTACGACTGACTAGGTCTGATTGGGGGGTCCGGCTACCTCATGTTCTATATATCTGAGACACAGTCGGTCGATGTAAGTACGTTAAATGGCAGCCACGACTGACTAGATCTGATTGGGGGGTCCGGCTACCTCATGTTTTATATATCTGAGACACAGTCGGTCGATGTCAGTACAGTAAATGGCAGCTACGACTGACTAGATCTGATTGGGGGGTCCGGCTACCTCATCTTCTATATATCTGAGACACAGTCGGTCGATGTAAGTACGGTAAATGGCAGCCACTACTGACTAGATCTGATTGGGGGCTCTGGCTACCTCATCTTCTATATATCTGAGACACAGTCGGTCGATGTAAGTACAGTAAATGGCAGCCACGACTGACTAGATCTGATTGGGGGGTCCGGCTACCTCATCTTCTATATATCTGAGACACAGTCGGTCGATGTAAGTACGGTAAATGGCAGCCACTACTGACTAGATCTGATTGGGGGCTCTGGCTACCTCATCTTCTATATATCTGAGACACAGTCGGTCGATGTAAGTACAGTAAATGGCAGCCACGACTGACTAGATCTGATTTGGGGCTCCGGCTACCTCATGTTCTATATATCTGAGACACAGTCAGTCGATGTAAGTACAGTAAATGGCAGCTATGACTGACTAGGTCTGATTGGGGGGTCCGGCTACCTCATGTTCTATATATCTGAGACACAGTCGGTCGATGTAAGTACGGTAAATGGTAGCTACGACTGACTAGATCTGATTGGGGGGTCCGGCTACCTCATCTTCTATATATCTGAGACACAGTCGGTCGATGTAAGTACGGTAAATGGCAGCCACGACTGCCTAGATCTGATTGGGGGGTCCGGCTACCTCATCTTCTATATATCTGAGACACGGTCGGTCGATGTAAGTACGTTAAATGGCAGCCACGACTGACTAGATCTGATTGGGGGGTCTGGCTACCTCATCTTCTATATATCTGAGAAACAGTCGGTCGATGTAAGTACGGTAAATAGCAGCCACGACTGACTAGGTCTGATTGGGGGGTCCGGCTACCTCATCTTCTATATATCTGAGACACAGTCGGTCGATGCAAATACATTATATGGCATGCACGATGTTAGAATTTGTGTATTGTTTAATCTGATATTATCGTATTTATGCCCCCTATGTGATAACAAGGGGGTCATATTGCGTTGTTCTTGAGATTCCGTATGTCCATTCATCCGTACTTCCGTACGTCCGTCCGTTTACATTTATGTTGAAAAGTCGAAAGGTTTGTAAGAGTTTCTCCAGTTAAAAGTCCAGTATGCCATGTGAGCTTATCCATGTTTTAATTACCCTACATCTAAATTCCCATAGGAAAATCTTTTTTTCACAATAAAATCATTATTTGATGGAATTTCGTCAAATAAAAACATTTGGGGATTGTGACTTTTATTATTGATGAAAAAGTACTTTCATTTACATATTTTTTAGATTTGATGTGTGTAATAGCCAAAAGTTTGTCACGAAAGCTGCCCAAATTTTACGGCTATATAAACAAATCCAAAACAATTTTTTTGGATAATATTAAATAAAAGGAAAATTTAAGAATGAGCCTTCTTTTTAGCTCGACTATTCGAAGAATAAGTAGAGCTTATGTTGTCACCCCGGCGTCGGCGTCGGCGTCACCGTCACGCCTTGGTTAAGGTTTTTAGTCAAGCTTGTATATGGAATACTACTGGCCCTACACCCACCATACTTGGACAACTTCATCTCCTAGTGATGTACATCAATAACCCCTGATCTATATATGACCTTGACCTACATTTCCTCTTGAATTACTTGGTTAATTCCCCTTGGTTAAGGTTTTTAGTCAACCTTGGTTATGGTTTTTAGTCAAGTTTATATATGCAATACTACTGGCCCTACACCCACCATACTTGGACAACTTCATCTCCTAGTGATGCACATCAATAACCCCTGATCTATATTTGACCTTGACCTACATTTCCTCTTGAATTACTTACTTAATTCCCCTTGGTTAAGGTTTTTAGTCGACCTTGGTTAAGGTTTTTTTTCAAGCTTGTACATTGAATACTATTGTGCATCCAGACACCATACTTCGACAACCTTTTCTCATAGGTATGTACATCAATAACCCCTGATCTATATTTGACCTTCACCTACATTTCCTCTTCAATTACTTACTTAATTCCTTTTGGTTAAGGTTTTTAGTCAACCTTCTATATGGAATACTACGGGCCCTACACCCACCATACTTGGACAACTTCATTCTCCTAGTGATGTACATCAACAACCCCATGATCTATATTTGACCTTGACCTACATTTCCTCTTGAATTGCTTAATTCCCCTTGGTTACGTTTTTATTTTTACTCAAGCTTGTAGATGGAATACTCCTGGCCCTACACCAACCATACTTGGACAACTTCATCTCCTAGTGATGTACATCAACAACCCCTGACCTATATTTGACCTTGACCTACATTTAACCTTGAATTACTTACTTAATTCCCCTTGGTTAAGGTTTTTACTCGACCTTGGTTAAGCTTTTTACTCAAGCTTGTACATGGAATACTATTGTGCATACAGACACCATAATTGGACAACCTTTTCTCATAATGATGTACATCAATAACCCCTGATCTATATTTGACCTTCACCTACATTTCCTCTTGAATTACTTACTTAATTCTCTTTGGTTAAGGTTTTTAGTCAAGCTTGTAGATGGAATACTCATGGCCCTACACCAACCATACTTGGACAACTTCATCTCCTAGTGATGTACATCAACAACCCCTGACCTATATTTGACCTTGACCTACATTTAACCTTAAATTACTTACTTAATTCCCCTTGGTTAATTGGTTTTTACTCAACCTTGGTTAAGGTTTTTAGTCAAGCTTGTAGATGGAATACTATTGTGCATACAGACACCATACTTGGATAACTTTTTCTCATATGGATGTACATCAATAACCCCTGACCTTTATTTTACCTTCACCTACATTTAACCTTCAATTACTTGGTTAATGTTTATAGTCAAGCTTGTATATGGAATACTTCTGGGCCTACATCAACCATACTTGGACAACTTAATCTCCTAGTGATGTACATCAATAATCCCTGACCTATATTTCACCTTGACCTACTTTTATCCTTGGATTACTTAGTTATCTCCCCTTGGTTACGTTTTTTTACTCAAGCTTGTATATGGAATACTCCTGGGCCTACAGCAACCATACTTGGAAAACCACGCATCTACGTCCTAGGTCAAGGTCACTGTTGAAGGTCAAAGGTCAAACCTATTGAAATTCCCTTCCGCTCTATATCTTCTACACCGATGCATGGATTATCAAATGGCTTGGCACAAATGTTTCTCATGATGAGAAGGTGTGTCCCGATCAATAACCACGCACCTACGTCCAAGGTCAAGGTCACAGTTGAAGGTCAAAGGTCAAACCTATTGAAATTCCCTTCCGCTCTATATCTTCTACACTGATGCATGGATTATCAAATTGCTAACCACGCACCTACGTCCAAGGTCACAGTTGAAGGTCAAAGGTCAAACCTATTGAAATTCCCTTCCGCTCTATATCTTCTACACCGATGCATGGATTATCAAATGGCTTGGCACAGATGTTTCTCATGATGAGAAGGTGTGTCGCAATCAATAACCACGCACCTACGTCCAAGGTCAAGGTCACAGTTGAAGGTCAAAGGTCAAACCTATTGAAATTCCCTTCTGCTCTATATCTTCTACACCGATGCATGCATTATCAAATGCCTTGGCACAAATGTTTCTCAGGATGAGAAGGTGTGTCTCGATCAATAACCACGCACCTACGTCCAAGGTCAAGGTCATAGTTGAAGGTCAAAGGTCAAACCTATTGAAATTCCCTTCCGCTCTATATCTTCTACACCGATGCATGGATTATCACACTATGCCCAGGGTCAAGGTCACAGACTTGATGCGTTTGAAACCTTAACGCTCGGCTAAGTGGCTTATGATCAAAAATGCCTCGTTTTCTTTGGCTGCCAGTGGGGGTATTCGTGTGCCGACAGGCCACATTTCTAGTTTCCCTTGGTTAATGTTTTTAGTCAACCTTGGTTAAGGTTTTTATGTAGGCCGCAGCCACCTTCTTTGTCAAGCTATGTGTACATCGACACCCTCGTAGTCGAGCTATGCTGTTCTCCTACAGCTCTTGTTATTTCGTGAAATTCGGTCAAATATTGATTTGATTACGAAAAGTTAATTTGTCTATGGGAATTTAACATGGGGGAAAAAGAAGTGGAGGGAGCTGTGGGAGGAGTCAAAAAAATAAAAAGATTGGAATTTGACTCCGAAACCTGGCTAGATATCTTTGAAATGATCTAACTAAGAACTAACTAATCGGTCCAGTATTTCTGAAATTCTAAAAAATTTCCCCATGTTAAATCCCCATAGACATATATGTCTGGGGATTTAACATGGGGAAATTGTTTTTTCGCAATAAAATTAATATTTGACCAAATTTCACGAAATAAAAAGAAGGCTCATTCCTTAATTTTCCTTTAATTTAATATTATCGGAAAAAATATTGTTTTTGAATTGTTTATATGGCCTTAAAATTTGGGCAGCTTTCGTGAAACAGACTATAGTCCCCTTTCTAATAGTAGTGCACTCCGATATTTTCTTTTATTTTCACATAGTAAAGTCATCTTAAACTTCAGATATCTGTTTTTTTTATGCAATTATAATGCCAAAAGTACGTCAGTTGCATAGCCCCGGGGGCATTTATTAGAATAATTACGGTATGTATGTCTCTTTTTGTACGCCCCAAAATTGTTTTGGCTAACATATAGTTTGTGCTACCATTACAATATTGTGTCCTCTGTAATTAATTCCGTACCATCTGATTACACCAAGCTTTATCAAAATTGTCCTTATGCTCTTTATACGATAGTCAGGTGGGGGGGGGGGGCATATTGCTTTGCTCTAGAAGTTTCATCTGTCTGTCCATCTGTCCTGTCCAGTAGCCTATTTTCAACCAACATTGCAAAGTATACTTTTCTAGCAAAGTATACTTTGAGGGAGTAATCATATAGAACTAACAACTGCATATATTTGACGAATATTTTATTATACTGAATTTATTACATTATCACAGCCAAAGTGGCTGTGATAATGTAATAAATTCAGTATAATAAAATTAATAAATTTATCCTTAAATTGAAAATTTGTCCCTCAAAGTATAGTTTGCTAGAAACGTATACTTTGCAATGTTGGTGAAATAGGCTACAGAAATGGGGCTTATGGCAATTCAAATTGAATAGTGAAAATACTGTAATAATGTTATGCCCCCTATGTGATAACAAGGGAGTCATATTGCGTTACTCTTGAGATTCCTTAGTTTACTTAGTTGAGCTAAAGTTTACTTACTGTCTGTTCCACGTTTTCCTGCCAACAAACGTTTGGCTATTAAACACATTAAATCTAAAAAAAATTAAATGTAAGTACATTTTCATTAATAACAAAAAAGTCACCTTCCCCAAAAAAATTTGTTTGATCAAATATTGATTTAATAGCGAAAAAAACATTTTCATATGGGAATTTAAAATGGGGAAAAAGAGGCGGAAGATGTGGGGGAGGAGTCAAAAAACTGAAACAATTGGAAATGGGCTCCGAAACCTGGCTAGTTACCTTGGAAATGAGGTAACTAAGAAAACAAAAGTAAAAAATCTATTTTTAGCCCCCATGTTAAATTCCATAGAAAAATGTTTTTTTCGCAATAAAATCAATATTTTATGGAATTTCATCAAATAATTTTTTTTGTTATTGATGAAAAAGTACTTACATTTATATATTTTTTGGATGTAATGTGTTTACCGTAATGGCCAAAAGTTCAGCAAGTCGTGGAACAGACACTAGTTGAGCTGCAAGCTTTTTGCAGTATAAATAAGTGAATTAGTAATAATACACTCAAATAAGTGAATGTTTAACTTTTTACTTTAAAATACGATAATAATGAAGAAACTCAATAACCCATTTGTAAAAAATAAAATACGCATTTAATTTGAAATCAGGGGGTACAATATAAGGTTTGATCATGTCCAGCCGTGTGCAAACGTTTGCTGTGGCCCGAGGGAACTGTTTGAACCCAAGGCCGCAGGCATGTCCAGCCGTGTGCAAACGTTTGCTGTGGCCCGAGGGAACTGTTTGAACCCAAGGCCGCAGGCATGTCCAGCCGTGTGCAAACGTTTGCTGTGGCCCGAGGGAACTGTTTGAACCCAAGGCCGCAGGCATGTCCAGCCGTGTGCAAACGTTTGCTGTGGCCCGAGGGAACTGTTTGAACCCAAGGCCGCAGGCATGTCCAGCCGTGTGCAAACGTTTGCTGTGGCCCGAGGGAACTGTTTGAACCCAAGGCCGCAGGCATGTCCAGCCGTGTGCAAACGTTTGCTGTGGCCCGAGGGAACTGTTTGAACCCAAGGCCGCAGGCATGTCCAGCCGTGTGCAAACGTTTGCTGTGGCCCGAGGGAACTGTTTGAACCCAAGGCCGCAGGCATGTCCAGCCGTGTGCAAACGTTTGCTGTGGCCCGAGGGAACTGTTTGAACCCAAGGCCACAGGCCTTGGGTTCAAACAGTTCCATGATGAAACGTTATTGTTACATTTCCAACAAAAAAATGATGTAATTTGAGCATTATTTTCAGTACTTTTATAAATTCACGTAGATAATTTTTGGTATTCATATTCCGGGGCCGCGTCATGAACGTCATGAACGTCATGAAGTAGTGACGTCATGAAGGCACTTCTGCGTAGTGACGTCATGAAGGCACTTCCATTACGCGCGGCCCCGGAATGAGCATTGCCTAAAGCCATATGCAAACAGCACGCGCTATATGTTTGCAAACAACGGAAACCATGTAACAATACTCTTTAGACCCAAAGATTATCTGGAGCTCTGGATATGTTTTCACATGTACATGTGTCTATTACCGTAATTTGGATGGGCTTGAAACTTCATATACATATTTGTCATCATCCATATTTTCATTTTATAGCCCACCTATGCAGCCCCTGTGTACATGGTCAAGGTCAAATAACTTAGAAATGTGTGTTAAATGTACATGCCCACTCAGTAGGCACAAAATGTTCTTTATAGGAAATAAATAAGTGTATAATTGTGTCACTATTCCACCAGTTCTAAAAATTACCAGTGTCCTCTATACAGATATATATTGGCATTATTATACATTTTATATCAGATGTAAATGTCCACACTGATATCAGGGGCGATAAACGCGTTTCCTTAAAATGTTAACGGACATTACTATATATTCTCTGTATTTATTTTTTGATGTGCATGTTCATACTATATAATCTGTCGAAAAATAAAAAAAATTCAGGTGACGTATTTAATTAGTATAAATAATTAAAAAAAGATCATGCCTCATTTTCATATGAAAATAGCCTGATACCACCGTGAGTCACTATCAGTAAGATAAACATTACTAACTAATTACATCTGTATAGCGGGCATTTCTAATTTTAGAACTGGTGGAATAGTGACACAATTATACACTTATTTAATTCCTATAAAGAACAGTTTGTGCCTACTGAGTGGGCATGTACGTTTAAAGTTTTTGAGGAGCATCTTCATCAGTGTTACTGAATCATTATTCAAATAATGCTCTCCTCTAATATGTGGCTGTGACTGGAGAAATGGGGCTTACCAGTTACGTGACCAGTCTAGCTCCTGGGAGGCTGTTTCACTAAACTTCATACGACTAAAATGTTCGCAAGTGCAAAAAGTAATAAAAGTAATTTTTTATTTTTTTTGCAAGTGTAAATTTCACATTAATTTTTTTTCTTGCAAACAATTACTGAATTTACATTTATTGAGCATAAATTTTCCAGACGATACTAATTGTAGACTTATGAACATTTTAGTCATACAAAGTTTAGTGAAACGGGCCCCTGATCACATGGGATACTCGTGTAGCCTGATAACAATCTATATTGCCTGTTAGAAGCATGATGGATGTTCATTTATGGAATGGCGAACAGTGCAGATCCTGACTAAACATAAAACTGGTTCTGTGCTGGTCGCAGAACCCATAAACCTCATTTCTCCAGTCACAGCCAAATTTATTACCTGGTCGAATTTGATAAAATAAATATGGTAATTCTTGCTTACATTAATTTTGTATGTTTATATTTACCAGGCGTCACAGGTTAGTCAATCACTGCTAGCTTTAGATTTACCTTCTGTGTCTTCTATTTCCGCACCGGCGTAAAATGTTTCGCGTCGAAAAATGCACCGGTTTCCTGATGAGATGCCACTCGGCTCCACTTAGAGCTATCACATAAATGCGTTCATTAGTAATTGTCACAAATTTGTTGTGCCTGGGGCCCGTTTCACTAAACTTCTTACGACTAAAATGTTTGTAAGTGCAAAATTATGATAGTCTGTAAATTTCACATTAGCAATATGTTCTTGTAAACACTTATTGGATTTACATTAGTAGTATAGAGGGAGTCAAAATGATACCACCTAACGGTGGCATCATTTCTCCACCCTCTATACTACTCCACCACCCCCCGAAAAATCAAAAATTGGTTAACGAGGAAATTGTCTCCCACCAACCACGAAAAATTCAAAATTGGTGTCAAAAATACATCATGTTGTTTTCACGTCCAATTGAACATATAAATTTAATAGGTTATAATAAAAATATTATAACAAAATGGATAATAAAATACACAACGAATTGGAATTGTATAATGACCTTGCTGAAGAATTTTACGCCGCTGTTTCTACAGTATTAAAACACGGTAAAATGACAATACTATGTGGTATCGAATACATGAAATATCAGCGTAATTTATTACGCTGCGATAAAAACGTTGCATTTACATATTAAACCGGCAATTATGTCGCCGGTATAAGTCTCAAATTTATGTAATGAAGCGACTAAATAGGATCAATAGGATCGTAGAAACACTACCGAAATATTATCAAACTAATTTTATAAAACAGTTTAAAATCAAAGATTCTTTTACGGATATGCGTTTCTACAAATATCGCTTTTAACGAAGAAATTGAAAAATTATTAGAAGAAATTGGAAATTATTGAACAGAAAAAAACAACTATTAGAGAAAATGGATAATACAATACAATTGGAATTGAAAATTTTTAATAACTGTGTTAAGAAATTTATGATCTTATGGGGGTTATAATCCTGTATAAATTCTATAAATGAGAACACTAGGCGATATCGAATATATGAAATACCAGCGTAATTTATTACGCTCCGATAAAAACGTTGCATTTACAATATTATACCGCAATTATGTCAACTATACAATAGGCAAATACAAACATTAAGACGGATAATGCGTATCGGATATGAAACTAAGGTGTATTATATAAAATTGTTAAAACCCAACGATTCGTTTACGAATAAAAATTTCTACGATATCGCTTATAAAGATATTAATAATTTGTAAAAAAAAAAAATAACAAAAGCCTCCACTCGTGCACAACACCCCCCCATCGACTGGGCAGATTTCTAGCCGGCACCCAGCCACTGGGGTGTTGGACCTTTCTTAAGCCCACTCATCTGTTGGCTCACAGTTTAGTTTTACGGCCACCTTGAACCCCATTGCCAATTCCTCTAATTAAGAGAAACCAGCGAAGTAAGGCGAGCCTATGTGTGAATTTGGTTTCCGAAATTGCAAAGCTCTTAGGCAGAAATCTTTTAGGCCGGCACCTTTGAGCTTTGCAATTACATCGCCAAATACACACATATTTATAAACTGCTACCATTAAACAGACGAGACGGACGTCATACCGGATCAACAACATGGCATGCACGAGATGAGACCAATTGTTGTAAGGTCAACAAACATATATATACTCATCAGTTTCCTATACAACATACAAATGGTGTGCATATTATAATTATTTATTAATACCTATTGGCGAAAGAAAACATGTGATGGTTCGTTATTTGTTAATTTTTATAATTAATTTTATATAATAATTTAAGCTGAACACTCCCTATTATTACATAGTAATTAATTTATGTTGTAACGACAATGTTTTCAATTACACGGGTTATGGCCCATGCGTAAATTGATAGCCGAGGTAAACAGAGCCGATAATTCTCAGTGAAAAACACATGTGTATAGGTATGTAAATTTGTTTACTGCACCAATATAATTTTGAAAAAATTAGGAAAATTAAGAATTTTTTTTTTTTTAAATTATCATTTTTATTTTATTTTTTTTTTATTAATTAGTAGTATAGAGGGTGGTATCATTTTGACTCCCTCTATACTACTTTTTTTTAAATTTTTTTTAATTAATTATTTATAATGGTGCTGTAACATTTCCTCCGACTTTTTTATTTCCAAGTTTTACCCTAAATTTATCCCAATCAGTACACTCAATTTTTGGCATGGTGGCGCGCGCCTTGATCCTTATATCATTTTTAATTCTTCATATCTCCCCATTTCTTCACCACGGATTCAAACTCTAAATTTGATATTTCTTATCGGCCAACGCTTTGGACACCATAACGTCGATGCTATTTTTCTTAGACCTAGCGAGAACGGATATTCTATCATGTTTCTACTTTTTTTCTCGAGTTTTCCACCCGCCGCCCTAATTACCATACAAAGTGTTCCAGATAAAACGGTAAATTCCACTCAAAACCCCTGCAAGTGGAATCATTACAATTGTAGATAGCGTTGCAGCAGTCCCCGCCCCACACAACACAGAAACACTTGCCAGAACCGTACTAGATGCTTCAGCTATGTTTGCCGCGCGCCTATATTTATTAGAGTGTCTTTTTCTATTTGCACATTCTCTAACTAAAATATCCTGCATAGCGACGATATTATTCAACCTAAAATCTGAACTTTTTTCGTTAATTGAATACAGTGTTGGTGGAGTGGTATTGAGAGTTGAATACAGTGTTGGTGGAGTGGTATTGAGAGTTGGATACAGTGTTGGTGGATCGGTATTGACAATTGGAAGCGGTGATTCGTTCATAGTTAAATTTATTTCAATATATTAGTATTTACACAATAAGTTCAATTAACAATGATACAATAGTGGAAGAACTCTCTGAGTCACCGATTTTCGTAACAAAGTTAATAACACTACCTTGTGAAAAAGTCTAATTCGATCATCACCGGCAAACGAAACACCGTCGAACTATCTCCAGAGATTTTAGTGACTCCAACCCCCCGTTCTTTCCCATCTACTACAATATATACGACCGCGCCCACAGGTTTACCATTAGCATTAACCGAGCAGACCGCCATTTGGACAACTTCACCTGCAGCTGTCATAGTGTATCCCCCATATTTATTACTCGCTTTGGCACCGAACGAATATTCATAGTGCCCCACAACCAATGGGCCCCCGCTTCTCAGCCCAAACAGTTATGACACGTTTTGGCGTTTTCATTGTTCGCACTATTCCGGCAAGCGCATTGTTTGCGTTATATGCCTCAGTACGACTCGATTTACTTTATCATCAACCGCAACTAGTGATTCCATCAATGGCTGCAGGATTTGATTCAACCACTCGGGTTCGATTCCGCAATCCCGTCCGATCCTTGAGCGCAACACCCTATAAGCCTACGTTAAGGGCCGCCTGGTGGGTCTTATCGGACTTTCTCAATAACCGTGCGGGTCTTCTTCCCGATATTCTGTTATTTTTTCTCCTAGTTCAGTATAGTGCTGGCTTTCGTTGGGGAGAGTCCTCTGAGCGCAAACACCCTATAAGCCTCCTTAAGGTCCGCCTGGTGGTCTTTTCCGGGTATTTTCAATACCCGTTCGAGTTCGCCATCAAGATTCAAAACGGGTCTCTTTTTTAAATTCGGTTATTTTTTCATATAGGTCCAGTAAGTGCCGCTGCTTGTTGAGAGGTTTCTCTGAAGCGTAACGCCCCATAAGCCTCCGCAATGGCTCTTTGTGTCTCTTCGGACCCCCTCAACCCCAGACCTGTTCTCTTTTATAAATTCGGTATTTTTTCATCTAGTTCGGTAAGTGTCAGAGTCTTTACTCGTGAGAGTTCTCTAAGCGCACGGCATCATAAGCCTCCCGCAATGGCCTCTGCAAGGTTTGACTGGTGGTCTTCTGGGACTTTATCAATACCCGACGGTCCTCTTTCGAAATGTGGTTAGTTTTTTATCTAGTTCAGTAGTGCCGCTTCTCAGATGAGAGAGTGCCTCTGAGGCCAACACCCATAAGCCTTCATAAGGTCCGCCTGTGCGTCTTCTCGTGCTTTTCAATACCCGAAGTGGCCTCATTCGAAAAGCGGATTATTTTCGTCTAATTCGCAAGTGTAGCTTCTTTTGCTGAGAGAGTCTTCCTATGCGCAACGCATCATAAACTCCGTAAGTTCAGCCTTACGGTCTTCTCGGGCTTTATCAATCCCCAACCCGGACTCTTTTCTAATTTGGTTATTTTTTTACCTAGTTCGTTTAGTTTCCGTATGAGTTTCCTTCACGACTTTGTGTATTCACAGCCAGGGCATATCTCTAAGTTGTGATTGTAGACTCTTGTGAATCTCGTCCGTGGCCCTCGATCTAGTTTATTAATCAAGGCCTTTGTTTTTTGGGTAGTTAAAAAAGTTGTCCCTCTGTCGGGATGAATCCCTTCTGCAGGTTCCAAAATTTATTGATTTGCACCAATCGAAAGAAACTACCTGGTCCGTATTTATCATAATGTTGATATTATATATTACGAACATGCGTTTAATTTAATTTTCTTAAATTTAATTAATTTTGGAAATTTCTAGGACGACGAAATCGGGTAAGCGTTCTGCAACTCTCGGCCCTTGATCATCAAGATATAAATCTTCAACTCGTGGTGTGTCCCGATTCAAAACTTTCATCTCTGGTGTGGGAAAGTCTAACGTTACAGTCTCGCTCATAGAAAACACAATCGCTGGAGGGGCACAGGTTTTACAGTAATGTGTGGGGGACGTCTTATTTTTTTATTTGTGTTGTACGGATGTGTTCACCCGTTCCTGGTGCACACCTGAGAGTTTTCGTGAAGGTGAAGTCCAACGGTTTATCACCGACGTACTCACCGGGGCTAAACACTCCTTTGTTTGAGGAGTTATGTCTCACTAAAACCGAGTTGATTACCAACCCGGGAGTACCACTACGCTTATTATCACTGTGATGGTCATTGTTGCGAGCCGGTGCATTCGATACTGTGAGGTTGATTATACGACAAGTCTCTGAGTTGACAAAATACTTTGAGCCTGTCATTATTCCCCACTGTCCGTGAGGAAGCTTTACTTTCTACTTATAGTCCGATCCTTCACATAGTAAAACATTCGCTCATCCCCACATTCTGCTTCCAACTGAGGTGATTGATCTTAAGGCCATACCGGCGTTTTCGCAGCAGTTGTCTATTAAATTTTTGAAGTTAACAACTCCCTTTTGAACATTAGTTATAGTAGCAAAAAATAAAATATCTTTCAAGGGATACCAAAGCATTTAGCACTTTAACCTCTAATGTAAAGTACGCGGTCGGAGGTAAATACACACAAAAAGACGTTGTTAACCGCTTGTAGAACACAAACCGTAACGGTTAGACCGGACAGTGGCTTTGCCACAACTTCCCTAACTCTTTGAAACAATATAGGTTGACCAAGATTACTACGATGGAGGTGGTAAACGGCTGGAAAGCAAACACGATGCAGTTTTGGAGAACAAATCAATTTCGCTGTATGGTGCGCAACAGCCGGGTGTGGAGTTTCTATAAAAAAAAAAGACCATCTGACATCCAAGAATGTTCATGCTCCGATGTGTCACAACTTTTCACGTGTATTTTACTTTTAGGAGGATTCTCAAAGAACTAGGTATTTCACTACCTCAAGACGACGCCTGGGATACCATTTCAACCAATATAAAAAACCGTATGGCCTTTGAAAGACTGTGTAACGAAAATTTGACGTTTTAAAAGACGCGGAACTGGAGACAGAAAGCATTTCTACAGCACCTGGCCCTCGGGGAAGTTCTATTCACGGACAGTCCGGGAATTGGACACTGACTGATTTTAGACACGATCCTCCGGTGACCCCATCGTCAGTCGGAACGCCCGGGATTTTGAACCCGCGACTATGTATTTCGGGACGGAAGTGTATGGGAGGTCGACACTGTGGCGTGTTTTCTGGTAATGTTACTCGAATGGCTCACGTCGATACATACAGCAGGCTGCTGAGGTTCAGAACGCGTGGGTACATTTATGTTTGATACGGGTACTAGGGGGTTCACGCAGGCCGGGGTTACTGCGTCAACGACTCCTTTCGCAGAAGTCTGGGGCCATCTCGCGCACAGAAGCTCAAACTAGCAGTTCTATCTCTGGGCATGGGAACCTGCGTTTGATGACAAAACAATTTTTGGCACTTGTAGAGGACGCCATCTCAGCTAGGGTGTACCCTGGAGAAGGCGATCCTGATTTTTTCAAGACGTTTTGCGAATGCCAGCACCCCAGTTAGACTATGTATTTGGAAATAGGTCTTTATTATGGCGCCGTGCAATATGTTACTACGAGAGACCGGTTGACGGTTACAATAATCATATCGTTAATCGCTCACCGCCAATCAAAAAATCGGCCACAACGAGTAACTTGAACACGGATTTCATCAAGACGCACCCAACAGTGGAAAACCGATTTTCATAAAACACAAATGGATACACCTCCCCCAATTCGTAAATCGAACCCAGTACCCCCAATTCGTAATTTGGATGCACCATCGAGTTCCATCAAACAGGACAATCGCGATTGGAGAAACACCAATCATCATACAATGTTGAAAATTGGAAGGCACAACCACACGAGAGAGGAGGAAATTGGCTCGTCATCGCCCTCGTGGCGATCGGATTATTTACGCTTTGGTTGAGGATCTCCTCTGACAGAGAATAATAGGAGACCGGCGATTGCCACGATTAAATCCAGGTATTTTTGGCTAGCCATTTCGGCGTTTTTGATAATATAGATAGCAATTAAGAAATCGATACTTCCGATCAGTCCAGGTAGTGCTCGGCAGCCGCTTTCCAGCTAATTTAGCTAGAAGACTGGCGAGGGTTTATAGTTGTTTTTTAATCCACTACTTGGCTCCTCACCGGATGGAGTGGGTGATGGTGCTGGTGCTGGAGCGGGTGGTGGCGCCGCACCACCAGTGAAAGTTAGAATTGGTCGATATAGTCATGCCCGATAGCAAGCGAGGAATGCTTGCTATCGTGAAGCTGCTCTCTGACTGAGTGCGAGAGCTCACCGAGTGTCGTCTTCCTCGTGCAGACCCTCGAGATTGATTCGCGGATCGACTTTATTTTGGTGGCGAGAGCCTCACGGTTAGCGAGGCGGCTCCAAGCGCAGCTTATCATTTCATCCCGCAATAGACCGCAGGAGTTTGTTGATCCGCTCGTAGTTTCTCTATCGTCACCGGCTTCTCCAGATTTTCTTTCTTCTAGCGCGATATGTTCATCAGCGCCGTGAGTTTGGAGAGGTGGACCCAGTTCGCCCCGGACCGTTGTAGAGCCTTATCGAGTCCACGGAGTTCTCGAAGAGGTAACGGTGGGGTCATCGTTGAGTTTTTTTCCCATTGCGATTGGACGCTGAACGTGGTCTCCATCGTGTTATAACGTCGGGTCGGCTATTTGAGGGACATCGCTGGCTCGACGGGGTATCTATCGCGGTGGCCGTCTCGCTATTGTTTCGTCGGTAGGACTGTAGGGCCTCTACAGCGCGGGCCGGTATAATTTGTTTTAACCTCTTCATTCCGTGAATCCTAGTTCGTCCCTTATGGTTGGCCACCGCGCGGTTTCCTGCAAGGTGTTTAGCGATAGGGGTTTTTCCGGTCCCGTGTTGACTAATGGGAGAATTTAGTGCTGCTCTTAGTCGCAATCTAACGTTCATATCAAATTTGAACATGGAGTTGTCGCGACGACGAGGGGACCAGACCTTTTTCTGCCAAACTGTTGTAGTAGTCGTTTACTGCTCCTCGAGTAATTCCCGACTTTGACTGTAGTAGCGCCACCCAATTGGATTTGGATTGAAACTGGAGTCTCGAGGGCATCCTCGAAATTATCATCACCATCGAGGTAATCGTTCTTTGCGATTTCATCCATTTCAAATCGTATATCAGCCATATTTATAATTTTCTTAAAATTAATTATGTATTAAGACCAAAAAACCATAAGGGGTTTACATAGTTTCAATAATTTGAAAAAATTAAATTATGTCTTCGAGTCATACGGTCGCAAACTCAATCCATACCGCAGACTGCGTGAGCCCCTCGGGGCAAAAGGCGTGAGATCAGAGTGTCGTATTACGAACAACCCAATCGACGGAAGACCTGAACCAGCTGCCTCTTAGTCCGCTTCCCCAACCTCGGAGCTAACGACGTCATTGTTCCGGGTACTTTCGCCTCGCTTAACTATTTCGCTAACGTCGACGGGAGCGGATACCTGAACCGTCGTCAGAACCTGGGTCGCGCCATCGTCAAGAAGACCATGATAAAGTTTTCTGGTAATGAGGTGATGGTCGATCGACGGACAGCGAAAAAAAAAACGGTCTACCATTGCTATCAGACCTGTGTGAAGACGTACACGAGCATTGAAAACGCTGTTATAAAGGTATTGCCACCAGCTAAAAAATAAAAACGTACACTACAAACTTAGATCGGGGCTGCTAACAAGGTAGATAACCAACGCGAGTGACAACGGGTCGCGCGGGTGCTTACGGCAACCGCTTCTACATCCCGCTCGATTTGAGTTGCTGGAGAGTCTACATGCCCTACTATCAGACGTGCTTTGATGACGTCCTCCGAATACGAACTAACGTTCAACGACTCGCCGAGTTATCATAGCACCGACCAGTTATCGAAGTATACGATTCGATAATGTTTCGCTGGAGTACAGAAAATGGTACGATGGACCCGAACTAGCGCGATGATCAGAACCAGTACGCCGGGCGCGTTGCCAATACTTTACGACCGAGTTCTTCGCCATCGCAAGATGCCGACCAAAAACAAAGCGACACTTTGTGGAAATATTAACTCAAGTACCCGCCCGCTCGTTGAAGAGGTATACTGATGTTGTTCGAGGGATGCTCGGTTCGCGGTTCGGTGCTAGAAAAACCGACAGATTTATAACCCCAAAATCACGAAGTAGAGGTGGACGATCGGAGGGAGTCCCAATCAACTTACAGCGCGGGTCTTCGCGCGCACAGCAGTGGGATGAAGTAAGAAAGCGTTTGCTGCGGATCTAGCGGCTCTCCGGAGGTCTGCAGCAGTTGCTAAAGACTGCAATCTCTCGGCACGTCTCCCTCGCGGAGTTCCTGAATACCAAATCGCGTTTATGGCTAGACATGCGAGCCAGGTACGATGACCAAATACACGGTAGCGGACGGCCAAGTTGAGAACGCTAGTGAGGGTGTGACGATCCAGATACAAAGAGGCGGACGGAGCCGGGACCTTTGAACGTGTACCTTATATATAAGTTCAGTACGTCACAACTCACATCGAAGATGGTCAGATACGTATCAGCGCATCTACTAATGTCTAACGATTGATTATTACATAATTTGAAAAAATTAAGAAATCTAGCAATCTTACCAATTCCCGATTGGAGATGCTCACTCTGCCATAATATGTGGGCGACAGGATGTGGAAAAAACGGTTTCATCCTCGACTTACTCGTGGGATCCTTACCGCGATGCCTTTTCGTAACATTGTGATCTATGTCCCACTGTGCCGGCACAACGTACTTATCAGCGGTGCCCGTGATATGGACGACCCTGAGGTATACGTTATTGAACCCGCGTGATAGGCGTTCTCGATTGGTTGCGTGGTTTATACCAAATATTTCTAGGGCGGTGCCCACCTATACGTGATTGACGATTGCTCAGCCAGGCGGGCGATGACAATAAAGAAGACATGCTCTCTCCGAGCTCGCATTTTCTGCGCGCCATGCTTGGGCAAAGCGCTATGGATATCCACTCAAAAATTCAAACGCCGTCCTCAAGGATCTGCCGCGAGCAAAAACGTACATGGGTCGCCCTTCTTTCACTGTAAAGGACCGAGACGTCATTCGATGACTGTCTTCGAGAGAATGACATTATCCCACGACGAGAGGAGCGCCTGGAGGTTGACAGATACTTTTCGATAACTAAGCAAGCAACGCTTTCTGCTAAAGATGATCAAACCAACTGCTTATAAAGTTTCAAATAAATCTTAACGATTTATTTAATAATTAAGAATTTTGCAAAAAATTAGGAAATTATAAAATAGAAAAATTGCAAGTAATAAGCTATTGCCACTGCTTAGCAATGCTGAAAAAATGCTGAATAATGCGAACAATTGCATGATAATGTGAACAAAATTGCAGATTAATGCTGAACAAATGCTGAACATATTGCTGAACAAATACTGAAAAATACTGAACAATGTTAACAATTTGGTGCTCCGCCTGCGAGCTTTGTTGCGAGGCATAATGGTGATCATTAAGTATCGGGTGGTGCGCAATTATTATTTTTGTAATAAATAATATATGTTAAAGTGATGAGACTTGTTAGAATAGTTAAATTAATTTTAGAAAATGAACTGCGTCGAACTTTCAGATCAGGCTAATAGGAAGAAAACTCAACTCAGAGCCAACATAATGATCGACAGAGCATCGGAATCGGGGGTTGGTATTGGGTTGAGTGCAACGACTCCGAATGAAATAATGAAATGCGGCGCGACGAGAGCGGCTAGCTGCGCTCGGTTGCTGGGGGACAATCGGAGCATTATCAGGTAGGCGTCTCTCAGTTTTTCAGGTGGATAAGATGTCAGATGGGAGTTCGATAAAATGTTATGGCGATACGAATCCAAATTGGGGAGAAGAGATGACCAAAAACTCTTGGATCGGCGGCTATTTATTCATTTGTACGCTACGCTGTTAGTTGACTTCTCCCTATACAAAAACATGCGGGTGATTGATTGATCTAGAGACTGACCCTTTTATAGGACACACTCTTAGAAACGGCATTGCTGCTCAATTTATCACAGTTTGGAATGTTACTTAGCTCCCTAACAACCGCGTGACCACGGTAAACACTGTCATATTTGGACATTATGCCCATGAAACTATAAGCTCTAATATTAATATTATAAAATGATGACACAAGACCCACCACTGTGAGTGCGGAGTGGAACCAGATTGCTCCAACACATCGAACCCGAGTGTGTACTCCGCCATGGAAGGACATACCGCATATAAAAAATCCAAAAGACAGGCAGCTGGGCGGGCGGCGGGCTGCCCACCCGAAAAGGTTAAAACAAGATAAAATACTCGCCGAGCTTCGAGAGGCTAAAACTCCAATCGAGATTGGGGTTGCAATCTGGGAAGGAGACAGCAAAACATCTGAATACAGAGTGAGTACAACAACACCCCAATTCACGGAATTTGGAAGCACATCAACTCCAATACCAACTACCGTTGGAGTTGGGCGAATCGATTGAACCCAAATTCGTGAATTGGTTAGTTGGGTTGTTGGTGGTGGTTGGCAGTTGTTGGTGCCCTGTGCGTTTGGAATACCAAAAAAAACCTGCCAGTGTTCAGAAGAAAGTTACGAAACACCAATCATCAAACAATGTTGAATTAGGATGCGCCCCATTTAAACATTGATCGCGACAATTTTATATGCATTAATTATACAATGGCTGAACAAGATGTAAAAGTAGTGAATGCGCTTTATAACGCCGTGGTGATATCGGGTTTTCAGTATCGGGTATGTCGACTATCAAAGATGGCCCTAGGAGGAACGCTCCAAATTGGAACTTTACTGTGAGAGAGTAGGGTCGCGACCTTAGAGTAGCTGGCCGCTGTTTGGACCCGGATTATCTAGTTAAAGCTGGTATTCTACCAGTTAATATTGGATATAAATGGCTTCACTCGCAGGAATAGTAGGTGGTGCGCTCTGTAAACGCATTGGCGTTCAGCGGTTAGCAAACTTTATATTTCTCTTAAATGAAAGCTCGTACGTGGTGAGGAGCGTAAGTCATTGATTTAGCTGTAGAACAATTCAATAGCGCAAAGGAAGCATGGGTAGAAAAAACGAAACCGCCCATCTGGATGGTCAATGAGAGCTACGCCGCGAAAATCAACGACCGCGCAAACTTTCAGAACGTGGAAGAAGCCAACCGCGAGTACGCGCTGGCATATCCTGCACAAAAGTCTCGATCCAATGGATCCCGAGCCCAACTTTTCAGATTTCTATGTACCGTCAGAGCCCCAAAAGGACCGCGAGATCGTCGTTCATCATCGTGGGAATGGGTGTGGTGGGTCTCGCCGGTATTTATATTAATCGAGATTTTAAATTAATTAATTAAAACATTTTTTTTTTTAAATATATATATATATAGAACGGATGTTAGTGACGAACTTATAAACGCTATGATTGATGTAGGTACACTGCCCAAAAACATCGTTTACTGGTGCAAAGAGTATGATTCGTCTGGACCGAGATTGTCTCGAGGACGAAAAAGCGGCACCCTTTTCGCAAAGGGTGTTAGATTCCCACCATATCCTGGGAGATAGGATGAATTAGATCTCCCCTCTCCTGTTCAACCAAACGCGATTGGGGCTGCAGCGACAATCGCAATTGTACTTCAACAAGGTGTATTTTTACCGGACGAACTGTCGAGGGCATGTTGGAGATTGTCCGATATATTAGAATACTTCGCATCCGATGAACACGGCAAACGTGATACCAAACTAACGCGCAAGCTGTCGAATACATACTATAGGTCAACGCGCTACTGGAAGGGGATCGCGGCCATCAAGTACCTCGCGCGGCGACCAAGGTTCTTTCAGAAAACGCTGTCAAGGAATGGTCAGAAGTGGCCATCTGGCGATCTATTTACTCCGCGCCTCACAAATATTCCGCGCCCAAAATATTCGACGTTCGGTGCCGAACCAAGTTCACCAAGGGTCTCCTGGTTTTCCCTCACGATCGCGTCGGTCGCAAAACGTACAAGTACGCACTGACAATCGTTGACGTAGCGAGTCGTTACAAGGGGGCTGAGAGTTGGCCACTAACAGAGTCTAACGGAAGTCGGCGAGGCTCTTTCCCAGAATATATATGAGGAGTCCTCTCAAATGGCGAACTCTTCTCCAGGTCGTCCCTGGCCGCGAGTTCATGGGCGCGGTCTCTCATCTATTGTCATAATGCATAAAGTTTATATCAGACGCGGCCGCGTCAACACTCCAACGGGACCAGGGGGATGTGGAAGCGCCTTCATCGACATGGCTGAGGACTGTTCTGGACACACAATACGCTAAAGAACTTGTAGACCTCATTCGCGATCGGACCGGTGGGTGGCCTGACTGCCGCCGTGGTCTCCACAATGAACGGAGAGGTGACCAGAATGATAGGTAAGAAGCCTGTAGATGCTTTCATAGTTGAAAAGGGTGACGAGCAAGCCCTCTGCGTCTCGCGCGGGCGACGTTGGGTTTAGAGGAGCAGCGACTTCCATCAGATATTGACGTCCGGGTACTCTATCAACCGGGAGAGTCGAAGGTGGCAGCCGCCGCGCGATCCTTATCCAGTGTGGTCAATGAAATGTATATAATCTGGTCGCTCTATACCAAACCTGATGAGCCCGGTGCTCTATTATTTGTCTGAAGGGTCCATCTCGCGGTTTTTGTCGCGAAGATCTTCTTATGGTGCCTTCTGACACCCAGCTACCCGGATCGTTAAGATTCTTTACGAGATGTTCGGTATGTTTTCCGTTGGTAACCACGCGTCTTTTATCGTAGCTATGCGAGAGTCCAGAATTTTTGTTGACAGTACGTTTTCATACGCCGTCTTTCATTTTAAATCCTCTATTTTGCTGCTTACATCTATAATGTGTTTTCCTTCTTCTGTAGTTTTCTCTTTAGTACTCGTTTACTATCTATCCCATTTTAAATGGTTTGTTCTCTGGACATTCTCTTCGCTGAGTTTTTATTAATTTTAATTTGTTCCAAATTATCTTAAGTGCAATTAAATTTTTTTCTACGAAATTAACACTTACTAGATAACGCTATCGCCTATCCCGCTAATTCATTTTTGAAAAGTCCGGGCTCTCTTTCGCTCCATTTTATTCCCAAGCCAACCATTTCTTTTTTTCTTTTTCAAAACTTCTTGTCTAGTAAGAGGTTCTAATTGTCTTATTTCCTCTATGTTTTTCCACTAACTCCTATATACATTACTATCTGTATCATCTGTATTAATTCAAGTCTTCTCTCTTTTATGTATTTATCTAGAAATTCGTATGTAAAATCATTAACAATTCTCAATTTAGCTAGTTGTTAATAAACCGTTATTCCACAATGGAATGGTCTCTTTAATGCACACCGGTTTTTCGGGAAGATATTTCGTACGCATCTCCTATCTCTTCCATATCATCAAGAATGCAGATCTTAACGCTTTGTCAACACAGTTTTCGTCTTGTGTATATGTAGTATTTAAATGTCTCTCCGTTGCCTCTTTCATTTTTCACAAACACGAGTTTTCTCCTATACTTTCATTATGTCGGCTACTGGTTTCTTATTTGGTTCTACATCGCCTGTTCGTCTTGCGGCTGTAACTTCTTTTGCGAAACCCTTCGAATGGTTTTCACTAATATAATCTATAACACGATGAATCCCGTTATTTCTAAGGGCGTGTTTTAAATTACCATTTCACAGTGGCGCGTAACAGCAATACTTTAGTGGCGGTATAGATCCCAACAATTTTCTTCCATTTCCTCTAGTTACTTACAGTATCTTCCAAATTATTTTAACAATGTGTGTGGGAACTTCATTCAACCTCTACTTCTCTGTTTATAAATATTGGGGGACATTTCAGTAACTTATGTTTTAAGTTGTGGTGGAACTTCTATATCCACCTCCGCAACACCAAACAGTCTCCAGATAAAACTCTTTTACAAAAAATTTTTAATAAATTGAAGGGTTATGTGGGGTAATCTATATGGTGTATAGGTTTTCTCTCCCAACACGGCATCTCTTTTATTTAACGTAGATAAATATAACGCGTTTGCATCGTACCCCAAAACAGCTTGCTAGGTTTGTTACTTCATTTGATCTAATATTGAAACACCGGCTTCTGCATTGCGGTGTAAATACTATTGATGGACACCAACTAGAGCGTCCTTCTTCATTTCGTATGTTCTTCTTTTGGTGCATATAGAGCACCTCGGTATAATAGTCTTTGAAGATTTTTGTTCTTTAATGGTGCCTCTCAATAAATATTGGATAGCTACTACAGGTAGTGTTTACCGCTTCTTTGAAAATATCCACACCTCTGAGTTTTATTATAATTCCACATTTTTTCACCGCATCTGAGGAACGGTGCTACATTAAATCGTTATATATTTAACCAATCTCTGAAGTTTTTCATATTATTTTCTTCGGAAAATTCTAGACATTTACTTTAATTCTGTTTCATTCTATTAACATTTCCCAGATAGTTTGGAATACCTATTCTCTATTTCGGTAGTCCTGGGCGGTAATCCAGTTTGGGTCTGGAGAATCGAACCACTAATAAGAATGAAAGATTTCTGTCCTTTGCTGTAGTAGGCTTTTATCCAACTATCATAACTTACACAGGTCCTAGATAAAGTATTCATCAAGAATCTAAAATTCTGGAGTAAATAGAAATATTGTTGAGTTTGGAACGTTTCTCCGACCATTACTTTCTTTGTTGTTGATGTCAGTTCGCTACTAGGTATTTTCTTTATTAAGTTTATATTCCTCCCATACTTATGCTGTTAAAACCTATAAAAAAACCCGGGGATACTTGTCTATCACAGTTCGATCTTCGGCGATTTGTTTTTAGTTAATATTCGTATTAAACTTTTATCTTGACCACACTTCTTCTCTTTAGCTTTTCACCTATGACTTTCAAATCTTATACGGAATTTTTCTATAAGTTTTGCGGGATCTTTATCACTAATATGAGTTACTGTTCCTGAGAAATTATCTCTCTACTAACGCTGTGCAGGGAACGTGCCAGCTTCGTACTCTAAAATATTACCGGTAGTTTCAACTTCTGCTGGAGATACGCCTCATTGTAGTATACTATCTGATATGGTTAAAAGAGTAGGGTCACAACGATCTTTATATTCTTTACCCGTTCTCTGGAATTCGCATTGCCCACTTAACTAACTAGGTTTGACTTCATTGCTTTTTTAATAACTTTTTTTTCTCATGTGGATGCGCGTTCTTCTTTTTTATGCTTTGCATGATTCTCACACCCGTGCCTGTAACAGCCGTGATCTTGTATACGGGTATTGGTTTCTGGACTCATGTTGTCCATCTACCGGAGCTCCTAAAATCGCATCTTTCACCTCTCGTGTCCGCACTGTTCGTGGTGAATGTGAATTCCCTCCCGCTTTTCCACAGAATACATCCCAATCGATCGGCACCATAACTTTTAGAACCTTTTGGGTAAATCGCTTTCTCGAAGACGAACGCGGGCGCTCTAAATAATATAACCATCACATACTATTTTTGTCTCACCTTTCATACCATTTTGGTCCGTGTCTCTTCATATTAACCTCGCTTCGTGATTTTGTTTGCAATTATCGCAGGCGTAAATTTAGATAGGTTTTTATGGTTTTTTATCTGATATGGTGATGATTTAAACAGTACTATTGTCATTGGTGTATTACCTATTGGCCTTATAGGGGTAATAATGTGCTGGTACCTTTTTCATACCTCCATACTTTAATTCGGTGGGTTGATATCTTCTATACCGATTTTAAAAAACTATTCAACCTTTTTCAGTTCTGAAAAAGGATTGGTGAAACCACATTATACCAAAATATTGCTTACTAAGTTCTTTCGCCTTTTCTGTACATTGTCGGGTCTTTAATCTGTTCATATGCATAGCTAGACACCTGAACAGGAAAAGGTCGTCATTACTACCTTATCTAAAGAATACATACATTTTTTATTCTTCAGCTCCATTCTGGTAGTTCTCCTCCTGCCGCTTCTTTGGATTGTAGTCCAAATCGATTCCCCTACTACCCTGTATTAGCTTACGGAAAACCTTCTACCCATCTTACAAAACTTCCACTTTGTATTCGGTCTGTCTATTTTATCGGGACATTATTCGTGTTTGCTCCTTTATCTGACAGCCATTTTTTTAACGGTTTTCATTGATGGATAGTGGTTCGCTACCACCGAGATTTTTGTGAAATATTTAGTTTTAGTTTTCCATTTTTAATTTTCCTCATTTGTTCTAGCTTGTAAAGATATGATTATCTCAAATAAAAATTGGTTGTTAGATCGGAGCGAGTTACGGACATGCGTTAGACTCGTTATTGTTAAGTTTTTTACGAAAGGATAATGTAACTACCCGTCTTCCAATTTCTACCTTTTCCAATGTTTCTCGTGAGCCCAATAATTTCTTTCACTTTTTCCACTATCGCGCTAAAGATAGATGTTTTCTTATTATGTATTTTGGCGTCTTATTTGGGACAATTATTTGTGGCTTGGAGGTTGATTACACTAGCCTTAACCCCGCAAGACTTCTTTTTGAATTCTGTTACCACTTCCTCGCTTTGGATTTATCATTAAATGCCCCTCTTTTATAGGCGCGGGTAAACCGCTTCATAAACGCCTCATTCTTTGTGCATTTATCAGCTTTGTCAACCCCTAACTCTCAACCGTTTACTATAAGTAATCCCTAGAGATTCGGCTTCTCTTCTCAAACTTTCTATTTCTGCTCTAGTTTCTGACGTTATCATATTTTCTGTAAACGCCTCATTCTTTGTGGCATTTATCAACTTTGTCAACCCCCTAACTCTCAACCGTTTACTATAAAGTAATCCCTAGAGATTCGGCTTTTCTTCTCAAACTTTCTATTTTCTGCTCTAGTTTCTGACGTTATCATATTTTCTGTAATATACTTTTGTATAACCTATGAAATTTATCTGTTCAATTGGTCTTGAAAACATTATGTTTTTTTTTACGACCAATTGAATATAAACATAAATATATACATATAATGGAGTGTGAGACTTGTTGTAAGACGTTTACGCGTAAAGACTATCTACGAAGGCATCTAGCGAGACGTAGAAAGTTTCCTTGTGTCCCCCCTCAATTTCAATGCCCCAGATGCCCTTGTAAATTCGTTAGTGCCCAAACTCTTTGTAGACATAAGCAACTACGCTGCCCTGTGGCTACAGGTGAACGTGGTAGACTAGAGCTGGTAGAATTAATTGCTGATCTACGGAATCAATTAGCTATATCGGAGGAGGAAAATATGGTGTTGGAATATAGACTATTGCGCGAGGACGCATTTAAATCAGAAACTTATTAGAATAAATTCATAAATTGGTGTCAAAAATAAATCCTTTTTAAGACTATTGTTTTATCTGGTCAATTGGACGTGAAAACAACATGATGTATTTATGACACCAATTTTGAATATTTCGTGGTTGGTGGGAGACAATTTCCTCGTTAACCAATTTTTGATTTTTCGGGGGGTGGTGGAGTAGTATAGAGGGTGGAGAAATGATGCCACCGTTAGGTGGTATCATTTTGACTCCCTCTATACTACTACATTTATTGAGCATAGGCTGCATATGCAGCCTATGCTCAATAAATGTAAATCCATCAATTTAAATTTCCAGACGATACTAAATTTGCACTTACAAACTTCTTAGTTGTACGAAGCTTAGTGAAACGGGCCCCTGGTTACTAGATGAAAATGTGTTTCTCATAGCTGAATGGGAATTCGTCAGGAATTCGGCACGTATTTCGACGTGAAACATTTTACGCTGGTGCTGAATGCAGCACCAGTGATTTCTCTTCTATTGCATTAAATGGGCTTTCATAGTGTGATACCACAGTGTATTAAATACACAAATGTAATAAATATGTAATTGAGACAACTATCAAGGTGCATGATCACGTGGTTACAACAACAACAACAACGTCGCCCACTCCAAAGTAAGTATTATTTGATATTTTGCTTAATATGCAACAAATTTTGATGAAATATGGCGCAGCAAATGCGTCTTCATGAGATGCATTTGGTGGTCCCAGGAGTTTGGCACAGAGACACGGAAATCGATTCTTCGCAAAAAGACAGAAGTTTAGGCGAAAATAGAGAGACCACCAAATGCAGCTTAACAAGACGCATTTGATGCGCCATATTTCATCAAAATCCGTTACGTAATAAGGACAATATAAAAGAATACGTACTTTCAATCTGATGGATTCTGGAAGTTTCAGTACTTGTTGTTGTTGTTAGTACCACGTGATCATACACCTTGACTATGAAAAATGTGCTAGTTTGTCAGTACAGCTTCACTGAATGATTATGTGCTTGTGCAAAACATGTACCATGTGTTTATTTAATATAAAATGATATATGTTAGACTTTGTGTTAGGGTTAGGGTAATATAATATGATATATGTTAGACTTTGTTTTAGGGTTAGGGTAATATTCAGTTCTAATTTTGGGATTTTCTATGACTGGAGCGGGTGCATAAAACGCTGGGTTTAACATAATGATAAATGGTGGCAAAAACTTCATTATAGGAATGAATGGCCTTTTTGTGGAATTTATCAGGGTATAAACATGGTGAAGTCGCGGGAATACTGGTCTAAGGCCGGAAGGCCTCGTCCAGTATTCCCGCGACTTTTCCAAGTTTATATCCCCGATAAATTCCACAAAAAGGCCATTCATTCCTTATAATTCCAGCATTTGAAATAAATTCATCAAGAAAATGTGTTTATTTTCCGTTTTCTTAAGAATTATTTTAACTGCGCCTCATGGTTACGGAAAGTAGTTCGGCGTGGGAGTTTACTGGGATATAAATTTTGGACAGATACTTGCTACGGGCCAATCAAATGTTAGGGAATTGTGTACATATTTTTGTGCTGGAATTATTAACCCTTACAATGCTGAATTACATTTTGTCGTCTGCTGTTTATGTTTTATTTGCCAATTTGCTCATGAAAAACATGATTTGACAGTACTTTAGAATCATTTCCAATGGAAATTATTCTAAAGTGCTGTCAAACCATGATTTTACTGAGAAAGAATACAAAGTATGAAACAACAGCAGACGACATTTTCGGTTCCCGCCTTATAAGGGTTAAGTTCAAGTACAGCGTAGGCTCTTATCAGACTTAATGATCATGCTGATTTGAGGCTATGCTGGTCATGCTAGTCATAAGGTGTCTTTTCTCAAACTCAGCCATTTTGTCTTCACTTTCTATGCCTGTAGCATTTTTTTTGCATGAAAAACTACCTTTTTCATGCAAAACTAGTTTTCAGCCGATCCTCTTCATACTTGGCATACTTGACGAAGACAAGATTTTTATCTTCTCATGGCCAGCCTTTATTGACAGGTCTCGCTGTGTTTCTAATGTTTATAGGGCTCAGAAAATTTTGCTATACCTATAGCCCCATACATGACCTTCACCTTCACATTTATGCGGAAACACTTAGCCATTTTTGTCGTGCTTGCTAAAGCATCAATTTTTTCCGTCGTCATTGTCGTCGGACATGTCAAAAAGTTTGTACAAGATTTTTCATCATGATATAACTTTAATATTACTTAATGACTTGATTCAATATTTGGACACTTGATGCATGTGAGCATCTGGAACACACTCGTGCTACCATTAACGTGACCTTTTGTACCTTTTTTGCGGAAACACTTGGCCCTTTTTTGCGTCAAAAAGTTTGTACAAATTTCTTCATCATCATATAACATTAATATTACTTGATGGATTGCTTCAATATTTTGACACTTGATATACTTGAGCATTTGGAACATACCCATGCTCCCATTAACATGAGCCTGACCTTCACATTTATGCGGAAACACTTAGCCATTTTTGTCGCGCATGCTTTAGCATCGCTTTTTCCGTCGTCGTCATTGTCGTCCGCGTCGTCGTTCGAAATGTCAAAAAGTTTGTACAAGCTCCATCCTCATGGTATAACTTTAATATTACTTGACGGATTGCTTCAATATTTGGAACACACTCATGCTACCATTAACATGACCTTGACCTTTTGTACCTTCACATTTTTGCGTCAAAAAGTTTGTACAAATACACATCATCGTATCGAGTTTCACTTACTTCACTTATAGTTTGCCCTACTTTCTAAGCCAATTGCTGGCCGGTATCGAGTTTCACATACTTCACTTATAGTTTGCCCTACTTTCTAAGCCAATTGCTGGCCATATCGAGTTTTCACTTACTTCACTTATAGTTTGTCCTACTTTCTAAGCCAATTGCTGGCCAGTATCGAGTTTCACTTACTTCACTTATAGTTTGCCCTACTTTCTAAGCCAATTGCTGGCCAGTATCGAGTTTCACTTACTTCACTTATAGTTTGCCCTACTTTCTAAGCCAATTGCTGGCCAGTATCGAGTTTCACTTACTTCACTTATAGTTTGTCCTACTTTCTAAGCCAATTGCTGGCCAGTATCGAGTTTCACTTACTTCACTTGTAGTTTGTCCTACTTTCTAAGCCAATTGCTGGCCAGTATCGAGTTTCACTTACTTCACTTGTAGTTTGTCCTACTTTCTAAGCCAATTGCTGGCCAGTATCGAGTTTCACATACTTCACTTGTAGTTTGCCCTACTTTCTAAGCCAATTGCTGGCCAGTAATCGAGTTTCACTTACTTCACTTATAGTTTTGTCCTACTTTCTTAATCCAATTGCTGGCCAGTATCGAGTTTCACTTACTTCACTTATAGTTTGTCCTACTTTCTAAGCCAATTGCTGGCCAGTATCGAGTTTCACTTACTTCACTTATAGTTTGTCCTACTTTCTAAGCCAATTGCTGGCCAGTATCGAGTTTCACTTACTTCACTTATAGTTTGTCCTACTTTCTAAGCCATTGCTGGCCAGTATTGAGTTTCACTTACTTCACTTATAGTTTGTCCTACTTTCTAAGCCAATTGCTGGCCAGTATTGAGTTTCACTTACTTCACTTATAGTTTGTCCTACTTTCTCAACCAATCTCTGAACATTATTGTGCTCCACTTATTTCACATAATGCCGTGTTTTACCCCAATAAGTTGTATATTACCAGATTTAATGGTGAATTGCTCGACAGATGGAAAATCAATAGTCGGATGGGACATTGCATTGTACACTTGACTGAACTATAACTCAGTTATTGTTCTCATATTGGATTTTTCAGGAACTAAATGCTGCGGTCGCTCGCATTTAATTCCTTAAAAATCCAATATGTGAACAATAACTTATACATATTGTAAGATTTAACTCCAATAAGTTACCGTGCATATTACCAGTAGCCTATTTCACCAACATTGCAAAGTATACTTTTCTAGCAAAGTATACTTTGAGGGAGAAATTGTAAATTTTAGGAAAAAAATATTAATTTTAATTATACTGAATTTATTGCATTATCACAGCCAATTTGGCTGTGATAATGTAATATATTCAGTATAATAATTCTGCATACCTTTAGTCATCAAATATGTGCAGTCGTCAATTCTATATGAAATAATGCATTTCAGGAAAAATAAATGATTACTCCCTCAAAGTATACTTTGCTACCGATTTAAAGGTATATGCCCCCCACTCAGTAGGCACAAAATGTTCTTTATAGGAAGATATAATCATTTTGTAATATTTTTTTTTACTGATAGTGACGCGCGGTGGTATCAGGCTATTTTCTATGCAAATGAGGCATAATATTGTTTAATTATTATACCCCCCGCAACGAGTTGTGGGGGGGTATACTGGAGTCAGGTTGTCCGTCCGTCCGTCCGTCAGAACGTCCGTCCGCTCTCCCTGAAGTGACGTTGTGGGGTGATTCACGAGTACATGACATGCATGTGGGGTTTTTGTTGCATGTGGGGTGCACCCCATACGCAACTATATCTTAATGAACTCCATCACTTCTGAAAAGCCCAAAAAAGCAATAAAAAATTGACACCCCAGAGGGTGATGGTCAAAACCGTCCGTCCATCCAAACCCCACAAACAATGGCTGACTAAATTTCCCCACAAGTACATATTGTACTTCACTGATCAAACCCAAATACCCCACAAGTGCATGCAGGAGACATAAGAAAACGAGAGCAAGTTAGTATAGGGGAGATAACACCTTTAGCATTGTTTGCACCCCACAAATAGCACCCAAAAAACCCCAAAAGACTTGGCCAAAAACCCCACATGCAACAAACCCCACAACGTCACTTCAGGGAGTCCGTCCGTGCGTCCGTAAACTTAACATCACAGAAATATTGTTATAACTTCTATTTCCTTCATCTAAAATGCTTGATATTTCACACATGCATTCCTGTAAGGCTCTACTACCATGCTGTGCCAAATCCACGACCGTCCAACCCCGCTGATCCCAAGGTCAAGGTCAAATACTTAGTCTCTTTACAAAACTTAACATCAGAGAAATATTATTGTTCTAACTTCTATTTCCTTCATCTAAAAATTCTTAATATTTCACACATGCATTCCTGTAAGGCTCTACTACCATGCTGTGCCAAATCCACGACCGTCCAACCCCCGCAGATCCCAAGGTCAAGGTCAAATACTTAGTCCGTAAACTTAACATCAGAGAAATATTGTTATAACTTCTATTTCCTTCATCTAAAATGCTTAATATTTCACACATGCATTCCTGTAAGGCTCTACTACCCATGCTGTGCCAAATCCACGACCGTCCAACCCCGCAGATCCCAAGGTCAAGGTCAATACTTAGTCTCTTTACAAACTTAACATCAGAGAAATATTGTTCTAACTTCTATTTCCTTCATTTAAAATGCTTAATATTTCACACATGCATTCCTGTAAGGCTCTACTACCATGCTGTGCCAAATCCATGACCGTCCAACCCCCGCTGATCCCAAGGTCAAGGTCAAATACTTAGTCTCTTTACAAAACTTAACATCAGAGAAATATTGTTCTAAACTTCTATTTCCTTCATCTAAAATTCTTAATATTTCACACATGCATTCCTGTAAGGCTCTAATACCATGCTGTGCCAAATCCATGACCGTCCAACCCCCGCTGATCCCAATGTCAAGGTCAAATACTTAGTCTCTTTACAAAACTTAACATCAGAGAAATAAGTTACAACTTCTATTTCCTTCATTGAATATTCTTATTATTTCACTTGTGCATTCCTCTAAGGTTGTACTATCATGCTGTGACAAATCTACGACTGTCCAACCCCCGCTGATCCCAAGGTCAAGGTCACATACTTAGTCTCTTTACAAAACTTAACATCAGAGAAATATGTTATAACTTCTATTTCTTTCATTGAAAATTCTTAATATTTCATATGCTGTGACAAATCCCCGCTGATCTCGAGGTCAACGTCACATACATACCGTATAACCTCGAATTAACGCCCCCCTCCTAATAAACTAATAAACGCCCCCCCACCCCCCCCCCCCCCCCCCCCCCCCCCCCCCCCCCCCCCCCCCCCCCCCCCCCCCCCCCCCCCCCACCCAAATAAAAAAAAAACAAAAAAAATTACCAATGACCGCCAATTTCAAACACAAATAATCCTTAAATCCCTATTTGTGTTTGAAATTGGCGGTCCTTGGTAAAAAAAAAAAAAAAAAATTATTTTTATTTTTTTTTATTTTTTTTTTCTGCCTAATAAACGCCCCCCCCCCCTTTTCCCCCCCCCTTTTGTAAAAATGTAACTCCTGGGGGCGTTAATTCGAGTTTATACGGTAGTCTCTTTACAAAACTTAACATCAGAGAAATCGGTTATAACTTCTATTTCCTTGCTCGGATCTGCTTCACATTTCACGCACGCATTGCTCCAATGGACCTCTACCACCCTGTGACAAATTCACGTTCATGCCGCTCGCGCTAATCCGAGAGTCAAGGTCACAAGCCCACACACTTGGAAATTTTTACATATTTTAGGGGTACCTGGGCCCACGCGGGGGGTATTCCGTAAGCCTCGCTTACTGACCAATCTAGTTTATACTGATTAAATGAGTCACCTGAAAAAATAACATTCTTCGACAGATTATAAAGTACGATTATTGCACATCAAAAAATAAATACAGATAATAAATAATAATGTCTGTTGACATTTTAAGAAAACACGGTTATCGCCCCTGATATCAGTGGAAATTTACGTCCGATATAAAATGTATTATAATGCCAATCAATACGTGGGGTAATGGTGAATGAATGTTTATTATACCCCCCGCAACGAGTTGTGGGGGGGTATACTGGAGTCAGGTTGTCCGTCCGTCCGTCCGTCCGTCCGTCGTCCGTAAACTTAACATCAGAGAAATATTGTTATAACTTCTATTTCCTTCATCTAAAATGCTTAATATTTCACACATGCATTCCTGTAAGGCTCTACTACCATGCTGTGCCAAATCCACGACCGTAACCAACCCCGCTGATCCCATGGTCAAGGTCAAATACTTAGTCTCTTTACAAAACTTAACATCAGAGAAATATTGTTATAACTTCTATTTCCTTCATCTAAAATGCTTAATATTTCACACATGCATTCCTGTAAGGCTCTACTACCATGCTGTGCAAATCCACGACCGTCCAACCCCCGCTGATCCCAAGGTCAAGGTCAAATACTTAGTCTCTTTACAAAACTTAACATCAGAGAAATATTGTTATAACTTCTATTTCCTTCATCTAAAATGCTTAATATTTCACACATGCATTCCTGTAAGGCTCTACTACCGTGCTGTGCCAAATCCACGACCGTCCATCCCCCGCTGATCCCATGGTCAAGGTCAAATACTTAGTCTCTTTACAAAACTTAACATCAGAGAAATATTGTTATAACTTCTATTTCCTTCATCTAAGATGCTTAATATTTCACACATGCATTCCTGTAACGCTCTACTACCATGTTGTGCCAAATCCATGACCGTTTAACCCCCGCTGATCCCTTGGTCAAGGTCAAATACTTCTCTTTACAAAACTTAACATCAGAGAAATATTGTTATAACTTCTATTTCCTTCATCTAAAATGCTTAATATTTCACACATGCATTCCTGTAAGGCTCTACTACCATACTATGCCAAATCCACGACCATCCAACCCCCGCTGATCCCAAGGTCAAGGTCAAATACATGGTCTCTTTACAAAATTTAACATCAAAGAAATATGTTATAACTTCATCTAAAATTCTTAATATTTCATGCATGCATTCCTGTAAGGCTCTACTATCATGCTGTGACATATCCCCGCTGATTCCAAGGTCAAGATCACATACATAGTCTCTTTACAAAACTTAACATCAGAGAAATCGGTTATAACTTCTATTTCCTTACTCGGATCTGCTTCACATTCAAGTTCGTGCCGCCCCCGCTAAGCCCAGAGTCAAGGTCACAAGCCCACTCACTTGGAAAATTTTACATATTTAGGGGTACCTGGGCCCACGTAAACCTCGCTTACTGACCAATCTAGTTTTTCCAGAAATATCATATCTACAGAATATACAAAACTATCTGTCTCCCTATACATTGTATTATAACTTATGTAGTGGGCATGTACCTTTAACAACGTGGGAACAAATTGTTATATCGTGGGAACGAATTGTCATTTCCTGGGAACTAGTTGTTAAATTGAGGGAACAAATTGTTAAATTGAGGGAACAAATTGTTATTTCGTGGGAACGAATTAATAAAAAATATCCATGTCCCCTGCGGGGCTCCGTAGCATATTAGCAGATTTAAAGACTACATGTACCTGTTTGACAGGAAATGGAAAATCAATACTCGGTTTGGAGACTGGCTCATTATAAGATTATAAGTATGTCACATCTTCGACAATAAGTCCATAAAAGATTACTTTGGTTCTTGAATATCGCTGCGTCAGAAAAATTTCTGCGCATTGAGCATTTCATCATCATGGAGAAATAAAATTGTACTATAAATTCGCCACATGATCAATAAAAAACACTACCATGCAAAAATATGTTAAATCTAATCATGTTTGATGCAAATCTGGTGATTTTCACGTCTAAAGAGGTTATAGTAACTTTATAGAACATAATATGCATCTGGCAACTTGAAAATAAATCAAGAGACGAACATCTCAAACAAAAAAATATATTAAAAAAATCCGCCCTCCCGCGTCACATTTCTCAAACCAAAATACTTTTTTTCTTGGTCTAACTTATACTTCTAAGGATTAAATTTACCAACGTTTGTAGGTGGACATCCCTGTGCTGAGTGAGATGGCGATGCCTCTGTGTGTGTCCGGAGTCAACCTCATTCTTCCCTTCGTGTTCTCGCTGATCGCGCGCGTCGAACGATACGAGAAACCCCGCACTGAACTCTACATTAACATGACCAGGTAATACTTACTGGGGAGGTAAACGTGTGCCATATATATTAACTTGTGCAATTTCACCTACTGATAACCTTAACTTTTCTAAACACCATTAACCCTTAGACTGCTACTCACAACAATTGTCGTCTGCTGTTGTTTTTATATCTTGCCTTATTTCTCAATAAAAACATGTTTTTGACAGCACTTCAGAATCATTTCCAATGGAAATGATTCTGAAGTGCTGTCAAAGCATGTTGTAAAGTATTCTAAAGTGCTGTCAATGCATGTTTTTGATGATAAAAATGGAAAATAGAAAATAACAGCAAAAATAAGATAGCGGTCTAAGGGTTAAATAAAAAAAATCTACTGAATATTTGATAACCTATTTACCTGAAATACATTAACCCTCACTATTAGGCGGGAGACGAAAATTGTCGTCTGCTGTTTTTAATTTTGTCCTTAATTCTTAACAAAAAGACTGTTTTGACAGTACATGAGGCAGGCCGACATGCAGGCCGCGGCCATCTAGTTATTAGGTTAACAGAAACTAAAACTGATAGAAGTTTTGTAGGTGCCTATTCATTTTCAAAAAATTCTGTTGACATATCTCCCTTGGCAGCCATTTTGTTTTATTTTTGTCCACACAATAACTCAAGTTCTGCTTGACCGATTGTCACCAGATTCGGTATACATGTTTATCATGGCAAGACGAAGAACCATATTCATTTTCAAAAATGTTTGATGACTTATCTCCCCTTGGCGGCCATTTTTAATTATTGCACTTTGTATCCTTGTCCACGCAGTAACTCAAGTTCTACTTCAGCGATCATAACCGTATTCGATATATGTACATGTTTATCACGGCGAGACGAAGAAGCCTATTGATTTTCAAAAACTTATCTCCCCTTGGCGGCCATTTTTAGCACGCCTTCCGAAGGAAGAAGTGCTTATGGCATACCCTCGGCGTCGTAGGCGTCTGTCCGTCTGTCCGTCCGTCCAGTGGGTGGCAGGTGGGAGCATGCGATGTGTAATTTAACGATCGGGGTTCATCCTTACCGGAATCCCGACTGGAGCCTGGTTTGGCCTTCACATACGTCTTTGGCATTTTGTATGTGACAGTTGAATCTGGTTATACCCCTTATAAGAGTAATCCTACCGGTATTACTTTTAAATAGGGGAAGGGGCCAAGTGACTTTGGTGCAGTATGGACCTGGCACCAGGTCAGGTTATTCTAATTTCAGGGCTGAATATGTTGTATCTCGATGTAAATATTCCGTTCTGATTTTGGGATTTTCCCCCCAATGCAGCAGGTTAAAACGGGATCGAACCTGTTTGCCCGGCCTTACATGACCTTAGCTGTTGATAGGCCGTTAAACACCAAAAACAAACAAACAAAACTGTCCGTCCGTCCATCCATCCATCCGTCTGTCCGTCTGTCTTCAAAAATCTCGAAACCTTAACGCTCGGACGCTCGGACGCTCGGACGCTCGGACGCTCGGATTCAAATGTGCCCTCGGTTCCTTTGCTGCCACCGGCGCGCTTCGTTGTCCTCTGACAACTCTTGTTTATTTTCACACTCTGTATCCTGAAGTTCTACTTGGCCTATCGTAACCAAATTTGGTATACATGTTTATTGCTGCAACATGAAGAAAGCTATTGGTTTTCAAAAATTTCCGATAACTTACTCTCCTTAGCATCCATTTTTATGCCCCAGCCACCGAATGGTGAGGGGGGCATATAGTGTTACCGGCGTCCATCCGTGCGTACGTACGTACATGTACGTCCCTGTACGTACGTACATACGTCCCGAAACCTTAACGCTCGGGTAAATGGCTTATAATTTCTGTTTCCTTGCTTGGATCTGCTTCATATTTCACAGATGCATTGCTCCAATGGTCCTCTACCGCCTTGTGACAAATCCACATTCGTCCCGCCCGCGCTAAGCCCAGGGTCAAGGTCACAGACTTGGTGCATTCGAAACCTTAATGCTCGGGTAAATGGCTTATAATTTCTGTTTCCTTGCTCGGATCTGCTTCACATTTCACACACGCATTGCTCCAATGGTCCTCTACTGCCCTGTGACAAATCCACATTCATCCCGCCCCCGCTAAGCCCAGGGTGAAGGTCACAGACTTGGTGCGTTTGAAACCTTAACGCTCGTGGTAAATGGCTTGTAATTTATGTTTCCTTGCTCAGATCTGCTTGATATTTCACACATGCATTGCTCCAATGGTCCTCTACCACCCTGTGATAAATCCACATTCGTCCCGCCCCCACTAAGCCCTGGGTCAAGGTCACAGACTTGGTGCGTTTGAAACCTTAACGCTCGGGTAAATGGCTTATAATTTCTGTTTCCTTGCTCGGATCTGCTTCACATTTCACACACGCATTGCTCCAATGGTCCTCTGCCACCTTGTGACAAATCCACATTCGTCCCGCCCACGCTAAGCCCAGGGTCAAGGTCACAGACTTGGTGCATTCGAAACCTTAACGCTCGGGTAAATGGCTTATTTTTTGTTTACTTGCTCGGATCTGCTTCACATTTCACACACGCATTGCTCCAATGGTCTTCTACCGCCCTGTGACAAATTCACATTCGTCCCGCCCCCTCTAAGCCCAGGGTCAAGCTCACAGACTTGGTGCATTCGAAACCTTAACGCTCGGGTAAATGGCTAATAATCAAATATGCCTCGTTTTCTTTGGCTGCCAGCGGGGGCATTCGTGTGCCGATATGCCACATTTCTAGTAATTTATGTTTTCTTGCTCCGATCTGCTTCACATTTCACACACGCATTGCTCCAATGGTCCTCTACTGCCCTATGACAAATCCACATTTGTCCTGCCCCCACTAAGCCCAGGGTCAAGGTCACAGACTTGGTGCGCTCGAAACATTAACGCTCGTGTAAATGGCTTATAATTTCTGTTTTCTTGCTCTGATCTGCTTCACATTTCACACACGCATTGCTCCAATGGTCCTCTACCGCCCCGTGACAAATTCACATTCGTCCCGCTCCCGCTAAGCCCAGGGTCAAGGTCACAGACTGGTGCATTCGAAACCTGAACGCTCGGGTAAATGGCTTATAATTTATGTTTCCTTGCTCCGATCTGCTTCACATTTCACACACGCATTGCTCCAATGGTCCTCTACCGCCCTGTGTCAAATCCACATTCGTCCCGCCCCCGCTAAGCCCAGGGTCAAGCTCACAGACTTGGTGCGTTAACCTTAACGCTCGGGTAAATGGCTTATAATCAAATATGCCTCGTTTTCTTTGGCTGCCAGCGGGGGCATTCATGTGCCGACAGGCCACATTTATAGTTAATTTTCGGACTCTTGTACTCTTGTCCACGCAATAATGCAGGTTCTACTTGAAGGATCATAACCAAATTCAGTATACATGTATATCAAGGCAAGATGAAGAACCCTATTGGTTTTCGGTGTTGTTGACTGGCCTTTCCTCGACGGGCGTATGTTGTGACCTTCGGCCCTCTTGTTTGTATTACAGGACAATGTTTTTGAAGGCAGCTACGCTGGGGGTCCTCGTTTATTTCTGGTACGAACGGCTACAACATAAGGTACGATTATGTGACAACGCAGAGCTCCAGACAAGCTTTGTGTCTAAAGTGTATTGATTTCAAATTAAATGCGTATTTTATTTTTACAAATGGATTATTGATTTTCTCCATTATTAAATAGGGAACATATGATCATAACACATAGAGAATACCAGGCTAGTGTCTTTAGATATCAAGTATATCAGGCAAGGCTAGGAAACACGTAGGAATTACGATCCAGGCCTAATAATAGCCTGGTATTTTATTTATCAGTTAACATTTTATGCTCGAAAAAATGACCACAGATGGCATCGTTATCTATGGACAGAACGCAGACTTGTTTACGTTGTGTCATTACACAGATGTCATTCGGTAACGTCACGTGACGTCATCCGACCAATGGAACGTCAGTATTCACTTTGTTGTAACCCGGATGTTTGTATATGCAGCCTATGCTCCATAAATGTAAATACATCAATTCAAATTTCCAGGCGATCCTAAAGTTGCTCTTGCTAACATTTTAGTTGTACAATGTTTAGGGAAACGGGGCCCCTGGTTGATACCCCCAACTAAGTACTATTCTTCTTACTCGAGTAACAAACATTTGCTTTATTGCACATAATGCTCATCACAGTGGGTGGCAGGTGGGAGTATGCGATGGGTAATTTAACGATCGGGATTCATCCTTACCAGAATCCCGACCGGAGACCTTGTTTGGCCCTGGCATACGTCGTTCGGCATTCTTGTATGTGACAGTTGAATCTGGTTATACCCCTTATGTGAGTATTACAATTATTCGTAATCCTATATTAGGGGAAGGGGCCATGTGACTTTGGTGTGGTATGGACCTGGCACCAGGTCAGGTTATTGTAATTTCAGGGCTGAATATATTTTTTTCCGATGTACATATTCCAATGCAGCAGGTTATATATGGGATCGAACCCGTTGTTCCGGCATTAAATGACTCTCGCTGTTGATAGGCCGCTAAACACTATTAAATAAACAAACAAACTCGATTAATAAACATTTGCTTTATTCCACATGATGTTCATCACAAATGTGACTGTGACTGGATCTTGCTAAGTACACTTTGAGGGAGAAATGTTCAATAATTTAAGGATAAATTTATTAATTTTTAGCCAGGTTTTTTGAAGAAAAAAAATCCAGGCTATTGGATTGGCGAAAGCCGGGCGGGCGGGCGGGCGGGGCGGGCGGCGGGCGGGCGGGTCGGGGCGGGCGGCGGGGGCGGGCGGTCGGGCGGCGTCCACAATCAATGTTAAGTTTTCGTGTTTGAGTACATTTCTTTGTTACTGTACCACCTAGGACCACCAAAACTTTCACAGCTTCATAATCAAGGGGTGCCCACCACATATTACTATCCAACATGTTACTTTTTTAGCCAGGTTTTTTGAAAAAAATTCCAGGCTATTGGATTGGCGAAAGCCGGGCGGGCGGCTGGGCGGCGGGCGGGTGGGCGGCGGGCGGGGCGGCGTCCACAATCAATGTTAAGTTTTCTGTTTTGAGTCCATTTCTTTGTTACTGTACCACCTAGGACCACCAAACTTTCACAGCTTCATAATCAAGGGGTGCCCACCACATATCACTATCCAACATGTTACTTTTTTTTTAACTTCACCCATTTTTTCCGCGCAGTCGACTTAGCCATTTTTAATGTTACGTTTTCGCGTTTACAATGTTAAGTTTTCGTGTTTAAGTCCATTTCTTTGGTACTGTACCACCTAGGACCACCAAACTTTTGCAGCTTCATAACCAAGGGGTGCCTACCACATACAACTATCCAACATGTGACCATTTTTTTACCACCACCTATTATTTCTACGTAATTGACTTAGCCATTTTCAACGTTAACTTTTTAACGTACGTCTGGTTAAATTTTTTGGTTAAAACTTTTTCGTTATACTATATCTCTGCAACTGCTTCGCCCATTACCTTGAAACTTCACATGGGTGTTTATCATCGTCCATATTTTCATTCTAACCCCCAACCGTGCGGCCCCTGTGATCAATGTCAAGGTCAAATTACTTTTGAATTTATTTGTTAAATTTTTTTCGTGTACTATATCTCTGCAACTGCTTCACCCAATACCTTGATACTTCACATGGGTGTTTATCATCATTGTCACACCTGCTTGCAGAAAGCGTGATATCGTCGGCATTTTGGCATACGTCCGTCCGTTCGTCCGTGTGTCCGGTTAAAGTTTTTTTGGTTAAAGTTTTTCCATCTACTATATCTATTTTTTTAGTGTCCATGCCTCGCCCCAAGGCGCGACATGCAGGCCACGGCCATATAGTCTACAAAAAGTGGGTATAATTATGTTATCCAAGTGTCTATGCTTGGAAAAAACTGGCCTTCGTGGCTTTGCCTCGTTTCTTGTTTTTTTTTTTTAACTTGACCCATTTTTTCCGCGCAGTCGACTTAGCCATTTTCAATGTTAAGTTTTCGCGTTTACAATGTTAAGTTTTCGTGTTTAAGTCCATTTCTTTGGTACTGTACCACCTAGGACCACCAAACTTTCACAGCTTCATAACCAAGGGGTGCCGTGCCTACCACATAAAACTATCCAACATGTGACCATTTTTTTTACCTTCACCTATAATTTCTGTGCCAAATCCACGACCGTCCAACTCCCGCTGATCCCAAGGTCAAGGTCAAATACTTAGTCTCTTTACAAAACTTAACATCAGAGAAATATTGTTCTAACTTCTATTTCCTTCATCTAAAATTCTTAATATTTCACACATGCATTCCTGTAAGGCTCTAATACCATGCTGTGCCAAATCCATGACCGTCCAACCCCCGCTGATCCCAATGTCAAGGTCAAATTCTTAGTCTCTTTACAAAACTTAACATCAGAGAAATAAGTTATAACTTCTATTTACTTCATTAGCCAGGTTTTTTAAAAAAAAATCCAGGCTATTGGATTGGCGAAAGCCGGGCGGGCGGGCGGCGGCGGCGGGCGGGCGGGCGGCTCCACAATCAATGTTAAGTTTTCGTGTTTGAGTCCATTTCTTTGTTACTGTACCACCTACGACCACCAAACTTTCACAGCTTCATAATCAAGGGGTGCCCACCACATATCACTATCCAACATGTTACTTTTTTTTAACTTGACCCATTTTTTCCGCGTAGTCGACTTAGCCATTTTCAATGTTAAGTTTTCCGCGTTTACAATGTTAAGTTTTCGTGTTTAATAGTCCATTTCTTTGGTACTGTACCACCTAGGACCACCAAACTTTCACAGCTTCATAATCAAGGGGTACCCACCACATATCACTATCCAACATGTTACTTTTTTTTTTAACTTCACCCATTTTTTCCGCGCAGTCGACTTAGCCATTTTCAATGTTAATTTTTCGCGTTTACAATGTTAAGTTTTCGTGTTTAAGTCCATTTCTTTGGTACTGTACCACCTAGGACCACCAAACTTTCACAGCTTCATAACCAAGGGGTGCATACCACATACAACTATCCAACATGTGACCATTTTTTTACCTTCACCTATTATTTCTACGTAATTGACTTAGCCATTTTCAACGTTAACTTTTTAACGTACGTCTGGTTAGAGTTTTTTGGTTAAAACTTTTTCGTTATACTAAATCTCTGTAACTGCTTCGCCCATTACCTTGAAACTTCACATGGGTGTTTATCATCATCCATATTTTCATTCTAACCCCCAACCGTGCAGCCCCTGTGCCCAATGTCAAGGTCAAATTACTTTTAATTTTTTTGTTAAAGTTTTTTCGTGTACTATATCTCTGCAACTGCTTCACCCAATACCTTGATACTTCACATGGGTGTTTATCATCATTGTCGCACCTGCTTGCGGAAAGCGCGATCCTGTGCCCAATGTCAAGGTCAAAATTACTTTGAATTTTTTTGTTAAAAGTTTTTTATTTTTTCGTGTACTATATCTCTGCAACTGTTTCACCCATACCTTGATACTTCACAAGGGTGTTATCATCATTGTCGCACCTGCTTGCGGAAAGCGCGTCCTGTGCCCAATGTCAAGGTCAAATTACTTTGAATTTTTTTGTTAAAAGTTTTTTCGTGTACTAATCTCTGCAACTGCTTCACCCAACCAATATCCTTGATACTTCACAATGGTGTTTTGTTTAATCAATCATTGGTCGCCACCTGCTTGCGGAAAGCGCGATTCCTCGGACCCTATTTGTCAAGTTCAAATTACTTTATTGAATTTTTTTTGTTAAAGTTTTTTTCGTGTACTATATAATCTGCAATGCTTAACATGCTTAAACTGCCCATTCACCCATTACCTTCCTACTTCACATGGGTGTTTATCATCATTGTCGCACCCGCTTGCTGAAAGCGCGATATCGTCGGCATTTTCGCATACGTCCGTTCGTCCGTTCGTCCGTTTGTCCGTTCGTCCGTCCGTCCGTGTGTCTGGTTAAAGTTTTTTCGTTAAAGTTTTTCCATCTACTATATCTATTTTTTTAGTGTCCATGCCTCGCCCCAAGGCGCGACATGCAGGCCACGGCCATCTAGTCTACAAAAAGTGGGTATAATTATCTTATCCAAGTGTCCATGCTTGGAAAAAACCTGGCCTTCGTGGCTTTGCCTCGTTTCTTGTTGAAAATTCTTATTATTTCACTTGTGCATTCCTCTAAGGTTGTACTATCATGCTGTGACAAATCTACGACTGTCCAACCCCCGCTGATCCCAAGGTCAAGGTCACATACTTAGTCTCTTTACAAAACTATAACTTCTATTTCTTTCATTGAAAATTCTTAATATTTCATATGCTGTGACAAATCCCCGCTGATCTCGAGGTCAACGTCACATACATACCATATAACCTCGAATTAACGCCCCCACCCCCACCCCCCCTCCTAATAAATGCCTCCCCCCCCCCCCCACCCCAAATTAAAAAAAAAAAGTTAAATAAATTTACCAATGACCGCCAATTTCAAACACAAATAATCCTTAAATCCTTATTTGTGTTTCAAATTGGCGGTCCTTGGTAATTTTTTTATTTTTTTTTTTTTTTACTGTCTAATAAACGCCCCCCTTTTGTAAAATGTAACGCCTCCGGGGGCGTTAATTCGAGGTTATACGGTAGTCTCTTTGCAAAACATAACATCAGAGAAATCGGTTATAACTTCTATTTCCTTGCTCGGATCTGCTTCACATTTCACACACTCATTGCTCCAATGGACCTCTACCACCCTGTGACAAATTCACGTTCATGCCACTCGCGCTAATCCCAGAGTCAAGGTCACAAGCCCAAACACTTGGAAATGTTTACATATTTTAGGGGTACCTGGGCCCACGCGGGGGGTATTCCGTAAGCCTCGCTTACTGACCAATCTAGTTTTATATGAAATAATGCATTTCGGGAAAAATAAATGATTACTCCCTGAAAGTTCACTTTGCTAGGTAAGTATGCTTTGCAATTTTGGTAAAATCGGCTACAGCTAGCGCAAGCCCGCAGACTGATTACAAGCTGTACTGTCTGTTACAAACATGCTGGTTGTTTCGCTGAATAAATGGCTTAAAGGTACATGCCCACTCAGTAGGCACAAAATGTTATTTATATCAGAGACTTCATCTCAGACATTAAACATTAAACATTTCATTCACCATTACCCCACGTATTGATTGGCATTATTATACATTTTATATCAGACGTAAATTTCCACACTGATATCGGGGACGATAACCGTGTTTCCTTACAATGTTAACTGATGTTACTATTTATTCTCTGTATTTATTTTTTGATATGCAATGATCCCATTATTTTTTCAGGTGGCGCATTTAATTAGTATAAATAATTAAAAAATATCTTGCCTCATTTGCATATGAAAGCCTGATACCACCGCACGTCACTGTCAGTAAAATAAATATTACCAAATTATTATATATGTATAGTAATGTTTAGAATTGGTGGAATAGTGATGCAATTATACACGTATTTAATTCCTATAAACAACATTTTGTGCCTTCTGAGTGGCCGTAAATGTATGTACATATTTAAGCGTGACATATGACTATTAAAGCTAGAGTCCCACATGCCAGGTTATAACACAGCGAGGTATATTTTTGTGTCCATTCTTTAGATATGACATTGTTCGGGCAAAATAAACATTCATTCACCAGTAGCCTATTTCATCAACATTGCAAAGTATACTTTACTACCAAAGTATACTTTGAGGGAGTAATCATTTATTTTTCCAGAAATGCATTATTTCACATAGAACTAACAAATGCATATATTTCATGATTAAAAGTATGCAGAATTATTATACTGAATTTATTACATTATCACAGCCATTAAATGGCTGTGATAATGTAATAAATTCAGTATAATAAAAATTAATAAATTTTTAAAACAATTGAAAATTTCTCCCTCAAAGTATACTTTGCTACTAAAGTATACTTTGCAATGTTGATGAAATAGGCTACAGGACCCGACGTACTAATTGGCATTATAATACTTTTTATATCAAACGTGAATTTCCGTACTGATACCAGGGGCGAGATATCGGTGTGTTTTTTTTAGCTTATATTTAACGGCGGCACTGGCTCTAGGACCTTGCATGCCGTCTCCCAAGAATGGGAGAAAGAGCAGAGGTAGAGATTTTTTGAGAGAAGCCGGTAATTCGTATTTACAGAGCAGGGTGAACTGGAGCAGTGTGGATAAAGTGTCTTGCTCAAGCACGCCGCTAGTCAGGCTCGAACCCACGACCCTTGGATCAGTAGTCCGACACACTAACCATTACGCCACGGCGCTCCTTTGCAAACAAATACTTTTTCAGGTGGCACATTTAATTTATATAAATAATTTAAAAATGTCCTGCCTCATTTGCATATCAAAATAGCGTGATACCACCTCGAGTCACTACCAGTAAAATACAGATTACTAATTGATTATATCTGTATAGCGGGCACTCGTAATTTTAAAACTGATGGAATAGTTACACAATTTCCACTTACAATGTATTTGGCCAAAATGGCTGTGATAATGTAATAAATTCAGTATAATAAAAATTAATAAATTTATCCTAAAATTGAAAATTTCTCCATCAAAGTATACTTTGCTAGAAAAATATACTTTGCAATGTTGGTGAAATAGGCTACAGATGGAAATGTAAGAAGTATATTACATTACAGTGTTGGGAGACATTTGTTGGCCAGGAGATTTACAGACTCGTCATTGTGGACTTCATCTTCATCATGGTCATAACCTTCTTCGTGGAATTCATTCGGAGGTTCGTATGTTCATGTGTTTGTTGCATGCGTCTGTTTCACATATCATGGTTTGAAATAAATGAAGGGTCGTGGAAGAAGGGGCTGACTCCTTTATGAAGTTAGCCTCCCTTCTTCCACCGACCCCTTCAAGTAGTAAGATTAGTACTAATTTTATTACCTTAAGAAGTGGGCTAACCCTCATGGAGTTAGCCCCCTTCTTCCACCGACCCCTTCAAGTATTAAGATTAGTACTAATTCTATTACTTTTAGGGAGTTAGGCTAAGTGACTTGTGTGGTGAGGACCTGGCACCAGATCAGGTTAGTCTAATTTCCGGGGTGAATGCATTTGTATATTTTATGTAAATAATCAGTTCAAAACAAAACAAAACACAAAACACAAAACAAACAAACAGGTCTGGGCTGAGGTCCGAGACAATTAGTTAGCCAAACAAAATACAAACCTAACACCTTTCATTGTTATGCCCCCTATGCTATAGCAATAGCAAGGGGGGCATATTGCGTTGCTCTTGAGGTTCCGTCCATCCATCAGTCCGTCCGGGCACACATTAGGGTACTTATGTGGCTAGCCCCACAGGGTTATGGACTTGGTAAAGGTTAGGGTTGGTTACAATTAGCCACCTACAAATTCCTTTTATGTGGCTAAAAATCCTTTTATGTGGCTAATATTTAACATGTGATAAGCCACATAAGTATAGTACTGTAAGAACGTCCATCCGTCCGTCCGTCTGTCCGTCCGTCCGACCGACCGACAAACAAACAAACAAACAAACAAACAAACAAACAAAACAAACACAAACACAAACAAACAAACAAACAAACAAACAAACAAACAAACAAACCAACCAACCAACCAACCAACCATTCTTGCAAGCAAGCAAGCAAGCAAGCAAACCAACCAACCAACCAACCAACCAACCAACCAAACTATTGTTTTCAGTGACTTATGTCCCTTTGTTGACTTGCCTTGCCTCGACATATATTGTGACCTTCGGCACTCTTGCTCAAACATGTAGTTGTAGTATAGTGTCTGTTGTTACCATGTATGTTTATTTTGACTTTGTACATGTATATAATAGAGGGCCACGTGGAAGCTAAGTTTCTAACTAAGTGTGTCACCCTCTGTAAGTAAAGATTACCGAGTATTATTATTGATGCAAATGAAATACCAAAAGGTCATGTTGTCATATGGCAGTCCATATGCCCATAATTTATACATCTCTGTATTTGGTATAGTTTCCTTTGGAAATGGTAAGGTTAATGCGTTTTGTAACATTTCATGCTGAGGATGTATTGCATTGTACTGATCTATGCTTCTCGTACTTCTCATCTAAAGTTAGCCGCACATTTTCCGCTTTATAGGCAACCGGTTGCACTGTATCGCTACACCACGCTACACAGTAAAAATGTGCGTAATAGCATTTACTCTTCGCACACTAAAATATAGAAAAAACCTGCAGGGTGTAGACGTTCATGCTTCACTATATTGTTATTGAGAGACAACTCTGCAATATGACACAAAAATATTACCATAAACCTACCTAATAAAGTGTGTATTTAACATTCTTAGGTCACGCTCCACGAAGTAGAAAGTAAACAAAGAATGCTTCAAATGCACATTTGGAAAGACTACTCTGTGAGAACTCTTATGTAATGCAGTGTAATGAAATGTAATTAGAGTTATGTACTCAAAACCAAACTAAAGTATAATTATGTGAAAATTAAAGAATAATTATACGGCTAATAAATAATTAAACAATTCAAAATTGCATAATTTCTTATGAGAAGTATACAGACCGTTGCGGTGAATAAAATAATGCCACGGCGGACTATTTAGCGGGGGCTCTGGGGGCCCTCCCCGAGAAAAGAATTCAACCGCGACCCTCAAAATGGTGTTTCCTGCGTTCTAGAGCCAAAATGGTGCCATGGGGCACCATGGCTGCTGTGATGGTGTCTACGGCCGTGATATAAGTTATCATCACTCATTAGAACTGTATTGGCAATAGTGGTTCAAATTAATATTTGCAATATATACATTCATTGATAAATTAGAAAAATCGGAAAACAAACTTAACGTTGGGTAAATGAGTAGTATATAAGAGTCACAATGATACCATCACCTCTGGAAGGCACCGGCTATGCGCGGCACCTTCCACAGCATGATGGTATCATTTGTGACTCTTATATACTACTACCGCGAGACCATATATTTATGACATGAAAAGATACACCCTATTAGAGATAAAAATCCCTATGTCATACTCAGTATATATATACAACATAATGGTTCTAATTAAGTGTGCGTGGTTGAAAACAGGTAGTCACGAGAGGTGTCATCGCACCGGTATTTACGAATATTGCAAACATCACCGTGCATCGATGCGAAGAGGTTCCGTTTCACCTCGCCCATGTCGGCATTGTGGGGTAGGGACCAAAGCTGAGTCATTGCTATGTCCACCATGCGGTGGCACTCAGGCTACTCATCGAATGGTTAACAGGGGATTACGTGCTCGCAAGTATTATCGTTTAGTAATAATTGAAATCGGAAAGTCAGTTAGAAAAATAGAATCGATCTGATGTGTAGTTTTTTGATAAGTCACGGTGTTCCAACACATAAACGCCGTAAAAAAACATTATCAAACTAATTTTATAAAATTGAAAATTGAACAGAAAAAACAATACAAATATTATAACAAAATGGATAATAAAATAGAATGGGAATTGGAATTTTGTAATGTCTTTGGTGAAAAATATTACTATAAATTGAAAACACTATGCAAAATCGAATACATGAAATATCAGCGTAATTTATTACGCTCCGATATAAGCGTTGCATTTACAATATTATACCGGCAATTATGTCGCGGACAAGGATCAAATTCGTGAAACGAAGCGACTAAATAGGATCGGAGAACAACTACCGGAACATCATAAAACTAATTTTATAATAAAACCTTTTAAAATCAACGATTCGTTTACGGATATGCGTTTCTACAATCATATTGTAATGGATTTGAAAATTCTAATTGGAAATTGAACAGAAAAAACAACTACCAATATTATTAGAGAAAATGGATAATACAATTCAATTGGAATTGAAAGTTTTTAATGACTGTGTTGAAGAAGTTTACGAAGCTTACGGGGGTTATGATCCTGTATATAAATTCTATAAAATGAGAACACTAGGCGATATCGAATACATGAAATACCAGCGTAATTTATTACGCTCCGATAAAAACGTTGCATTTACAATATTATACCGGCAATTATGTCAACTATACAAGAGGCAAATACAAAACATTAAGACTGATAATGCGTATCGGATATGAAACTAAGGTGTATTATATAAAATTGTGAAAACCCAACGATTCGTTTACGAATGTACATTTCTACGATATTGATTATAAAGATATTGAAAAATTATTATTGAACAGAAAAAAAACAACAAATAACTACTAATTAATTTATAGCCGAGTGTATTTTTCTTATCGAAGGTATGTAAACGGGCTATCTGGAATTATTTTTCATCAACCTCGAGCGGTATTATAGTGTCAAGGTCATTACCAAGGTCAGGAATGATCAAGACAAATTGTCTCGCCTATTATCATATGAACCAAGAATACTTCAATTGTTATGACGTTATGGCCAATATAGCTTGATCTGACGAACGAAAAGTGGTAACAATGCAGTTGAAGTGTAAGGGATAGGCTAGAGTAGATAAGTACACGTAGTCACTTAATCACTTATAATGTACACTATATTACATGGGGAACACACAGGAATACATGATACATTGATATGCGAACATCACTGTACTGTGCATGATACCATTCAATTACAAGGTTGTAAGCCAATCGACTATACTTTGACGCAACTTAAAAAGCTATAGACGAATAAACTCAGTATGTGGTATCTCAATGGTCCCGTAGTGGACAATAGTATGAATGCACAAGTACTTTGATGATCGCTAATCAAAGTGAAATAACATACAAGTACAACATGGCAGAACGAACATTGGAGGACAAATGACAATCATCTGAGCTACCCCAGTGCTGGCGTATCTCAATAGATAGTGGTAACCTCTGAGTATCAAGGTCCCAAGATCTGCCTCACCCGCAGTATGAGGTCTAGTCACCAATATGGCTATTATCCAACTTCAAGTGGATTAATCCATAAACAATATATGTAGTCTTACTACAATCCTTTAGCCATGATATGCCATGATAGGAGTATTACCATACACTATCAAAGTATACATGTGCATTGCCTATGCAATATATTTCCAAAGTATGAATGTCAAAGTCAAAGCCGGATGTGGTTACATCACATGATAGTCAATAACGATAATGTTCCGGAAGCTGGTACCAGAAGTAAAGTTCCACAGGTAGTATTATTTCCGGAAATGGTGGACCAGATGTAAAGTTCCTATGGTATCACTCGACTGTAGCAACCCGGATGTGGTGGACCGGATGTAAAGTATCCATGGTGAATCAATGGGTTGTAATACCGGAAGTGGTAGACCGGATGTAAAGTTCCGATATAATACAAATGGCGATTATCACGTTGGCTAAGACACCGGGAAAAGTTTCACTTAGGTGACATTCAACTCGGTGGTAGTATAAGATGATGATATGTGTGTATGGCGTTTCACTTCACTAATCTATGGCTGTGACTGTCTGCTGAACGCGATGTAGCTATCACACACTGCTCTATACAGGCCTGTGCCCGGAGCTGCTACACACACTGCGCCAGACAGACGTAACGGACACTCGGACGACCTGACACTCTGCACTGACTGGGGTCGCCCTCAACGAGTGGACCAAAACGTCCAATGTGGCTCGCTGGAGCGATCTCAAGAGGCTACAAAAATGAAATGAGTCTCCAATTACTGGACGAATACGCACAGCAGACAGACAGGATGCACAACGGACTAAAACGAGAATCGAACAACGGCAAATCACAGCTGAAATAAAATGCTGTAGGTACATACCAAAATCCTCTGTGTCACTGGTGAATACAGTACTATCTTTCTGCTACCAGAAAATATGTGTCCCACCAACACATAGCGAGACATCGCTTATATACGCACCAGTGAAACCATGCACGGAATAATGAATATGCCTACCCCTCGTTCGACATCTCACATAAATATTACAAAACCATGGCTTTTGCCATTTCACCCGTGGGTTATATTTGGCATAAATATATGTTCCCACGCCTTAAATTCGACCAAACTGGTGTACCGCCCTCGCGGAATAAATACCATCCAACATGGTATATCCCACACTACCCTAAATCTGCACACTATAGACCCAGATCTCATAATCCGAAATCTACTCGACTGGTCTCGACAATGCGAAGGTCGCTTTTTGGCCCCGTCAAACCCCTCCATATCGGTCCTACGGCTATACACTCAAATGAGAGTGTAGCACATACTAAACTCAAATATCGTGGTCATTTACGGAAATATCACGACACAAAGCATCACCAGTATGGGATCTGATATATCCGTGTTGGCCTGTACCAGGCTATGCTGAAACACTAACCCGTAGCATACATAACAGGGCAGACCATGGTATGGTCTGCGCTATGTACTGGCTTCACCTACAGAAGGTCCCTTATCTGGTGAACAGCTGACACGCGGACAAACTCGGCTGGCACGGATAGTGGACATCCGTAATACTAAAAGGGGTCTTTTCCCTAGCGAAACCAGCACACGCAGTCAACGAGTTCTCTACCACACACATGCATAGTCTGTGGCAAATATGGCGTGACATCAGTAAAACATTGCTCATAAAATGGACGTGTATTTAAATCCGCAAAAAGGACACGCATTAACGTATTTCCACCAATACAACATAAGCCCCGTTATTACACGCACATTGTACATGGCAAATGTACA
>CM055267.1:135437781-135626268 GCA_029237695.1 Conchocele bisecta
TTTCTTTTAATTTTTTTAATTATTTTTTTTACTGGCTAATAAACGCACCCCCCCCCCCCCCCCCCCCTTTTTGTAAAATGTAACGCCTCCGGGGGCGTTAATTCGTGGTTATACGGTAGTCTCTTTACAAAACTTAACATCAGAGAAATCGGTTATAACTTCTATTTCCTTGCTCGGATCTGCTTCACATTTCACACACTCAATGCTACAATGGACCTCTACCACCCTGTGACAAATTCACGTTCATGCCGCTCGCGCTAATCCCAGAGTCAAGGTCACAAGCCCACACACTTGGAATTTTTTACATATTTTAGGGGTACCTGGGCCCACGCGGGGGGTATTCCGTAAGCCTCGCTTACTGACCAATCTAGTTATAAATGGCACTAGTCTGAAAATCATTTTGTGATCGTTGAATTGTTTGCAAAATTAACATATCAAAATCCATTCCAGTGACTTAGGGGTGAAAGGGTTAAGTAAACAGATGTAGACTGCATACTCGAACACATGTTATACAGGGATTCCGCTGGGGAAAATAAAAAAATCGCCACTTCAAAAAAAATAAAACAATTTTGATTTTTTTTCGAAAATTGTAATTTTTTATCGCCAATTGTTTATTTTTATCGCCAATTGTGAAAGTGGCGATCGCCAGCAGTATCCCTGGCTATAGTTTGTATTTATTGCAGGTTGCTGAAGGAAAGCTGCTTCAAGTCGTGGAGTTATCCGGAGTTTGAGATCGGCCGAAACACTCTCAACCTCATCTACTCCCAGGCCCTCTGCTGGTATGTCTCACCCCATTGTGGCCCTCACTTACTTTTGCATATCCCCTTGGCGGTTTACACTGTTTAGCATATTCATACGTGAGAAAACGGTGACCCTCTATGAGAAAATGTTTGTTATCTCCCCCTTTGTTAAAGGTACATGCCCACTCAGTAGGCACAGGATGTTCTTTACAGGAATTAAATAAGTCAGAGCTCCAGATAAGCTTTGTATCTAAAGCGTACTATACCCCCTGATTTCAAAATCATTGCATATTTTGTGGTTGGGCGAACGAGACGGCGTAAATTAACAGTAGGGGTTCCTCAATTTGAGGGAACAAATTGTTATTTTGTGGGAATAAATTGTTAAATTGAGGGAATTAATTGTTTATTAATTCCCTCAATTTAACAATTCATTCATGGGAACGAATTGTTAAATTGAGGGAACAAATTGAAATTGAGGGAACAAACTGTTATTTTGTGGGAACAAATTAATATAAAAAATAATTCTACATCCCCTGCAGGGAGGGCTCCGTAGATATGATTATTTGTAAACCTATTTTAGGGGAAGGGGCCAAGTGACTTTGGTGTGGTATGGACCTGGCACCAGGGGCCTATTTCATCAACATTGCAAAGTATACTTTACTAGCAAAGTATACTTTGAGGGACAAATTTTCAATTTTAGAATAAATTTATTAATTTTTATTATACTGAATTTATTACATTATCACAGCCAATTTTGGCTGTGATAATGTAATAAATTCAGTATAATAATTCTGCATAGTTTTAATCATCAAATATATGCAATCGTTTGAAATAATGCATTTCGGAAAAATCAATGATTGCTCCCTCAAAGTATACTTTGCTAGGAAAGTATACTTTGCAATGTTGATGAAATCGGCTACAGGTCAGGTTATTCTAGTTTCAGAGCTGAATATATATTTTGTTCTCGATCTAAATATTACGTTCTGATTTTGGGATCCCCCCCAATGCAGCAGGTTAAAATGGGATCGAACCCATTTGCCTGGCCTTACATGACCTTAGCTGTTGATAGGCCGTTAAACACCAATTAACAAACAAACAAACAAACTCTATGTAAAACAAGGGCTTTGTTGTGTTTTTTCACCAGATCTGGGGGCCGTTTCACTAAACTTTGTAGGACTAAAATAATCGTAAGTAAAAAATGATGATAGTCTGTAAATTTCACATTAACAATGTTTTCTTCAAAATTTCTTGTAAACATTTTTTGGATTTACTTTTATTGAGCATAGGCTAAATCCATCAATTTAAATTTCCAGACGATCCTCAATTTGCACTTACGAATATTTTAGCCATACAAATTTTAGTAAAACGGGCCCCAAGACACTACCTTTTAGTGCTGATTCAGAGCTGAATTTATGGTGCCACCGCTATATGGTGCATTCCTGCCTGTCACATTGCGAGTGCATCTGCGCGAAATTTGAATGCAGCTGGGTGATTTTATGCACCACCACAATAGTGGAGGGGGTATTTGATGTTTCCCTTGTCTGTCTGTTACAATCTATCCTGTGTGTCCCGCCCTTCCATCACATATGATGACATAATTATGTTTTATGGGTGCTCTAAAAGTTCTTTACAATAACTTTTGCGAAGAATCGAGTATGTTTTATTTCTTATATTCACATGCTCTATAGTCTGTTTCACGAAAGCTGCCCAAATTTTACGGCCATATAAACAATTCAAAAACAATATTTTTTTCGATAGTATTAAATTAAAGGAAAATTTAAGAATGAGCCTTCTTTTTATTTCGTGAAATTTGGTCAAATATTGGTTTTATTACGAAAAATTGATTTCTCTATGGGAATTTAACATGGGGGAAAAAGAGGCAAAGGAGTGTGGGAGGAGTAAAAACGAAAAAATTTGGAAATTGACTCCGAAACCTTGCTAGATAGCTTGGAAATGATCCAACTAAGAAAACGAAAGTTAAATTTTGAAAATCGGTCCAGGATTACTGAAATTCTAAAAAATTTCCCCATGTTAAATCCCCATAGACATCTTCACTCACTCCGTGAAGATGTCTATGGGGATTTAACATGGGGAAATTTTGTTTTCGCAATAAAATCAATATTTGACCAAATTTCACGAAATAAAAAGAAGGCTCATTCTTAAATTTTCCTTTAATTTAATATTATCGAAAAAAATGTTGTTTTTTAATTGTTTATATGGCCGTAAAATTTGGGCAGCTTGCGTGAAACAGACTATAGATATTTATTTTCATTGACGGTAGCAAATTCTTCGTCAAAACGCGTGGGTGGCAGATGGGAGCATGCGATGGGTGATTTAACGATCGGGATTCATCCTTACTGGAATCTCGACCTGTAGCCGATTTCATCAAAATTGCAAAGTATACTTGGAGTAATCATTGATTTTTCCGAAATGCATTATTTCATACAGAACGAACGATTGTATATATTTGTTGATTAAAACTATGCAGAATTATTATACTGAATTTATTACATTATCACAGCCAAAATGGCTGTGATAATGTAATAAATTCAGTATAATAAAAATTAATAAATTTATCCTAAAATTGAAAATTTCTCCCTCAAAGTATACTTTGCTAGAAAAGTATGCTTTGCAATGTTGGTGAAATAGGCTACTGGTTTGGCCCTCACGTACGTCTTTGGCATTTTGTATATGAGAAGTTGAATCAGGTTTTTCCCGTTATGTGAGTATTACAATTATTCGTAATCTATATATATATATATATTACTTTTAGGGGAAGGGGCCAAGTGATTTTGGTGTGGTATAGACCTGGCACAAGGTCACGTTATTCAAATTTCAGGGCTGAATATATATTTGTTTGATGTAAATATTCCGTTCTGATTTTGATATTTTCGTCCCAATGCAGCAGGTTAAATACGGTATCGAACCTATTGGCCCGGCCTTAAATGACCGGAGCTGTTGATAGGCCGTTACACACGAATAAATCAATTAATCAAAATCCATCCTTCCATTAGAAAGATATTAAAGGAAATCTACCATAAACACGTCAGAAAAAAACGTGATGTCACATCGTTGAGAAACCATTTGATATTTTATTGCATATGCACACCATCATTCAGTGAAGCTGTAGTGATACATTACATTACACATGTGCGTGCGTTCTATTTTTAACCCTTATACCGCTATCTAAATATTTTTGTCGTCTGCTGTTTATTTTCTATTTTCCGTTCTTATCATCAAAAACATGCTTTGACAGCACTTTAGAATAATTTACAACATGCTTTGACAGCTCTTCAGAATCATTTCCATTGGAAATGATTCTGAAGTGCTGTCAAACCATGTTTTTATTGAGAAATAAGGCAAGATATAAAAGCAACAGCAGACGACAATTGTTGTGAGTAGCGGTCTAAGGGTTAAAGGAAATCTACCGTAAACACGTAAAAAAACAACATGATGTCACGTCGTTCAGAAACCACGTGATACCACACACTATAACCTTGCATGAATATTTCAGGCTGGGAACGTACTTCTGCCCCATGTTGTCGCTGATCATGATCATTAAGCTGTTTGTAATCTTCTACGTGAAACGGGTAAGTTCTCAATCTTTGTAATCTTCTACTTGAAACAGGTAAGTTCTCAATATTTGTAATCTTCTACTTGAAACAGGTAAGTTCTCAATATTTGTAATCTTCTACTTGAAACAGGTAAGTTCTCAATATTTGTAATCTTCTACTTGAAACGGGTAAGTTCTCGATGTTTGTAATACTCTACGCGAAACGGTAAGTTCTCAATGTTTGTAATACTCTACGCGAAACGGGTAAGTTCTCAATGTTTGTAATCTTCTACGTGAGTTATCAATGTTGACAGTATAAACGTCCATTCTGGTCAAAATGTTAAATAAATGACGTATTAAATCATCACACAGGTTTTTGAATTTTTGTTTGCCAATTTTAGAAGTCAACAATTTATGTTTCCTGCATTCTAAGGTTAGTAAAGCATTTAGGGCACTGGACATTTATTGGTGAAATCCGCTTCTGATTAGATCTAACTGACCCATATGACCAATCAACCAATCATTCAGTCAATCAATCAATCATGGGCATGATCCAGAACTGCCGACCTTCACTGCGACCTTGGCCTATATTAGCCATGTGGTATTGGGTGTTGGATTGTACTTGTGTTATATATTAGCCATGTGATTTGTGGCTGTGACTGGAGAAATGGGGCATATGGGTTTTGCGACCAGTGTAGGCCTAGATCAGGGCCTGCACTGTTCGCCATTCAGTCAATGAAACTCCTGTAATGATTTTAATCCTTATCAGGCTTCAGTAGTGTGCTAGAAGATCAGAATATCTACAAATGCCATACTTGTGTTCCAGATAAGCGTGGTCGAGAACTGCCGACCTTCACTGCGACCTTGGCGGGCGTCACGGGCCCACACCTTCTTCCTCGGGTTCCTCTTCTGTTTCTTTCTACTGGCCGTTGTCGCCGTCTCGTGTGCTATCATTTTGTAAGTTGGGTGACAGATGGGAGCATGTGATGAGTAATTTAACGATCTGGTTTCGTTCACCAGGGATTCCGCTGGCGATCGCCACTTTCGCAATTGGCGATAAAAATAAACAATTGGCGATAAAAAATTACAATTTTCCACAAAAAAACAAGAAAACAAATGATTTTTTTTTATTTTTTTTAAGTGGCGATTTTTTTATTTTCCCCAGCGGAATCCCTGGTTCACCCTTACCGGAATCCCGACTGGAGACCTGTAGCCGATTTCACCAACATTGCAAAGCATACTTTTCAAGCAATGTATACTTTGAGGGAGAAATTTTCAATTTTGGGATAAATTAATAATTTTTTATTATACTGAATTTATTACATTATCACAGCCATTTTGGCTGTGATAATGTAATAAATTCAGTATAATAATTCTGCATATTTTTAATCATCAAATATATGCAGTCGTTAGTTCTATACGAAATAATGCATTTCGGGGAAAATAAATGATTACTCCCTCAAAGTATACTTTGTTAGAAAAGTATACTTTGCAATGTTGGTGAAATAGGCTACTGTTATGGCCCTCATATACGTCTTTGGCTTTTTGTATGTGACAGTTAAATCTGGTTATATGTCTTATGTGAGTATTACGATTATTTATAATCCTATTTCTTTTAAGGGAAGGGGCCAAGTGACTTTGGTGTGGTATGGACCTGACACCAGGTCAGGTTTTTCTGATTTCAGGGCTGAATTTATATATTTTTTTGTAAATATTCCATTCGGATTTTTGGATTTCCCCCCCAATGCAGCAGGTTGAATACGGAATCGAACCCATTTGCCCGGGCTTAAATGACCTTAGCTGTTAATAGGCCGTTAAACACCAACAAACAAACATTTGAAATGTGCAAGAAAAAAACATTAAAATTTGTTTGTCAGACTGCACTACTGTCTGTTCCACGTTTTGCTGACGACGAACATTTGGCCATTAGACACATTAAATTTAAAAACTATTTAAAAGTAAATACTTTTTCATCAATAACAAAAACGTCACCCTCTCCAAAAAAAATTATTTGATGAAAGTCCATCAAATATTTATTTTATAGCGAAAAAACGATTTTCCTATGGGAATTTAACATGTGGAGTCAATTTCCAAAACTTTTCGTTTTTTGATCCTGAAGGATAAAAAAAAAAGGAAACATTTTGGAAATTGACTCCAAAACCTGGCGAGATAGCTTGAAAATGATGTAAAATCGGTCCACAAATAAAAAAAATAAAATCTGTTTTTAGCCCCCATGTTAAATTCCCATAGGAAAATCGTTTTTAGCCAGTTTTTTTCAACAAAAAAATCCAGGTCTATTGTATTGGCGAAAGCCGGGCGGGCGGCTGCGGGTGGGCGTGCGGGCGGGCGGGCGCGGGCGGCGTCCACAATCAATGTTAAGTTTTTCGTGTTTGAGTCCATTTCTTTGTTACTGTACCACCTAGGACACCAAACTTACACAGCTTCATAATCAAAGGTGCCCACCACATATCACTATCCAACATGTTACTTTTTTTTAACTTCACCCATTTTTTCCGCGTAGTCGACTTAGCCATTTTCAATGTTAAGTTTTCGCGTTTACAATGTTAAGTTTTCGTGTTTAAGTCCATTTCTTTGGTACTGTACCACCTAGGACCACCAAACTTTCACAGCTTCATAATCAAGGGGTACCCACCACATATCACTATCCAACATGTTATTTTTTTTTTTTTAACTTCACCCATTTTTTCCGCGCAGTCGACTTAGCCATTTTCAATGTTAAGTTTTCGCGTTTACAATGTTAAGTTTTCGTGTTTAAGTCCATTTCTTGGTACTGTACCACCTAGGACCACCAAACTTTCACAGCTTCATAAACAAGGGGTGCCTACCACATACAACTATCCAACATGTGACCATTTTTTTACCTTCACCTATTATTTCTACGTAATTGACTTAGCCATTTTCAACGTTAACTTTTTAACGTACGTCTGGTTAGAGTTTTTTTGGTTAAAACTTTTTCGTTATACTATATCTCTGCAACTGCTTCGCCCATTACCTTGAAACTTCACATGGGTGTTTATCATCATCCATATTTTCATTCTAACCCCCAACCGTGCGGCCCCTGTGCCCAATGTCAAGGTCAAATTACTTTGAATTTTTTGTTAAAGTTTTTTCGTGTACTATATCTCTGCAACTGCTTCACCCAATACCTTGATACTTCATCATGGGTGTTTATTTCATCATTGTCGCACCTGCTTGCGGAAAGCGTGATCCTGTGCCCAATGTCAAGGTCAAATTACTTTGAATTTTTTTTGTTAAAGTTTTTTCGTGTACTATATCTCTGCAACTGCTTCACCCAATACCTTGATACTTCACAATGGGTGTCTCATTGTCGCACCTGCTTGCGGAAAGCGCGATCCTGTGCCCAATGTCAAGGTCAAATTACTTTGAATTTTTTTGTTAAAGTTTTTTTCGTGTACTATATCTCTGCAACTGCTTCACCCAATACCTTAATTACTTCACAGGGTTGTTTATCATCATTGTTGCACCTGCTTGCGGAAAGCGCGATCCTGTGTCCAATGTCAAGGTCAAATTACTTTGAATTTTTTTGTTAAAGTTTTTTCGTGTACTATATCTCTGCAACTGCTTCACCCAATACCTTGATACTTCACATGGGTGTTTATCATCATTGTTGCACCTGCTTGCGGAAAGCGCGATCCTGTGCCCAATGTCAAGGTCAAATTACTTTGAATTTGTTTGTTAAATATTTTTCGTGTACTATATCTCTGCAACTGCTTCACCCCAATAACCTTGATACTCACATGGGTGTATTTTATCATCATTGTTCCGCACCTGCCTTGCGGAAAGCGCGATCCTGTGCCCTATGTCAAGTTCAAATTACTTTGAATTTTTTTGTTAAAGTTTTTTCGTGTACTATATCTCTGCAACTGCTTCACCCAATACCTTGATACTTCACATGGGTGTTTATCATCATTGTCACACCTGCTTGCGGAAAGCGCGATATCGTCGGCATTTTGGCATACGTCCGTCCGTTCGTCCGTGTGTCCGGTTAAAGATTTTTGGTTAAAGTTTTTCCATCTACTATATCTATTTTTTTAGTGTCCATGCCTCGCCCCAAGGCGCGACATGCAGGCCACGGCCATCTAGTCTACAAAAAGTGGGTATAATTATGTTATCCAAGTGTCTATGCTTGGAAAAAACCTGGCCTTTGTGGCTTTGCCTCGTTTCTTGTTTCGTTGTTAAAATCGATATCTGATGGAATTTCATGAAATATATTTTTTTGGGACGGGTGACTTTTTTGTTATTGATAAAAAAGTACTTAGTTTTAAATATTTTTTCGATTTAATGTGTTTAATATCCAAAAGTTCGTCGGCAGCAAAACGTGGAACAGAAGATCACATTTTATACAATAAACTATATTTAAGACCAGACAAGTGATTTTGTACCTAAGAACATGGGCGATAACTCATGACAATTATTTACAGAATTTACTGAAATTTCCGTATATGACGTTGAAAGTTGACAATATATTCACAGCAAATATTGGCAACTTTTGATGTCATTTACAAAAAAATATCACAGTTTTTGTAAAGATTTTTCACGAAATTAGGAATCACATGGCGTGGCTCATATTGCATTACAGTTATTTACAAAATTGTTGACAAAATATTCATAGCAAATGCAGATTAGAATTCTGCATTTGCTATGAAAATATTGGCAACTTTTGACATCATTTACAAAAAAATATCACAGTTTTTATGCCACCGGGTTTCGAAGAAACGGGTGGCATATAGTGTTTGGACCGTCCGTCTGTCCGTCCATCCGTCCAGACGTCCGTCCGTCGACAGACGTATTTCTTGTTGTAAATATTTTTCACGAAAAATCGCACATGTTATTAGGAATCACATGGCGTGGCTCATATTGCATGACAATTATTTACAAAATTTACTGTATTTTCTATAAATGACGTCGAAAGTTGACAAAATATTCATAGCAAATGCGGAATAGTATTCCGCATTTGCTATGAAAATATTGGCAACTTTTGACATCATTTACAAAAAATATCACAGTTTCTGTAAACATTTTTCATGAAAAATCGCATTTGTTATTAGGAATCACTCACATTGCAGCCAGAAGCCGAGTGTGGCATGTGGGCCGTTCACAAACTACAACACAAGCTACGCAGTTGTTCAAGAACTCGTCGATAGTTGGAAGGGGGAGTATGAAGTCCTGCATCGAATCGTCGACATCGTGTCGTCATCGGGATTCATCGCGGGCACACTCATAGTGCTGCTGTTAGTTTGGTTTAACAGTATTTTGATAAGCCTGCTGGCGGCATCCAATAATTTACTGTCTGTTCCACGTTTTGCTGCCGACAAACTTTGAAACCTGGCGAGATAGCTTGAAAATGATGTAATGAAGAAAAAAAAAGTTATATTTTGAAAATCGGTCCACAAATAAAAAAAAAATATTGAAAAAAATTCTATTTTTAGCTGTCGGCAGCAAAACGTGGAACAGACAGTAGAGTATCTTTGTATGCATGTGGGACAAGGATGTTTCACCACGTCCAGAGTGTCAGAATATGTTCATGATTTGCAACATTTAAAATTTGAAGTACAATATATCTCTGCAACCATAAGTCTGATTGACTATTTAAATCTTTAGCCCTTCCGTACAAAACTTGCACTAAAATTTGTGAGGGGTACGTTTCTCGTCAGTTTTATAGATTTCTTGTATTATGAAGGTTGCCAGAGAGTGATAACGATTGCCTTGTTCTGCATTGTGCCTTAACAACCCCGTTCTAAGTATATACATTTTTCAATAACTTTTTTATTTTGTAGTTTTTCTCGTGTTTGTATCGGTATGGTGATAGGATGGTATAATATCCTGCTTCAGACATGTAGAAAACAAAAATATTTGTAGTTGTTATACCCCCGGCATTGTAAGTATGTCGAGGGGTATACAGGGATCCTCTAGATTATCAGACAAAAATGGCAACTATTTAGCAAACTGTGCCATCTTTCTCACTTAAAATTGGGTCAGATCATCAGTCGTAAGATTGCCCCAAAATTAACATCGACAATCAGTTATCCGGACAAATGTATAATCGTCTTATAACTTGTATTCTCACCTTAAAATCATAATTTTATCGCCTGAAAACCAGTGTAAACAGCATTGTGTAGTTTTGCAGAAAAAACAATCACCATTCGCTTCTTGGAAAACATCGTATTTATAGAATGTATTGTATTTATAGAACAACTCTGAAATGACGTAATGGGCGCACTCGATTGAAAGCCCCCGCGCGACTTTTGACGTTGTAAACAACTTGTGGACAGACTTGAGGAATGTTTTCAGCAAATTTTACTAAAATGTGTTCCTTGGCGATATATTCTTCACACTGACATGGAAACAGCAAGCACCTGAGTGACTTAGATGTGTTCGTTGCAAAATCGGATCAAATGAATGCGTTTAATTAACAGGTATTTTCATTTGTCCGATAAACTGATTGTCCAGATAATTGGTATGACCACTGTGTAGTTTGTTCCGTTCGTTCGTCCGTCTGTAAGATTTGCGTTAAACTTTTTATTTGTCGATCCAGGCGGCAGCCGAGGATATCCGTGAGCCTCTGCTCACTTTCTCTACTGTCTGTTTCGCGAAAGCTGCCCAAATTCTACGGCCATATAAACAATTCAGAAACAAATTTTTTTTTCGATAATATGAAATTAAAGGAAAATTTAAGAATTAGCCTTCTTTTTATTTCGTGAAATTCGGTCAAATATTGATTTTATTATGAAAAATTAATTTATCTATGGGAATTTAACATGGGGAAAAAGGAAGTGGAGGGAGCTGTGGGAGGAGTCAAAAAACGAAACAATTTGGAAATTGACTCCGAAACCTGGCTAGATATCTTGGAAATGATCTAACTAAGAAAACAAAAGTTAAATTTTGAAAATCGGTCCAGTATTTCTGAAATTCTAAAACAATTTCCCATGTTAAATTCCCATAGACATCTTCACTCTGTCTATGGGGATTTAACATGGGGAAAATTTTTTTTCGCAATAAAATCAATATTTGACCGAATTTCATGAAATAAAAACAAGGCTCATTCTTAAATTTTCCTTTTATTAGCCAGGTTTTTTGAAAAAAAATCCAGGCTATTGGATTGGCGAAAGCCGGGTGGCGGAGCCGGGCGGGCGTCCCACCAATTCAATGGTTAAGTTTTCGTGTTTGAGTCCATTTCTTTGTTACTGTACCACATAGGACCACCAAACTTTCACAGCTTCATAATCAAGGGGTACCCACCACATATCACTATCCAACATGTTACTTTATTTTTAACTTGACCCATTTTTTCCGCGCAGTCGACTTAGCCATTTTCAATGTTAAGTTTTCGCGTTTACAATGTTAAGTTTTCGTGTTTAAGTCCATTTCTTTGGTACTGTACCACCTAGGACCACCAAACTTACACAGTTTCATAATCAAGGGGTGCCCACCACATATCACTATCCAACATGTTATATTTTTTTTTAACTTCACCCATTTTTTCCGCGCAGTCGACTTAGCCATTTTCAATGTTAAGTTTTCGCGTTTACAATGTTAAGTTTTCGTGTTTAAGTCCATTTCTTTGGTACTGTACCACCTAGGACCACCAAACTTACACAGCTTCATAATCAAGGGGTGCCCACCACATATCACTATCCAACATGTTATTTTTTTTTTAGCTTGACCCATTTTTTCCGCGCAGTCGACTTAGCCATTTTCAATGTTAAGTTTTCGTGTTTAAGTCCATTTCTTTGGTACTGTACCACCTAGGACCACCAAACTTTCACAGCTTCATAACCATGGGGTGCCTACCACATACAACTATCCAACATGTGACCATTTTTTTACCTTCACCTATTATTTCTACGTAATTGACTTAGCCATTTTCAACGTTAACTTTTTAACGTACGTCTGGTTAAAGTTTTTGGCTTAAAACTTTTTCGTTATACTATATCTCTGCAACTGCTTTGCCCATTACCTTGAAACTTCACATGGGTGTTTATCATCATCCATATTTTCATTCTACCCCCCAACCGTGCTGCCCCTGTGCCCAATGTCAAGGTCAAATTACTTTGAATTATTTTGTTAAAGTTTTTTTAAACGTGTACTATATCTCTGCAACTGCTTCACCCGATACCTTGATACTTCACATGGGTGTTTATCATCATTGTCGCACCCGCTTGCGGAAAGCGCGATATCGTCGGCTTTTTGGCATACTTCCGTCCATACGTCCGTGTGTCGGTTAAAGTTTTTTCATTAAAGTTTTTCCATCTACTATATCTATTTTTTTAGTGTCCATGCCTCGCCCCAAGGCGCGACATGCAGGCCACGACCATCTAGTCTACACAAAGTGCGTATAATTATGTTATCCAAGTGTCTATGCTTGGAAAAAACCTGGCCTTCGTAGCTTTGCCTCGTTTCTTGTTTAATATTATCTAAAAAAATATTGTTTTTGAATTGTTTATATAGCCGTAAAATTTGGGCAGGTTTCGTGAAACAGACAGTAGTTGTTTAATCACTGTGTTCTATTGTTTAAAACAAAATGACTGGACAATGACTACAAATGTTTTCTACATGTTTAAATGAGTATATTATACAATCCTATCACCATGCCGACTGCCTGTGGTTTGCATTACTTGCTGTATGTGTGACATGATTACAGGGTGTTCACATACTACATGCGCATCGTCATGGTGGGACACAAGGAGATGGTCAGTTTACTACGGCAACAGCTCTCCATGGTAACCATTTACTTTGTTTTCTCTTAATGTAACATATACATACATGTCGTCACCAGAGCTCCAGATATATTGGCATATTTTATGCACTTATTTTAGCAGAATACGCATTAATTATCAAAATTGCGAGTACAAAATACTCACAGCAAAGTGAAAATACGCATTGAGTAGTGAAAATACTGTAATAAAGTTGAAAATACTGTAATAAAGTTGAAAATACTGTAATAAAGTTGAAATTTACTTTAAATAGTTGTTTGCTTTTCGCAGCTCAAATAAGTGAATTTTTAAATGTGTTTTTATTTTTTATCATTTGTTCCCTATTTAATATGGAAGAAAATCAATAATACATTTGTAACAGTAAAATACACATTGCATTTGAAATCTGAGGGTATAATACTCTTTAGATACAAAACTTATCTGGAGCTCTGTATACACTGTACCCATGTGTACATAAAGCTACTAAACAAATTAAAACTTTGTTTTCTTAACACATTTATACATGCTGAGGCTACGCACATTTTCGCACAATTTAAATTCCTCAACGTATGGACCTGACACCAGGTCAGGTTTTTGTCGCGCCCGCTTGCGGAAAGCGCGATATACCGGTAGTCAGCACTTTGGCATACGTACGTATGTGTGTCCGGTTAAAGTTTTTGGTTAAGTTGTTTGGTTAAGTTTTTTGGTTAGGGCTGTTCCAGTAAAACATACATGGGAGGGGGGGACACCACTTTTAGATTTGGGTAGCCTACCATAGATGCGAATTAGTAGCTTTGGCACCCACCCATAGATGTGCCTTTACCTTGAAAACACCGACCCATAGATGTGATTTAATTGGTTGTGAAAACAACCACCCATAGATGTGATTTAATTGTATCCCCCAGACTACAGTCGGGGGATACTATGGATTTGACAGCGGTCCGCGTCCGCGTCCGCGTCCGCGTCCGCGGTCCGCGTCCGCCGTAGACACTTCTTGTCCGGAGCATAACTCGAACACCCTTTGGAATATTTTCATGAAACTTCACACATGCATAGACCACGACCCGGAGGTGTGTCGCGCACAAGAATGACAACTCTTGCGTAGCTAATTTTTCAGTTATCTCCCTTTTTTGTTTTGCGCACTCTACAAACTGGACAATAATGCATGAAGACCTGTTTTCTCGTCTGCTCTGTATACCTTTTCTGTGTGCTCTGTACACCTTACCTGTAGAGAGAACAATAGAAACTGGGAGAACCATGTGCTAAGCATGGGCTAGCATGTGCAAATGTCCACTGCTTGACCACTGCTTGACCACTGCTGACCTGTAGCCTATTTCATCAACATTGCAAAGTATACTGTACTAGCAAAGTATACTTTGAGGGAGTAATCATTTATTTTTCCTGAAATGCATTATTTCATATAGAACTAACAAATGCATATATTTCATGATTAAAAGTATGCAGAATTATTATACTGAATTTATTACATTATCACAGCCAAATTGGCTGTGATAATGTAATAAATTCAGTATAATAAACATTAATAAATTTATCATAAAATTGAAAATTTCTCCCTCAAAGTATACTTTGCTACTAAAGTATACTTTGCAATGTTGATGAAATAGGCTACAGGTAATTTATACAGGTAAATCACTACATTGGGTACTGTGTTGAAAATATTGTGGCATTATGTGGACCTCTGCAGATATATGTAGATAAATATAGGACTATTAAACAAAAATCTGGTCTCCAATAGCAAGCATTATTATTTTTAAACTTTTTTTTGTCATTTTTTTTTTTTTTTTTTTAATTTTTTTTTTTAATTTTTTTTTTCAAATTATTTTTCAATTTGACTGGAAAACAAATCTGGGCTCCAGTAGCAAGCATTATTATTTTTAAACTTTTTTTTTCCATTTTTTTTTTTTTTCATTTTTTTTTTTCATTTTTTTTTTCAAATTATTTTTTAATTTTTGTCCAGTAGCATAAGGTCGTAAGTGCTATATACAGACTATTCACCTGTGCATGTGCTAGCATGTGCAACTGACCACTGACCACTTACAGGTAATTTATACAGGTAAATGATTATATTACATTTCCGTAAACTGTGTTGAAAATATTGTGGCATTATGTGGACCTGTGCAGATATATGTAGATAAATATAGGACTATTAAAAAAAAATTCTGGGCTCCAGTAGCAAGCATTATTATTTTTAATTTTTAAACTTTTTTTCCATTTTTTTTTTTCATTTTTTTTTTCAAATTCTTTTTCAATTTTTGTCTAGTAGCATAAGGTCGTAAGTGCTATATACAGACATATTATCATATAATAAAACAATTATTGACTAGTGAGCCATAGAATATAATCTGATATTCTATGGTTCACTAGTCAATAATTGTATAATATGTTCGGGCCAGTGAAAATTGCTTTCGGGCCCAGGCTCGAGGTCAAGGCGGGACAAGGCGAGGCATCTGATTCCGCGGAATTCTTGTTTACTTATCTCCCTTTGTTGTTTCGTGCTCTGATTTTGTATCCAGAGCATAACTCGAACACGCATATACGCATTGCTCTAATGGTCCTCTACCGCCCTGTGCCAAATCCACGTTCGTTCTGCCCCCCCGTCAAGCCCAGGGTCAAGGTCACATACTTAGTGCTTCAAAAAAAAATTAACGGCTTGGGTAAATATCTTTTATTCATTTTCTGTTTTCTTTCATGGATCATGGATCATCTTCATATTTCCTATACGCATTGCTCTAATGGTCTCTCCACCGCCCTGTGCAAATCCACGTTCGTCCTGCCCCCACCAATCCCATGGGGTCAAGGTCACATACTTGGTGCTTCAAAAAACTTTAACGCTCAGGTAAATATCTTATAATTTTTATTTCCATTCACGGATCAACTTCATATTTCATATACGCATTGCTCTAATGGTCGTTCTACCGCCCTGTGCCAAATCCACGTTCGTCCTGCCCCCACCAAGCCCAGGGTCAAGGTCACATACTTAGTGCTTCAAAAACTTTAACGCTCGGGGTAAATAACTTATAATTTCTGTTTTCTTTTCATGGATCATCTTCATATTTCATATACGCATTGCTCTAATGGTCCTCTACGCCCTGTGCCAAATCCACGTTCGTCCTGCCCCCGCCAATCCCAGGGTCAAGGTCACATACTTGTGCTTCAAAAACTTTAATGCTCAGGTAAATATCTACTAATTTTTCTTTCCATTCACGGATCAACTTCATATTTCATATATGCGTTGCTCTAATGGTCCTCTACCGCCCAAAAATCATGCATATGAGTGGTGCGTAATGACATTTAGAGACATACTGCTGGCTATAACTTGTATTGCATTGAAAAACCAGGCTTGTATATCATATATAGGCTAGAATTCAGTATTGTCATGTTTGTTCATGTTTCTTTTTCTCTGTTTTGTTGTTGCAAGTTTGTTACATGTTAAACCGACCAAGAAAATAAAAAATTAAAAAAATATCAAAGAAAGTTTATACTTTTACAAGCACTTTAGGTTATTTTCCCAATATTTCATTTTACCTGTCGGAACCGACGTATTTCGCATACTCTGCTGATCGTACACACAAAGAAAAATTTCGCGGGAGACATTATTCAGATTATAACCAAAGCCTGCCGAATATAGGGGCATGCCGAATACCGGTATATCGACCATACGACGCAGTTTTCCCAATTTTAAACTCACGGGCCCCATTCCCAAAATACTTATACACTGTTATAGGCAAGCCGCTGCTGATTTACCCAATATGTTGCACACTAATTCATTCTGCTCGTTGCCGAGCCAGGCAATCAGTTGTTCGGTGTTCATTGAAGCCAGGCTCGCCATTTTATTGTTGTTGTTGTTGTTGTTGTATGCGAGATCCCTGCGCTGATATTTCACTCCTCCCGGAAAAAACGACGCATTTTTGTGATTTTTTTTGCACAATTTAATGCGGCATCTCGATTTCGATAGCGAATAGCGATTTGAAAGAATGACGACGTTTAATACCAGAAGGCATGCTACAAATCACCCATAGATGTGATTTTAGTGTGAGAACCCCCACCCCACCCACCCATAGATGTGATTTTAGTTGGATCTCACCCACCCATAGATGCAATTTTTAGGCACAGACACCCTGGCATGTATTTTCTTTTTTCTGCCGTCCCCGGGTGCCGTGTATGTTTAACTGGAACAGCCCTTAAAGTTTTTGGTTAACTTTTTTGGTTAAAGTTTTTGGTCAAGTTTTTTGGTTAAAGTTTTTCGTTATACTATATCTCTGCAACTGCTTTGCCCATTACCTTGAAACTTCACATGGGTGTTTATCATCATCTATATTTTCATTCTACCCCCCTCCCGTGCGGCCCCTGTGCCCAATGTCAAGGTCAAATTACTTTGAAGTTTTTGGTTAAAGTTTTTGGTCAAGTTTTTTGGTTAAAGTTTTTCGTTATACTATATCTCTGCAACTGCTTTGCCCATTACCTTGAAACTTCACATGGGTGTTTATCATCATCTATATTTTAATTCTACCCCCCTCCCGTGCGGCCCCTGTGCCCAATGTCAAGGTCAAATTACTTTGAAGTTTTTGGTTAAAGTTTTTGGTTAAGTTTTTTGGTTAAAGTTTTTCGTTATACTATATCTTTTTTTTTAGTGTCCATGCCTCGCCACAAGAATTTTTTCTCGATGTAAATATTTAGTTCTGACTTTTGGGTATTTCAACATTTTAATTGGGTAAAATAAAATCACGCTACTGTTTACACATCAACAGACAGCAATTATTGAATAATTTGCTTCAAAATAAAAACATGTCTTGGTATTTCATTACAATTGTCTCCTTGGATACAATTCTAATGAAATACCAATATGTGTTTTCATGTCAAATATGCTTTATTTGTGGTCTGTTTATAGTTTTCTGCAGCATGGTAAAGGTACCACAAATGTTTTATTGCGTTTTGATACTCGCTACTTCTGATTTCACTTGGGTTTTTGGCAATTTATATTTGGTATTTACGCAAATACGCAGCTTATCTGGAGCTATGTTGATATCATAAGACACTAGCCTGGCGTTTCCTACACCGTACATCCAGGTTTATCCGACTCGGAAATGTAATTTGTATGCATCTCCTAGCCTTCATACATTCGTGTTCCTGGCCTTACCTGATAAACATGCTATAAACAAATCAGTACTACCATGGTATCCTCAATTTTTTTCATGCTCGACTCGGAAATGGTAGGAATTCATGGGCAAGCCTTGGAATTCCTACACATTTCCTAGCCTTGCCTGATAAACTTGATACATCTCGTTTATCAAGCTAGGCTTTCTTGGTGAGCCTCGGAATTCCTACGCGTTTCCTAGCCTTACGTGATAAATATGACATCAAAAGACCCTGCTATTCTCTATGAGGATGGCGATACTTTAAATAATTTACGATCTTGGCCCTAAATGACAATCTTCTGTCTCAAGGGCCAGGTTGTGGTCTAGAGGGTAGGCCACTGGACATTAATACCAGAGGTCAGGCCATCCATAATTATATCTCCGTTTCCTGTAACCCGACCGACCCGCTAAAAACGGTGCGACCCGATTTTTTTTATTGCAATTTCGTTTACAATTTTTGTTTACAATTTTTTTTACAATTTTTTTTTTCATTTTTTTTTTTTTCAATTTATTGCTACAGTGGGTTAAAAGGGTTAATATAATCTCTGGCCCTAAATGCCATATATGTTTGTACAACAACACATACAGCAATTGACATACTTTTATTGCAAGACTTGTAATATTGAATTTAAAAATTATTAATATTAAAAAGGTACAATATTTTAACACTTGCAATGCAAGTGTTAAAATATTGTACCTTTTTAATATTAATAATTTTTAAATTCAATATGTCATGTGACAGGAAAAAAAAAGAAATTGCCTACCGACCGACCCACTTCTAAAATTCTGGGTCGGGTTACAGGAAACAAACAATTTTTTAAGGACGGCCTCATGGGTTCAATTCCTGTCCTCGGCATAAAAATGTTCCATAGTATTTCCGTCCCACTGGTATTTCGGATGAGACTTAAGACCAAGGTCTCTGTCTCTACAGGATCCATTCACTTTCACTTTCCTCCGTGTCAGTGGGTCGTTAACCCTTTCAACAATACAGCCCTCTGTAACGGTGTTTGCAAACGATGTAGATCCAGATGAGCAGTCTCCTCAGGATCTGAACTTTTTGCAAGAAATTTTTAGGGAAAAAAAGCACAACCATCTTATAAATGGACGAGTCTGTAAATCATTTTGTGATGATTGGATTGGTCCACAATTAACATAATTATCACAGTCCATTCCAGTTATTATGCCCCCTATGCGATAGCAAGGGGGCATATTGCGTTGCTCGTGATGTTGTGTACGTCCGTCCGTCTATCCGTCCGTCCGTCCGTGTACATTTACGTTGAAAAGTCAAACAGTTTGTATAGTTTCACTAAACTTCGTACAACTAAAATGTTCGTAAGTGCAAATTTTGGATCATCTGGGAAGTTCAATTGATGGATTTACATTTATTGAGCATAGGCTGCATATGCAGCCTATGCTCAATAAATGTAAATCCAATAATTGTTCACAAGAAAACATTGTTAATGTGAACTTTACTATCATAATTTTGCACTTACGAACATTTTAGTCGTACAAAGTTTAGTGAAACGGGCCCCAGTATGCCACGGGGGCATATCCATGTTTTACAAACATAATCTCTACTGTCTGTTCCACATTTTCCTGCCGGCGAACTTTTGGCTACTACATGTATACACATTAAGTCCAAAAAATATTTGAATGTAACTACTTTTTCACCAATAACAAAAAAAATTCACCCTCCCCAAATTTGTTTGTTTGATGAGATTCCACCAAATGTTGATTTAATTGCGAAAAAAAAACATTTTCCTATGGGAATTTAACATGGGGGGAAAAGAGGCGGAACAGGTGGGGGAGGAGTAAAATAAAAAAGAAAAAATTTGGAAATTGTATCTGAAACCTGTCTCGATAGCTTGGAAATGATGTAACTAAGAAAACAAAAGTTAAATTTTGAAAATCGGTCCACAAATATATAAAAATATTAAAAAAATCTATTTTTAGCCCCCATGTTAAATTCCCATAGGAAAATCGAGTTTTCGCAATAAAATCAATATTTTACGGAATTTCATCAAATAAATTTTGTTGGGGAGGGTGACTTTTGTTATTGATGAAAAAGTACTTACTTTTAAATATTTTTTGGGATTTAATGTGTTTAATGGCCAACAGTTTGTCGGCAGCAAAACGTGGAACAGACAGTAGTTTAGGGTTTCAAGGATAAAGTGAGCCCCACCCCCTTCTCTATATTGAGCCTGTCATTCCAGGAGGGGCGGGACAAGGCGTACTTACTGAAGATGCTACAGGACGCCAGTAGGAAGCACAAGAACACGGCCCGCCCCCCTGTCGTGGGCGGTGGGCGACTCCTGTCCGGGTCGGAGGCAGCCAGCACCATTAGTTCCACCCCAGGTAAGCAGTCCAGGCCACTGTGGCACTCGTCTCTCATTTGTTTTTATATACCTGTAGCCGATTTCATCAAACTTGAAAAGTATACTTATCTAGCAAAGTATACTTTGAGGGAGCAATCATTTATTTTTCCAGAAATGCATTATTTCATATAGAACTAACAACTGCATATATTTGATGATTAAAAGTATGCAGAATTATTATACTGAATTTATTACATTATCACAGCCAAATTGGCTGTGATAATGTAATAAATTCAGTATAATAAAAATTAATAAATTTATCCTAAAATTTAAAATTTCTCCCTCAAAGTATACTTTGCTATGAAAGTATACTTTGCAATGTTGGTGAAATAGGCTACTGGTATGTTCTATATTTACTTTATCAGATTCCGCTCAGAAACGGTAGGAGTTCCTCTGCAAGCCTCGGAATTCCTACGCGTTTCCTAGCCTTGCCTGATAAACTTGATAGCAAATGATACGAGCCTGGTAATTACTATGTCCCCCCCCCCACCCTGTTCTATTTATAAACACCCACCCACCCGTCACACCTTCAGACCCTTCCCCAGGCGTTATGTAAATTGCTGCGGTGTTTTATACCCGGTAGTGATTGTCATAATTATTAAATCAAGCAAAAACCCATATATATCCTTTAATACACGTTCATTTAAACCTTGTTGTTTGCCCTAGTTTCTCGACCAATGAAGCACAGAATTTCATCTCACTTAATTCCATATTACGACACTTTCGCCAATTATTATTACATTAATCATTAAATGTTGCAATATTTACAGCGCTATATTTAGAACTGATGTCACTTCACGAGAACGCAAACCATTTTACCACCCACACATGCAGTCGCTGCGGTTTCACACCGCCAATCACATAATAGTACGGTGGTTCAAAATCATGTTTAGGGGCGGAGCTACTTGACGGTGCGGGGCAAACAATAAATTATAGGGCTACAGATAAATTTTGTAAAAAAGTGTATTATACCCCCATCTTTCAAATTCAATGCATATTTTACTTTTGCAAATGTGTTTTTGATTGTCTTCCTTATTAAATAAGAACAAATGATAAAAAAATAATAAAATAAATTAAAACATTTGCTTATTTGAGCTGCAAAAAGCTGATTGCTTTTTGCAGCTCAACTAAGTAAATTTTCAACTTTATTTTGCATAAATCAATGCATATTTTCGCATTGCTGTGAGTATTGTGTACTCCCACTTTTGATAATCAATGCGTATTCAGCTAAAATAAGTGCGTAAAATATGCCAATACACACCTTATCTGGAGCTCTGAAGTTAGTTCACGTATTTAATTTTTTAACTAATTTCTTAAAAATGTGAACCACTTACAAGGATCAAATGGAACTAAAATTTTAATGAAAAAAATATATAAATTGGAATTTGTAGTCCTGGGGTACGTTGTTTTTCAAGTGAAGGCACTGGCGTACCACACTGCTATGATGGCTGGGGAGAGGCCTGATCGTGCCATTTGTTCTTCTTCCCTAGGTGGATATGCACCCAAACCCTCACCACACCCAAGCCACCCGTAGCTAGAAATGTCCATATGATAGTGACCGTGTCTCAGATGATGTCTCGGATATACACCATGTGGTTTTTCGCTTCATGCACACTAAATGATATGTATGAATCAATTACACCATTTTATGTGATCACATTCTCCACAACATGTGCTATAGGCCATCAGAAATTGATAACCAGGGGAGATAATTTGACTTGCCATATTTTGGTATTTTCTGTATACATGTACCTGTACCGGCATTAAAGGTACATGCCCACTCGATAGGCACAAACTGTTCTATATAGGAATTAAATAAGTGTATAATTGTGTCACTGGTCCACCAGTTCTAAGGATTACGAGTGGCCGCTATATAATCATTTAGTAATATTTATTGTACTGATAGTGACGCACGTTGGTATCAGGCTATTTCCATATGCAAATGAGGCAAGGTATTTTGTAAATTATTTATACTAATTAAATGCGTCACCTGAAAAAATAATATTTTCGACAGATTATAAAGTATGATAATTGCACAAATAAATACAGAGTATAAATAGTAATGTCCGTTAACATTTTAAGGAAACACGGTTATCGCCCCGGATACCAGTGTGGAAATCTACGTCTGATATAAAATGTATAATAATGCCAATCAATACGTGGGGTAATGGTAAATTAATGTTTAATTTGCCAGAAAATGTCTCAGATGATGTCTCTGATGTAAAGAACATGTATGCCTACAGAGTGGGCATGTACCTTTAAAGCAAGTCGGACAAATCTCGGCAATTGATACACTGATAGTCATTTTTTTTTTTGTTAACCCTTTCCCTGATAGAAACGACTTTTCACGCCTCTGCAGAAGGTGTCTTTAGAAAACATTGTGGGAAAAGGAGAAATTGCTTGTAACAAGCAATTTCTCCTTTTCCCACAATTTTTTCTACTCTATCAGATAATTTAACCATCATTTGACCCAGCATTTGATTCTTTTATTCAGATGTTTTCGATTTGGAAGAGTCGAAATATCGCAAAACAGGGAAAGGGTTAATGTGATTTTTTTTCTGAACAAAATCGTTAGATCTACTGAATATATTAATGATTCACATCAAACAGAGTACACTGTGAAGATTTTCGCAAACCTGGCAGCGATATCGTGTCATTTTATCAAAATTCATTTCCCAATGAAGGTTTTAGCAAAGCGGAAACGTGTAAATTGTTCATTGCGAGGGATTAGAAATTGAAAAATCACTTTTGCGACGGGGATGTCTGGCAGTTTTCTCGAATGATCTACGAAACTTGACAAAGTGACAAAAGTTGTGAATGGCGTGCAGAAATCGGAACCATTTGTGGTCCAGATAAGCATATTGGAATGTTCCATGGGGGTCTGAACAAAGATATTCAAGGCATGAAACTTGGTACCTGCCTGTCATTTACCCTTTGTAACTCGCATTGAACAACCGAGTGTTTTTAGTAAACCAAATTCTCACTTAGAAATTTGCATCAAACTTTCCCAGTCTTACCGTATTTATTCTAATAAACGCCCCCGGGGGATGCAATTTGTGGGATCAAAATGTGGAAAATAGGATCAAAATATGTTATTTTCACATACAAAAGCCATTTAAAACAATGTTTTAAATGGCTTTAGTATGTGAAAATAACATATTTAGAATGCAAATATGGGAGGGGGCTACTATTAGAGAGGGCTTCTATTAGAGAGGGGGGCTACTATTAGAGAGGGGCTACTATTAGAGAGGAGGCTACTATTAGAGAGGGGGGCTAAAATGACAGAGGGGCTACTATTAGAGAGGGGGGCTACTATTAGAGAGGGGGCTACTTTTAGAGAGGGAGCTACTATTAGAATAAGTATGGTAGGCTTCTATGGGGGTGTTAGAAGGTATATTAGTGAACAAATACTTCAGAGTAGGTATGTGAAGTTGCAATATTATTGTTGAAACTGTTGTCTTGATATACTATTTGTTGTCAGATCTCTTGTATCATAGCAAAATATTTACATTGTCATTGCACTGGGCATGTTAACCCTTTCACCCCTAAATAACTGGAATACGTTAATTTTCCGACCAACCCAATCATCCCAAATGATTTCAGACTAGCCCATTCATAGAATTTTTTTTTTTTTTTCTACAAATTATAAAATTAGCTCATCTGGATCTACACTGTTTGCATGCACCGTTATAGAGGTATGTGGTGTTGAAACGGTTAGATCATTATTCCATCGATTGTTTTTTCGGTACATACATTTGTATCCTGTTTGATGCCATTGATCTCTGATTTTCGTGATGTTTTTTTTTTTTATTCTCTCAGCCCGTAACGTCACGATCCACCAATTGCAATACTTTTACCGGTAGTTAACAAAAAATAATTTTCACACAATCTAAGTTTATTTACAATTTTGAACAGGTGAATATGGGAATTGACCTCATTAGCACAACCTACAATGACCGTAGCTGTTGACAGGCCGTTAAATGCCTTTAATTAATAAATGAAATTTTGAAACTATCATGAATAAAAATGTATGTAATAAAACCAGTTTTGATTGTTTAGCACAATACATGAAATCATGGTTGGTTTTGTGTTCATTGTTCTACGCAAAACCCTTTCAATTTTTATACGCCCGTTTGAAAAAACGGGACGTATTATGTATTCACCTTGTACGTACGGGCGGACGGGCGGGCACAGCTTGTCCACGCAATAACTAGAGTACTACTAGACGGATTGTAACCAAATTCGGTATACATGTTTATCACGGCAAGATGAAGAAGCCTATTGATTTTCAATAACTCAAGTTCTACTGCACCGCTCGTAACCAAATTCGGTATACCTACATGTTTATCACGGGAAGGCGAAGAAGCGTATTGATTTTCAAAAATTTCCGATGACTTATCTCCCCTTGGCAGGCATTTTTAATTTTCGTACTCTGTATTCTTGTCCACGCAATAACTCGAGTTCTACTTCACCGATCGTAACCAAATTCGGTATACATGTTTATTACGGCAAGACGAAGGAGCCTATTGGTTTTCAAAAAAAAAATATGACTCATCTCCCGTTGGCGGCCATTTTTAATTTTCGTACTCTGTATTCTTATCCACAATAAATCACGTTCTACTTGACCGATCGTAACCAAATTCAATACACATTTTTATCATGGCAAGATGAAGAAGCCTATTGATTTTGAAAAGTTCCGATGACATATCGCCTTGGTGGCAATTTTTTCGGACTGTATCCTTGTTCACGCAATAACTTGACGGATCGTAACCAAATTTGGGAAACATCTTTATCACGTCAATATGAAGAACCCAATTGGTTTTCTGTCTGATATCTCCCTTTGTTGACTGGCCTTGCCTCGAAAGGCGTATATTGTGACCTTCGGCACTCTTGTTCAACTTGTTGCTAGTACCATACACCACCACCTGCACTAATTTTGCCAATATTTGTCAATTTCTTTATTACACAAGACGTGAATATCAAACTTGAAAGCAAGCAGCTTGATTGGCTGAGCCTTAGCTGTGAATTTCTTTATTTAATGGCCTGTCAACAGCTACGGTCATTTTAAGCTGTGTTAACGGGGTGGAATTCCATAATTCACCTGTTTGAAATTGTAAATAAACTTAGATTGCCTGAAAACAAATTTACAGTGGAACCTCTCTAAACCGAACATCATTGCGACATCGATGTGTTAAATTATGGCCGATTTCACTGTCAAATATCGCTGATGTTTATCAATGTTCGTGATTGCAATACACTGAGGCATGTGTTTCAGTGCTCTTACATTGGAATTACAGTGAAACCTCTCTAAACCGGACACCCTGGGGACCTCCCAGGGTGTCCGGTTTAGAGAGGTTCCACTGTATATATTTTATATCTAAATTTATTGCAATTAGTGAATTTTGATGTTACCAGCCAATCAAACTGCTTGATTGCGAGTTGATTGCCAATAGATGTTCAGAGACATTGACATCTTGGCAAGATTAACGCTGGCGGTGGTGCAAACACACAATCACATTTTAATGCATTTGTTGAATGTGTATCACACAACATATACGTACATGTGTTTCACAATTTTGTGCTTCTGTCCATATTAAAGATGGCGGACGTGCGACAGTAGCAGCAGACGTACACCACCGCGATGTTTATTTCTGACAGTCTGCTCATTATTTTCTTGTTCCAGTTGAGATTTATTCCAGCCTAGGTACCAGTCTAGTATCTGTGATGGTGTCACTATAGTAACAGCATGCCTGCTGTAGTCTAGTAGCTCTATGTTGTATATGAGATGTGTCGAGAAAAGGGATTTATTGCGTTTTCGACCAGTGTAGATTGCAAATTAGTCTCCATTTATGGAAGCCGTTTCACTAACATCGTACAACTAAAATGTTCGTATGTGCAAAATTATGATAGTCTGTAAATTTCAAATTAACAACGTTTTCTTGTAAACAATTATTGGATTTACATTTATTGAGCATATGCTGCATATGCAGCCTATGCTCAATAAATGTACATCCATCAATTGAAATTTCTGGATGATACTAAATTTGCACTTACGAATATTTTAGTCGTACGACATTTAGTGAAATGGGCCCCTGTTTCTTGGTCAGGATGTTTATCGAACATCATGCAAAATCTAAGATTCAAGTGACTCTGATGTGGTATGGACCTGGCACCAGATCAGGTTATTCTAATTTCAGGTTATTCTAATTTCAGGACTGAATGTATTTTATTTTTGCATGTAAATATTCCTTTCTGATTTAGGGATTTTCCCCCCAATGCGGCAGGTTACATGCGGAATCGAACCTGTTGGCCCGGCTGTAAATGACCATAGCTGTTGATAGGCCGTTAAACACCAATACATCAAGTATCAATGTATTCCGCGCATGGTGACTTTGGGTGATGAATATGAGGATGTAAAAATGTGCGGAATACCTGGTAATGCATAAAGTACGGTATTTGATAAATTGTAGGAGAATAATTCCTTATGAACTTGAATCATCGTCTGTCTACACTGGTGAAAATACAATAAATATCTTTTATCTGAATGTGTCTCTTATTGCTCGACACAAGTGCATGGGAAAGCATAAATTTGCATTGATATTTTCTAGTGTTGTCCACCTGAACTGCCATACACTCGTCATGTAGCTGTATGTCATCAGGTTTAGTGCACCTTTTAATATTACCATAATAACCCTATACATTTGGACACCATTAATTTTGGGGAAACAAATAGAGGTTTCCCAAAACAAATTGTATCCAAATACATTATTATTGTGAGAAACAATTACAAGTACAACCATACTGACCATAAATGTTTGGACATTCCTTGCTGGGAGAAACCATAATTTAATGTGTGTGTCCCAGAATTAATTGTGTCCGAAGATTTAGGTTGTAGTATATACATTGGGGGTTCTGGGCCACCTGCAAGCGGTCGGATCCGACCGCTTGCAGGTGGCCCAGAACCCCCATTGTATATACTACTAGCCTGTATATCTAACTGAGATGATCATAACCCATAAAATGCTAATGGCAGGGCCAGAGGTGAATTTCTTATAAGTTCCGTTTCATTTCATGTAGCCTCTTCATATTTCACACATGGTTTCCTCTGACGGTCCTCCATCATGCTGTGATAAATCCACGATCCTCGGGCCTCCGCTAAACCCAAGGTCAAGGTCACATACTTAGTGCATTCAAAGCCTTAACGCTAGGGTAAATGTCATATAAGTTAATGTCTTATAATTTATGTTCCCTTTCACACACACATTGTTCGAATGGTCCTCTACCACCCTATGACAGATCCACGGTAGACCTGCCCACTGTCAAGGTCACATAAATTGCGTTCCAAACTTTAACGCTCGGATAAATATCTTATAATTTCTGTTTTCATCCACGCTTCTCTGGCTCTCTGTGTTTTCAAATGTGCCTCGATTCCTTTGGCTGCCAGCGGGGCATTAGTGTGCTGACATACCTCATTTCTAGTTTAAATCGGAACATAAAAAATCGGCAAAATGACAGACGAGGTGACTGCCTCGTCTGCCTCATCCTAGTTACGGCCCTGCTAACGGTATATTAAACTGATGATAAAACACCTGAATTATCATTGTGTGCCAGATATTGTTAAAATCCTTTGTACTTTAACCCTTTTCATGCTGAGAATACGCCATATGTTTGTGGAAAATCCTAAATATTTTCCTTCCATGTGCCCAGAAGTATATGTCGCGACCACCATTTGAACCGTCTCGTTGAGACGGTTCAAATAAGTGGTCACAACATATACTTTCATTGAGAAATAACAAAAATAAAATATTTAATAAATTTCATACACGTAAATGTGTATTCAGAAAGGAACGGGTTAAGACTGGATAATCATAGTAACATGGAATTCATGTTTACAGATCCATGCATATTAAATAAATGACGGGAAGTTTGACAAAAAATTGTTGAAATCAAAATTTCTGATAATTGTAGCTGAATATATATTCAAATATTGGGAGTACGTATCTGTAAATGATCACAAAACGTCGAACAAAAATGACAATTTCTCCTTGATTTACTAGAATATAAAAATTTACAAATTTCCAATAACTCTTAAGGGAAGCACGTTTAATACATATTACATATCACTCTTTTTATGTTTTCAAATAATTATCTGAAATTGTACTGTAAATTACCCGGGAATCTGGGAAAGTGCTCTTGAAATTCCTTGAATTTGACATTCAATTAAATAAAGGGTAAATATGTGCAAACATTTGATGCGTTGGATGATTGGAATATAATGTGAACTTGTGTTTTCTCACTGCCCAGCTGATGTATGCTTATCAGTAAAGTACATGTATATGCATTGTAACTTGCTCTTGTTCGTCAAGTTTGTAGTTTATCAACGATTCTCATGTGCTGGCAAAACATGTTTTTAGCTCGACTATACGAAGAATAGTTATTAGCTCGACTATTCGAATAATAGTTAGAGCTTATATAGTCACCCCGGCATCGGCGTCAGCGTTACCGTCACGCCTTGGTTACGGTTTATAGTCAAGCTTGTATATGGAATACTCCTGGCCCTACATCCACCATACTTGGACAACTTCATCTCCTAGTGATGTACATCAACAACCCCTGACTTATATTTGACCTTGACCTTCATTTAACCTTGAATTACTTAGTTAATTCCCCTTGGTTAAGGTTTTTAGTCAACCTTGGTTAAGGTTTTTAGTCAAGCTTGTACATGGAATAATATTGTGCATACAGACACCATACTTGGACAACCTTTTCTCATAGGGATGTACATCAATAACCCCTGACCTATATTTGACCTTGACCTACTTTTAACCTTGAATTACTTAGTTATTTCCCCTTGGTTAAGGTTTTTAGTCAAGCTTGTATATGGAATACTCCTGGGCCTACAGCAACCATACTTGGAAAACTTCATCTCCTAGTGATGTACATCAATAATCCCTAACCTATATCTGACATTGACCTACATTTAACCTTGAATTACTTACTTAATTTCCCTTGGTTAAGTTTTTTTGTCAACCTTGATTAAGGTTTTTATGCGAGCCGCGACCACCTTCTTTGTGAAGCTATGTTTACATCGACAACCGTCGTAGTCGAGCTATGCTGTTCTCCTACAGCTCTTGTTTCTTTAGAAATAAGACAACTTTGAAGAAGAAAAAAAATCGAGTCGGCCGCAGTTTTTCAAAATGGGCCAATTTGGTCATGGACTGAGAAAAAGGACTGTGGCTGTGACTGGAGAAATGGGGTTTGTGGGATTTGTGACTACTGTCTGTTCCACGTTTTGCTGCCGACAAACTTTTGGCCATTAAACACATTAAATCTAAAAAAATATTTAAAAGTAAGTACGTTTTTATCAATAAGAAAAAAGTCACCCTCCCTAAAAAAAATGATTTGATGAAATTCCATCAAATATTGATTTTATTGCGAAAAAACGATTTTCCTATGGGAATTTTTCGCAATAAAATCAATATTTGATGGAATTTCAGCAAATAATCTTTTTCGGGGAGGGTAACTTTTTTGTTATTGATGAAGCATGACATGTACAGGTGTTTCATTGATGGAATTGCGAACAGTGCAGATCCTGATCAGACTGTGCGGATGCACAGTCTGATCAGGATCTACACTGGTCGCAAAACCCATAAGCCCCATCTCTCCAGTCACAGCCACATATTATGAATGGTAAAATGGTTAAAACTTGTCTAATTATGTTTAGAAAGATGGAAAAATAAACAGAATTGTCATGAAGAACCTAAAAATGCCACTATTTATTTCAGCTGCATGTAAAGTCTATGCTTGTGGGAACGGTGTTGGTGATTGTTTGGTATCACAGCCACCAATATGCATGTCGGTGGGGGTGAGGGTGTGGGAGGGGAAGGGGAGCCATGGTTTATCGGTCATGCATGTGGAGTACCTATATGTTGTGTAGTCTTTGCATTTTGCTATGGAATATCAAGGTGTACCTTGCTTCAATGGATGTAAACCACAATCAACCAATATATCAATCAATCAATCAATAAATTCAATCAAATGATCGACCAACCAATCAATCAATGTATCAATCAACAATTGATCAATTAATCTACTTATAAAGTACCGTACTTTTATTGCTTAAAATGGGAATGATACAGTGTATTAAATATCACCAGTGTACTAAATTTGCAGATGACATGGTGACAGAAAACGGGTTAGACGATCAGTACAGCTTCACAGTATGATGCTGTGCTTATGCAATAAATAGAATCTAGTGTTTGTGGTGATTTCATATACTTATTAAACTCATTGACTGGTGTCTTATGAAATCAGTAAACTTGGTTAATAAAAATCATATTTAATCTTCATATTTGTAGGATCCTTGATTTAATAAACTTATCAACTGATTTCATAAACTCATTTAACCCTTTCACTCCTCAATAACTGGATTGGACTGTGATATGTCAAATTTCCTACCAATCCAATCGGTACAAAATGATTTTCCCGACTACAATGTTGTCCAGTTATGAAAAGGGGGTGTTTCGTTTTCTAAAAAAATATGAAAATTACTTGCAAAACGTGCAGATCCTGATGAGACGGCTCGTTACGAGCCGTCTCATCTGGATCTACACTGTTTGCAAGCACCGCTATAGAGGTCTGTGGTGTTGAAAGGGTTCATGAATACATCTCGAATGCTTCACTCGGGTATGATCCTCTGTGTGTTAAGGAAGAACAAAAACTCTTAATATCGAATCAAACGCCGGAGTCCGACACAAACAATTTAATTATTGTAAATTTGGCTGCGACTCGAACAATGCGCCTTATGGGTTTTATGACCAGCTCGAGATCAAATAGCATGCTCCTGTAGCCTTATAATGATCTTAATTCCTTAACGGGTGTTTCATTGATGGAATGGCGAACAGTGCAGATCCAGTATCTACACTGGTCGCAAAACCCGTAAGCCCCATTTCTCCAGACACAACCACAAATTTGTCATTTGTGGTTGACATGCATGTTTGTTGGTAAACGTCCTTTAAAAGCTTATATTAACCCTTAGCCTGCTGAATGAAATGTTGTCGTCTGCTGTTTATGTTTTATTTTCAATTTTTCTAACCAAAAACATGGTTTGACAGCACTTTAGAATCATTTCCATTGGAAATGATTCTAAAGTGCTGTCAAACCATGTTTTTATTGAGAAACAGGGCAAAAAATAAAGCAACAACAGACGACAGTTTTCGCGATCAGCAGGCTAAGGGTTAACCTATTTTACATAAAAAATCGAATGAAGAAAATACTGGCATAAATGTAAGCCCAAGATCGGGGGTGAGCCCCAGATCGGGGGTCAGCCCCAGAACAGGGGCCAACAAAGTAACTTCAATCCCAATTTGACAAAGGCCGGAAAAGACAGGAAATGTGAATTATACAACGTATGACCGTCATGCAAACAAGAAAGGCATACATTGTTTAATTCACATTATTAATACTCACCTCACGATGGATCTTCTATGTTTAGTCTCTATGACAAACCCGACCTCTTCAATAGTTGCCGCCGTCTTTGATCTGGATGTCTGTGACCAGAGTGTGACATTACGTCACTAACTTTCACGTCATTCCATATTCAGAATGTTCTGGGAAAAATTAGCCCCCGTTCTGGGATTTGGCCCCCATTCTGGGACAGACGCCGAGTTATACATATACAATGTATAAGAAATTTAAAAAATGTGTCGACAAGTAAAAACATTAGGCTTCACAAATTGTTCACACTAAAAAAATATGTGTCAATATATTTGTCCAGATGTCTTTGATCACCCTGTATAAAAATAGATGAAAACCTGATTTTTGTATCAAATTATTACATGCCTTTATTAAAATGGTTCCAGTTCATTAAAATTTAATGAGCCTTTTGCACTAAGTAGAAAACATGTTTTTTATGTAATTGAATTGATATAAACTTGTTATGCCCCTGTAGCCGATTTCATCAAAATTGCTAAGCATACTTATCTAGCAAAGTATACCTTGAGGAAGTAATCATTTATTTTCCCCAAAATGCATTATTTCATATAGAACTAACGACTGCATACAGTTGATGATTAAAAATATGTAGAATTATTATACTGAATTTATTACATTATCACAGCCATTTTGGCTGTGATAATGTAATAAATTCCGTATAATAAAAATTAATAAATTTATCCTTAAATTGAAAATTTCTCCCTCAAAATATACTTTGCTAGATAAGTATACTTTGCAATGTTGGTGAAATAGGCCCCTGGTCTTGATAGAGCCGGATGGAATTTAGTGTACTATGCGTCTGTGTGTATATCTGCTTATCTGTGGATCCGCTTAAAAAGCTTGCTGGATCACTCGCGTACCATCCGTAGCAGTTAGTTACCTGGGAGTCGAATTGGGTTATTGCCCATTATAAAAGTAGTAAGATTATTACTGATCCTGCTGCTTTTGGGAGGGGCCAAGTGATTCTGGTGTGGCGAGGACCTGGCATCAGATCAGGATTATTCTGATTTCAGGGCTGAATGTATAGTTTTGTTATTGTAAATATTCAGTTCTGATTTTGGGATTTTCCCCCATTTATACATGTACTTGAACATGTACATGTACTTGTACAGGTAATATATGGGATTTAGTACTAAACCCATTGACCCGGCCTTAAATGACCTTAGCTGTTGATAGGCCGTTAAACCCCAACCAAAAAACAAACCATCCGTAGCAGAGTCCATTCATAGCCTTGCTCTGCAGAATAGCAAATCAGTTCTGATTTGCAATTTTAAAAACAGTTAACCCTTAGACCGCTATCTTAATTTTGTTGTCGTCTGCTGTTTATTTTCTATTTTCAATTTTTATCAATCAAAAACATGCTTTTACAGAACTTTTGAATAATTTACAACATTCTTTGACAGCACTTCAGAATCATTGGAAATGATTCTGAAGTGCTGTCAAAACATGTTTTTATTGAGAGTTAAGGCAAGATATAAAAGCAACAGCAGACGACAATTGTTGTGAGTAGCAGTCTAAGGGTTAATTGTGACAAATTTTATGTATTTTCTATCTGAAAAAACTATTAGTATTATAACGGTAATATAAACTAATAACTCTGAAGCAATGTTATCATTGTAAAAATTGCCTGTCTCCACTTCTCCAATTGCCTGTCTCCACCGTCTCCAATTGCCTGTCTCCACCGTCTCCACTTCTACTTGTTGAAGTGCACATTTTAGTTCCGGCAGGCTACATTTTATTTTTTTTCATTGTTGCAGAATGCTCAAAGTATGAACTGGTGCTCATTTCAATGAAGGAATGTCATGACTGTACGCCATCTGTACGATCTATTTCCATCATTATAGGTGGACGGCAGTTTATAAAGCAGCTCGTGGTAACTGCAGAGTCGCGGCAACCGGAAGATGTGGCACCGAATCGCCGGCGACGACGACAGGATGGTCTAGGTGCGGCTTCACCATAGCAACAGTGTCACAATAGTAACAGCGTCATCTAGCAACAGTTTCACCATAACAACAGCATTATTGCTATAGTAATGGTGTCACCTTAGCAATTGTGTCACTGATCAACAGTGTCACCATAACAACGGGATTATCACTACAGTAATGCTATCACCATAGCAATTGTATCACTATAGCAACAGTATTTCAATAGCAACAGCATCGCTATAGCAATGGTATCGCCATAGCAACAGTATCATTACAACAGCAGTGAAGTGCTGATGCAGTTTTGTCATCTGATGTTCGCAGTGGAACCTCTCTAAACCGGATACGCTGGAATGTCCCCAGGATGTCCCCAGGGTGTCCGGTTTAAAGAGGTTACACTATGAATCATGCATAAATATAAACAGACATAATCATTAGAGCTAGGTGAGAGTGAAACCAATCAAAATAAACACCTCAGTGTTTAACTTAAGAAAGCCAGGATTTGTTGAAACTTTAGGATCTGTAGTCTATTTCACCAACATTGCAAAGTACACTTTTCTAGCAAAGTATACTTTGAGGGAGAAATTTTCAATTTTATGATAAATTTATTAATTGTTATTATACTGAATTTATTACATTATCACAGCCAATTTGGCTGTGATAATGTAATACATTCAGTATAATAATTCTGCATACTTTTAATCATGAAATATATGCATTTGTTAGTTCTATATGAAATAATGCATTTCAGGAAAAATAAATGATTACTCCCTCAAAGTATACTTTGCTAGTAAAGTATACTTTGCAATGTTGATGAAATAGGCTACTGATGGTGTCCGACGCGACGTAATCTGCGACGTCACTTTTACAGTAGATTTTCATCAAAATCTTCCGGACTGACTTTGATGATATATAACATACCAAAGACAATGACGTGTGTATTATGGGTGCTCTAAAAAATCTTTAGAATCGAGTACCATTTTCATACATGCACATGCTGTATATTTTTATTTATTTTTATTAAACCGTTTCTTCATCAAAATGACAGATTTATGAGATTACAGCAAACTGTACAATAAAGGGCAATTACAAGGTGCATGATCACGTGGCTGCAACAACAACAACAATTGCTGAAAGTGTTGAAAGCTTGCCCACCCCAAAATAAGTATTATTTGATATTTTCCTTAATATGCAATGGATTTTGATGAAATATGTGCAGAAAACGCATTTATCCCGTCAACACAGTGAATATGTGCCGTGAAACACGGTGCCGTGAAACATTTTTGATATCCAGTCAATACTATTTTTGCATTTTACAGCCATTTGTAGGTGTTGACGGGATAAATAGAATAGTAGGTTAGTGCCGTGAATGGGAAAAATATCTGGCACAGCACGGAAACGGGATGTGCTCGGCAGAGCTTCGCCCATCCCGTTTCCTGAGCCTTGCCAGATATTTTTTCCCATTCACGGCACTAACCTACTATTCTCTATCCTCATCACCTGCATTTGGTGGTCCCGGGAGTTCGGCACAGACTTGTATTCTTCGCAAAAACGACAGAAGTTTGGGCCAAAGTACAGAGACCACCAAATGCAGCTCAACAAGACGTGTTTGATGCGCTATATTTCATCAAAATCCATTAATACATAATAAGGACAAAATAAAAAAATACTTACTTTGAATCGGAGGGCTTCTGGAAGGTTCAGTACTTGTTGTTGTTGTTGTAAACATTTGATCACACACCTTGAATTAGCTCCGCATTTGTATGTCCATAAAAAATCTGTCATTCCATTACGACTTTAAAGGAAATGTACTGTAAACACATCTAAAACCTGAGGTCACGCCTTTCGCAAGCAAACCACTTGATCCCACCTGTTATTGCTTTTCCTGGCCTTACTCAATAGTGTGTGACCTGCTATGAAAAAACCAGGCTTATTGAGTTGTACACCAGGTTAGTAATCATGCACACCGAAATTGTTATTCTTCCCCTGTTGAAAATGAGTTGGTATACTTTCTCGTCCAAATTTTGCAACAAAGTAATGCAGGTTGGAGGTTTAAATTTTTCAGTGAAATTGGTGTAAAACTAGCTTTGCATGCTAGCGGCGAAAATATCCGCCAAACAAATTAGGACTATATGTTTTATTTCTCTGTAAATATGTCTTGGAATTTCATTAGAATCGAGTCCTCAGGACTCAATTCTAATGAAATTTCGAGACATATTCATGATATTTACAAGGAGAAATAAAAGAAAATATGATGAATTTTTGTCAGCTAGTTTTGAACTATTTATAGCCCACAAGTTTCCCAGCATGCAAAGAGTTAAAAAGCACAATAATTTGCATACTTTTATAAAATAATTTAGCAATTTAATTTCAGAGCAGAGCAGATGCAAGTTTATTTTCTCTGGAATTATTGGAATCATGAATTTTTCTATTACTTAAAGGTACACGCCCACTCAGTAGGCACAACATGTCCTTTATAAGAATTAAATAAGTGTATAATTGTGTCACTATTCCACCAGTTCTAAAAATTACAAGTGTCGGCTATACAGATATAATCATTTAGTAATATTTATTTTACTGATAGTGACACATGGCGGTATCAGGCTATTTTCATATGCAAATGAGGCATGATATTTTTTAATTATTTATACTAATTAAATGCGTCACCTGAAAAAAATATATTTTCGACTGATTATATGCATAAGTATGATCATTGCACATCAAAAATAAATACATGAATAAATAGTAATGTCCGTTAATATTTTAAGGAAACATGCTTATTGCCCCGGATAGCAGTGTGGAAATTTACTTCCGATATAAAATGTATAATAATGCCAACCAATACGTGGGGTAATGGTGAATGAATTTTTATTTTGCCAGAAAATGTCTCAACTGTGCCAACTGGGTGGGTATGTGCCTTTAATAGCGCACAGGTTAGATGCTGAACAAACTGGAGTGGAGGCTATTTTTGTCATGGCAAGGCATATTTAATTGCCGACCAGTGTAGATCATGATCAGCTGCAGAGTCGTGCAGTCTCACATTGTTCGCTGTACCTTTAACCTTTGTGAAATGAATTTTTCCGTCTGCTGTTTTAATTTTTTGAAGAAAAAAAAACAGCAGACGGCAAACTTTAATTCAGTGTAGACCACAGATGTGCTATATTTTCTGGTCTACACTGGTTTTCTGGTCTACACTGGTTTTCTGGTCTACACTGGTTGCAGAAGCACTGAAATTCGGTTTGTCCGATCATTATTAACTCTGCATACTAGCGGTGAAAATAACAGCCAACAGCCAACAAGTATATTTCTTATTTAAAATTTGTCTTGGAATTTCATTAGAATTGAGTCCGGAGGACTGAATTCTAATGAAATTCCAAGATATATTTACATGGAGAAATAAAAGAAAATATACGAGTTGTCTTCTATTTTTGAACTATTTATAGCCCACAAGTTTCCCAGCATGCAAAGAGTTAGGTAAAAAATGTCTGAATTTCATATTTCACCAAATATTTTAAACCACCGCCAGTTTTGTTGTCAGTTGCTTCATATACATGTACGTCAATTTATCCATATGTATGTTATTTATACGTGTATCCAATGGTTGTTTTGTGTATGCCGCTGGTTTTATATTTTTTACCAAATATTGACATACACTGATGCAGGTCTACATAGCTATCACGCTTTCTTAAAGGTACATGGCCACTCTGTAGGCATAACATGTTCTTTATTGGAATTAAATAAGTGTATAATGGTGTCACTGTTCCACCAGTTCTAAAAAATAAGAGTGCTCGCTATACAGATATAATCATTTAGTAATATTTATTTTACTGATAGTGACTCGCGGTGGTATCAGGCTATTTTCATATGGAAATGAGGCACGATATATTTTAATTATTTATACTAATTAAATGCGTCACCTGAAAAAAAAAAATATTTTCGACAGATTATATGATCATTGCATATCAAATAATAAATACAGAGAAAAATAGTAATGTCCATTACCATTTTAAGGAAACACGTTTATCACCCCTGATATCAGTGTGGAAATTTACGTCTGATATAAAATGTACAATAATGCCAATCAATACGTGTGTAATGGTGAATGAATGTTTATTTTGCCAAACAATGTCTCAGATGATGTCTCCGATATAAAGAACATTTTGTGCATGCTGTCGCTGATATAACGGGACATTTTGTGCCTATTGAGTGGGTATGTACCCTCAAGTTTAATTACCAAAAAATATTTATGTTAATCCTTACAATGATGAATTAAATTGTATCTGTTTTTTTAGCCAGGTTTTTTGAAAAAAAATCCAGGCTATTGGAATGGCGAAAGCCGGGCGGGCAGGCGGCGGGAGGGCGGCTTCCACAATCAATGTTAAGTTTTCGTGTTTGAGTCCATTTCTTTGTTACTGTACCACCTAGGACCACCAAACTTTCACAGCTTCATAATCAAGGGGTGCCCACCACATATCACTATCCAACATGTTACTTTTTTTTTAAATTGACCCATTTTTTCCGCGCAATCGACTTAGCCATTTTCAATGTTAAGTTTTCGTATTTACAATGTTATGTTTTCGTGTTTAAGTCCATTTCTTTGGTACTGTATCACCTAGGACCACCAAACTTTCACAGCTTCATAATCAAGGGGTGCCCACCACATATCACTATCCAACATGTTACTTTTTTTTTAACTTGATCCATTTTTTCCGCGCAGTCGACTTAGCCATTTTCAATGTTAAGTTTTCGCGTTTTCAATGTTAAGTTTTCCTGTTTAAGTCCATTTCTTTGGTACTGTACCACCTACGACCACCAAACTTTCACAGCTTCATAACCAAGGGGTGCCTACCACATACAACTATCCAACATGTGACCATTTTTTTACCTTCACCTATTATTTCTGCGTAATTGACTTTTTCAACGTTAGCTTTTTAACGTACGTCTGGTTAAATTTTTTGCTTAAAACTTTTTCGTTATACTATATCTCTGCAACTGCTTCGCCCATTACCTTGAAACTTCACATGGGTGTTTATCATCATCCATATTTTCATTCTAACCCCCAACCGTGCGGCCCCTGTGCCCAATGTCAAGGTCAAATTACTTTGAATTTTTTTGTTAAAGTTTTTTCGTGTACTATATCTCTGCAACTGCTTCACCCATTACCTTCATACTTCACATGGGTGTTTATCATCATTGTCGCACCCGCCCCGGCCATCTAGTCTACAAAAAGTGGGTATAATTATGTTATCCAAGTGTCTATGCTTGGAAAAAACCTGGCCTTCGTGGCTTTGCCTCGTTTCTTGTTTTCTCTGTTATATTGACAAATGAAGATATTTATTTAGTTCCCATCTTCTAAAAGTTAATTAATATCTTATTTTTCCCTCACAAAATAACATGCTCTGGCAACAGATACAATTTCTCACCAATTTAAAAGTTTATATGCCCTAAATGGTTTATCCCGGTTTCAAAACTTTGTAAAATTATTTCATCAAAATGTATTTGAATTTTTTTTTTTTTTTCATATTCTTTAACTACAATGTATATATATTAGAGGTTATAATTATGCTCTACATCAAAAATGTGTGTCACTGTTTGAAAATCAAGGATGAATTTTCCACTGAAAACAATTACATGTATGTACATGTATCTATAGTTATTTTTGTTCACATTTTGGATTTTTAAGCAATAAAATGCGAGCGTTACAGAACGCAGCATCCAGTTCCTGCAAATTCCAATATGTGAACAATAACATACTTATATTTAGCTAGGCTTGTAATGCAATGTCCCATCCTAGTATTGATTTTTCATTTCCTGTCAAACAGGTACAGTGGAACCTCTCTAAACCAGACAAAACTAAAACACCTGTCGTGTTATTTTTGATGAGTTTTTTTGGTCATTTATCTCAGGCGATAGTGGTTGTTCGTACTCGCATAGCACACAGCTATGGCTCAGAATGATCAAATGCCTGATTGACAGTACCTCCCAGGGTGTCCGGTTTAGAGAGGTTCCACTGTAGTCATTAAATCCGGTAATATGCAACTTATTGGGTGTAAATATAACAATATGTAAAATAGGTGGAGCGTGATTGGCTTAGAAAATAGGGCAAATTATAAGTAAGATAATTGGAGCGTTATACTGACCAGTGATTGGCCTAAAAAGTAGAATGAATTATAAGTAAGATAAGTAGAGCGCAATACTGGCCAGTGATTGGCTTAGAAAATATGGTGAATTATAAGTAAGATAAGTGGAGCGCAATACTGGCCAGTGATTGGCTTAGAAAATATGGTGAATTATAAGTAAGATAAGTAGAGTGCAATACTGGCCAGTGATTGGCTTAGAAAATATGGTGAATTATAAGTAAGATAAGTGGAGCGCAATACTGGCCAGTGATTGGCTTAGAAAATATGGTGAATTTTAGTAAGATAAGTGGAGCGCAATACTGGCCAGTGATTGGCTTAGAAAATATGGTGAATTATAAGTAAGATAAGTGGAGCGCAATACTGGCCAGTGATTGGCTTAGAAAATAGGGCGAATTATAAATAACATGGAGTAGCCAATTGTTCATTAGTTATGATCAGCACTTCATTGTTTATCTGTAGGAATCCAGTCATTCGTCCAGTGATCCATGAAATCCTTGTATAAGATGGGACAAATTATTGTTACACTGTAGTTCAGGCAGATGAAAATTTGAGTTAACTCGAGTTATTATAATATGAAAACATGTATTTGGCTCAAAGAATTAACCCTTAGACTGCTACTCTCAACAATTGTTGTCTGTTGCTTTTATATCTTGCCTTATTTATCAATAAAAACATGGTTTGACAGCACTTCAGAATCATTTCCAATGGAAATGATTCTAAAGTGCTGTGTTTTTGATGATAAAAATGGAAAATAGAAAATAAACAGCATACAACAAAAACAATTAAGATAGCAGTGTAAGGGTTAAGACTCGTTTGAGTTATCAGTAGTCTGAATTAAGAGAGCTCGAGGTAAAGAGTGTAGACTATGAGAATTTGAGAGTTCAGACCGAGATTCTCGTCACCAGATTTTGTATTTCTCGTAAATGACGTCAAAAGTTGGCATAAATATGAGAGCTATGTATGTATGTATGTGCTCTGATATTTGTGCCAAGTGTCAACATCATTCACAAGTGAGTTTATGTGCTAAGGATGCCTGGCATTGTATCAGGATAGTGTCGTTCAGTGCTGGAAGTTTTATTGTAATTTCGGTGTTGAACGTACAGTGCTCAACAAGACAGGGTAATCCCTTAGATCTGTGTATGACCTTGTTGAATTTGAATCAATCAATCAATCAATCAATCACAGATGTTGTAGAGGTCCAAAATCAATTTGTCGAGCCCGTTTGTGGAAAGACAGGGCCCGGTTGCTCAAAGCTTCTGTTAGCTTAACAGACTGTTAAATCCTTAGCATTGCTAAGGATTTAACAGTCTGTTAAGCTAACAGAAGTTTTGAGCAACCGGGCCCAGATATATTCATCACAATGATGTCCGTGTGTCCGCGTGTGTTTGTGTGTCAGTGTGTGTCCGCCCATTATCTCTTTTTATCTCCACAACCTTTTACTCCGATTTCCTTCAAATGGGATGGGCTGTGGCTCAGGGGTAGAATACAGGACTTAATACTGAAGGTTGCAAGTTCAAGACCTACCTTAGGGCATTCAAAATATTTACTGGTACATCGTATTTTCATCCCACTGGTCTGTCGAATGAGACTTTAAACTATGGCCCCATCCCTATATGACCTAGGTTGTTGCTGGGTCGTTAAAGCCCATTCATTTCATTTCTACTTCAAATGATTACTTATTATCATTGATGTGTAGCCCACCTATGCGGCCCAAATGCCCAAGGCCAAGCTCTTAATCAGATTTATTTCAAACTTCGATTAAATATGACCATCAAATGCCTCGGCGGGCTCGACATGCGGGCTTGCAATCTGAAAATTATCATATGCCTGTATATGATCTTGCTGTTGAACGGACATAAAACCCCAATCAATCAATCAATCGATTTATCAGTCACTAATTCAGTTAACCCTTTCACCCCTAAGTAACTGGAATGGATTTTGATATGTCAATTTTGCATCCAATCCAATCGCCACAAAATGATTTTCAGACTAGTCCATTTATGAAAAGGGTCTGTTTTGTTCTCAAAAATATGAAAATTACTTGCAAAAAGTGCAGATCCTGATGAGACGGCTCATCACGAGCCGGCTCATCTGGATCTACACTGTTTGCCAATATCACTATACAGGCCTGTGGTGTTGAAAGGGTTATATTCAATCTAATTGTTGCAATCAATCAATCAATCAATCTAAAATTCACCCATGGACCCATATGTATGGAAGCGTCCTGGTGCCAATGCTAAATATATATTTATCTCCTAATTAGGATATATTAACTCCTAATTAGGACTTAGTATCCCTAATTAGAAGGTACTAAGTCCTAATTAGGAGATCAAACAGTTTATAGCATTAGGAGATACTGACACCTAATTAGGAGATAATATATCTTAAGTAGAATTAGGACTTACTATCTCCTACTTAGGAGATAAACAATATTTTAGCATTGGCACCAGGACGCTTCCATACATATGTCTAGTTTTTGTCGCGCCTCCTTTAGCAGAGGCGCGACTATAGTCGGCGCTTTTTCCGTCGTCGGCATCGTCCGCATCGTCCGCATCGTCCGCATCGTCCGCGTCGTTCGGGATTTTTGTAAGGCAAATGCGTAACAGTTATTGTTTTTTTCACAACACGGTCAAATGCCTCGGCAGGCGCGATACCGCTTCCGTGGCGGAATTCTTGTTTTGTCTACCCAACTGTTGATTCATCTATTGCTTGTGTATGTGTGGCTGTGACTGGAGAAATGTGGCTTATAGGATTTGTGACCAGTGTCGCTCCTGATCAAATAGCTCACTCCTGTATCCTGATACTGATCTATATTCTTTTGGGCTGTGACTCAGGATAGAATACAAGGGCCCGTTTCACTAAACTTTGTACGACTAAAATCTTTGTAAGTGCAAATTTAGAATCGTCTGCAAATTTCAATTACTGGCTTTACATGTATTGAGCATAGGCTGCATATGTAGCCTATGCTCAATAAATGTAAATCCAATAATTGTTTACAAGAAAACGTTGTTAATGCGCAATCTACAGACTATCATAATTTTGCACTTATGAACATTTCAGTTGTACGAAGTTTAGTGAAACGGGCCCCAGGACTTCAATACATTTGAAATTAAAATAATGGTTTCGATATTCAGCGAGTGTAGCCCCATTTTCTCAGTCGGATGTCCGCTATATATCTGCAGGCTGAGAAAAGGTACCTTATGGTATATGCGACCAGCCTAGTCCCAGATCAGCCTGCGCATCCGCGCTGTCCGATCAGGGCCTGTGCTGTTCACCAGCCAGTCACGGAGTAGACAACACAATCACGTTCCAATCCTATGTAGGGAATACAGTAGTAGTAGTAGAATACAGGACTTCAATACTGAAGGTTGCGAGTTCAAAACCTACCCTAGGGCATGACAAATACTCTCATAGTACATGTATTTTCATGCCACTGGTCTGTCGGATGAGACTTTAAACTGTGATCCCGTCTCTATATGACCTTAGCTGTTGCTGGCACGTTAAACCCATTCACTTTCACTTTCTTTGTTAGAGGTGTCGGGTGTTTCATTGATTGAATGGAGAGCAATGCAGATCCTGATTAGACTGTGTGGATGCACAGAAAAATGGGTCTTTATGTGTTTTTCGGCCAGTGTAGATCCAGATCAGCCTGTGCATCCGCACAGTGTGATGGCAAATGTGATGGCGTAAATTAACGGAAGGGGTTCCTCCTTATAGGAATCACGATTTGCCTGGTTTGGCCCTCAGGTACGTTTTTTGGCTCTTTTGTTACCTGGGAGTTGAATTGGGTTATTGCCCATTATAAAAGTAGTAAGAATATTACTGATCCTACTGCTTTTGGGTGGGGCTAAGTGATTCTGGTGTGGCGAGGACCTGGCATCAGATCAGGATTATTCTGATTTCAGGGCTGAATATATAGTTTTGTTATTGTAAATATTCAGTTCTGATTTTGGGATTTCCCCCCTTTTGTACATGTACTTGAACATGTACTTGTACAGGTAATATATGGGATTTAGTACTAAACCCATTGACCCGACCTTAAATGACCTTAGCTGTTGATAGGCCGTTAAACCCCAACAAACAAACAAACATAAAACACCAATCGATCAATCAATCAATCAGTAGTATATTAGGCGTAACATTAACACACAGGCCCATATGTCTACCTAACACACAGGCCCATATGTCTACCTAACTGTTGACTCGTCAATTAATTGTGTATAGACATGTATGTAATTATGTAATTAGAGATGGACATGTATGTAATCAGAGATAGATCTGCAATTGTGCATTCAATGTCAACTGACCTTTTGACCTTTCATTATTTGGGATGGTTCTATTATTGTCCCATTGGCACCATATTTAACCCATTACAAATAGAATACTGTTTTAGGTGTTTTAGGTGTATGTTAATTTTTCAATATTTTTTTCACATTTTTCTCGTCTCAATGAAAGTATATGTTGTGACCACATTTGAACCGTCTCGATGAGATGGTTCAAATGTGGTCACAACATATACTTCTGATGAGAGAAAATAATAATTGCATTTTTTTTACAATTTAAGTGTATTCAGCATGTAATGGATTCAATACAGCAAGGATCACCAGTCGGGTCAGTTCAAATGGACAGGTCACATTGACTGGACAATCACAGGTTGAAGTAACAGACCGAGGTCTATAAATGCATTAAATATGCCTAAAAGCATCAATAAATGAAAAAGAAATAAGCTAAGAAAGTTACGGACCGAGGTCTATAAATACATTTAATATGCCTAAAAGCATATAAATGAAAAACAAATAAGCTAAACATTTTTTTTTTACTCCCTAATTATATATATATTAGGCATATTTAATGTATTTATAGACCTCGGTCCGTTACTTGAACCTGTGTGGACAATATGTTGATATTTCGGCAAAGAATATTGTCATATTTAGTGCCGTTACTATGGCACTTTCTGGGTGTTGTGAGTTTATCGACTTGCATGACAAAAAAGGGTTTACTGGTATTGATTTTGTGTTAATGTGAATCAGAATAAGGCCATAAAAAAGTACATTTGGTTCTCAGATACCGTCACGTTAGAAAAATCACTGCACATCGGAGCTTTTTATCGTCAAGGACAAATAAAAATATATTGTAAAATTTGCTGCATATTTTTGAGAATGTCCTCAAATAAAATTGTGCAATTTCATTTACTGTGAATGAAGCGAAAAAAACACATATTCGTAATTGGGAAGGGGCCAAGTGACTGGTGTGGTATGGACCTGGCACCAGGTCAGTAATTATAATTTCAGGGCTGAAAATATTTTTGCTCGATGTAAATATTCCGTTCTGAGTTTGGAATTTTCCCCCCAATTCAGCAGGTTAAATGCGGGATCGAACCCGTTGGCCCGGCCTTAAATGACCTTAGCTGTTGATAGGCCGTTAAGTTGTAAAAAAATAATGTCTGAGAAGTACTTCTGTTTTATGGCCTAACATGCAGTAAAACTAGTAGATATCCTCTGTATCCTTTGTATGCATACTACCTATCCCCGGAATACCTATCACCGGACTACCTATCACCGGACTACCACCTATCACCGGACTACCTATCCCCGGACTACCTATCACCGGACTACCTATCACCGGACTACCTATCACATGACTACCTATCCTCGGACTACCTATCCTCGGACTACCTATCACCAGACTACCTATCACCGGACTACCTATCCCCGGACTACCTATCACCCTATCCCTGGACTACCTATCCCCCTATCCCCGGACTACCTATCCCCGGACTACCTATCACCAGACTACCTATCACCGTATCACCGGACTACCTATCACCAGACTACCACCTATCACCGGACTACCTATCACCGGGTGGGTGGCAGGTGGGTGCAAGCGATGGGTAATTTAACGATAGGGGTTTATCCTTACCGGAATTCCGACTGGAGACCTGGTTTGGCCCTCACATACGTCTTTGGCATTTTGTATGTGACAGTTGAATCTGGTTATACCCCTTATGTGAGTATTACGATTATTCGTAATATAATCCTATTTTAGGGGAAGGGGCCAAGTGACTTTGGTGTGGTATGGACCTGCCACCAGGTCAGGTTATTCTAATTTCAGGGCTGAATATATTGTTTCTCGATGTAAATATTCAGTTCTGATTTTGGAATTTCCCCCCCAATGCAGCAGGTTAAAACGGAATCGAACCCGTTTGCCCGGCCTTACATGACCTTAGCTGTTGATAGGCCGTTAAACACCAATAAACAAACAAACAAACAAAACCTATCACCAGACTATACCTATCACCGGACTACCTATCACCAGACTACCACCTATCACCGGACTACCTATCACCGGACTACCTATCACCCTATCCCTGGACTACCTATCCCCCTATCCCCGGACTACCTATCCCCGGACTACCTGCCCCCGGAAAACCTCATTTAAAACACATCACCGTAGCATTAACCCTTAGACCGCTATCTTATTTTTTTTGTCGTCTGCTGTTTATTTTCTATTTTCCATTTTTATCGTCAAAAACATGCTTTGACATTTACAACATGCTTTGACAGCACTTCAGAATCATTTCCAATGGAAATGATTCTGAAGTGCTGTCAAACCATGTTTTTATTGAGAAATAAGGCAAGAGATCAAAGCAACAGCAGACGGCAATTGTTGTGAGTAGCGGTCTAAGGGTGAACATGTATCAAACTTGAAAAAAAATATGGCTAATCAATGACAGCAAGTTTTTGGTGTACTTTTTAATATTTTTTCTTCATTTCTCATTGAAAGTATTTGTTGTTACCACTCATTTGGACCATTTCGGCAAGACGGCTCAAATGAGTGGTAACAACATTTACTTCTACGCAGAAAAAAGAAAAATATTTAAAAAATTCAGTCGGAAACATTGTGTATTTTCAGCATGAAAATGAATTTACCGTCGTTACCGTCATTTCAATATATGCCTTTATGTTTATGCTAACATACATATATTTTATTGTTCATTTTATAATAAACAGTTAATAAGAAAGGCGTTAATCTTTATTTCACAGCTCCCAAGGTGTTTACAGTGTAACCTTTTGAAACCAAGAGGCATGTCGGGTGTTTCATTGATTGAATGGAGAGCAATGCAGATCCTGATCAGACAGTGTGGATGCACAGAAAAATGGGTCTTTATGCGTTTTTCGGCCAGTGTAGATCCAGATCAGCCTGTGCATCCGCACAGTCTGATCATGATCTGCACTGTTCGCTATTCCATCAGTGAAATATGCTTCTAACAAGCAACATAGATCCTTATATTAGGCTACTGCGTGTGTTATTTATCAGGAACTACACTGGTCGCAAATCCAATAAGCCCCATTTCTCCAGTCACAGTCACATATGGTCTGGCTGTTGAATGGTGGGTGGTGGTCGGGCGAATGTGATGGCGTAAATTAACGGTAGGGGTTCCTCCTTATAGGAATCACGATTTGCCTGGTTTGGCCCTCGGGTACGTTTTTATCTTTGGCTCTTTTGTTACCTGGGAGTTGAATTGGGTTATTGCCCATTATAAAAGTAGTAAGATTATTACTGATCCTACTGCTTTTGGGTGGGGCCAAGTGATTCTGGTGTGGCGAGGACCTGGCATCAGATCAGGATTATTCTGATTTCAGGGCTAAATATATAGTTTTGTTATTGTAAATATTCAGTTCTGATTTTGGGATTTCCCCCCTTTTGTACATGTACTTGAACATGTACATGTACTTGTACAGGTAATATATGGGATTTAGTACTAAACACATTGACCCAGCCTTAAATGACCTTAGCTGTTGATAGGCTGTTAAACCCCAACAAACAAACAAACATAAAACACCAATCGATCAATCAATCAATCAGTAGTATATTAGGCGTAACATTAACACACAGGCCCATATGTCTACCTAACACACAGGCCCATATGTCTACCTAACTGTTGACTCGTCAATTAATTGTGTATAGACATGTATGTAATTATGTAATTAGAGATGGACATGTATGTAATCAGAGATAGATCTGCAATTGTGCATTCAATGTCAACTGACCTTTTGACCTTTCATTATTTGGGATGGTTCTATTATTGTGCCATTGGCACCATATTTAACCCATTACAAATAGAATACTGTTTTAGGTGTTTTAGGTGTATGTTAATTTTTCAATATTTTTTTCACATTCTTCTCGTCTCAATGAAAGTATATGTTGTGACCACATTTGAACCGTCTCGATGAGACGGTTCAAATGTGGTCACAACATATACTTCTGATGAGAGAAAATAATAATTGCATTTTTTTTACAATTTAAGTGTATTCAGCATGTAATGGATTCAATACAGCAAGGATCACCAGTCGGGTCAGTTCTAATGGACAGGTCACATTGACTGGACAATCACAGGTTGAAGTAACAGACCGAGGTCTATAAATACATTAAATATGCCTAAAAGCATCAATAAATGAAAAAGAAATAAGCTAAGAAATTTACAGACCGAGGTCGATAAATACATTTAATATGCCTAAAAGCATATAAATGAAAAACAAATAAGCTAAACATTTTTTTTTTACTCCCTAATTATATATATATTAGGCATATTTGATGTATTTATAGACCTCGGTCCGTTACTTGAACCTGTGTGGACAATATGTTGACAACGGCAAAGAATATTGTCATATTTAGTGCCGTTACTATGGCACTTTCTGGGTGTTGTGAGTTTATCGACTTGCATGACAAAAAAGGGTTTACTGGTATTGATTTTGTGTTAATGTGAATCAGAATAAGGCCATAAAAAAGTACATTTGGTTCTCAGATACCGTCACGTTAGAAAAATCACTGCACATCGGAGCTTTTTATCGTCAAGGACAAATAAAAATATATTGTAAAATTTGCTGCATATTTTTGAGAATGTCCTCAAATAAAATTGTGCAATTTCATTTACTGTGAATGAAGCGAAAAAAACACATATTCGTAATTGGGAAGGGGCCAAGTGACTGGTGTGGTATGGACCTGGCACCAGGTCAGTAATTATAATTTCAGGGCTGAAAATATTTTTGCTCGATGTAAACATTCCGTTCTGAGTTTGGAATTTTCCCCCCAATTCAGCAGGTTAAATGCGGGATCGAACCCGTTGGCCCGGCCTTAAATGACCTTAGCTGTTGATAGGCCGTTAAACACCAATAAACAAACAAACATTCTAAATGCATCTGGCAAGTTGTAAAAAATAATGTCTGAGAAGTACTTCTGTTTTATGGCCTAACATGCAGTAAAACTAGTAGATATCCTCTGTATCCTTTGTATGCATACTACCTATCCCCGGAATACCTATCACCGGACTACCTATCACCGGACTACCTATCCCCGGACTACCTATCACCAGACTACCTATACCTATCCCCGGACTACCTATCACCGGACTTCCTAGCACTGGCTACCTATCCCCCTATCCCCGGACTACCTATCATCAGACTACCTATCACTGTATCACCGGACTACCACCTATCACCAGACTTCCTGTCCCCGGACTACCTATCACCGGACTACCTATCACCCTATCGCTGGACTATCTATCCCCCTATCCCCGGACTAACTATCCCCGGACTACCTGCCCCCGGAAAACCTCATTTAAAACACATCACCGTAGCATTAACCCTTAGACCGCTATCTTATTTTTTTTGTCGTCTGCTGTTTATTTTCTACTTTCCATTTTTCATTTTTATCGTCAAAAACATGCTTTGACAGCACTTTAGAATAATTTACAACATGCTTTGACAGCACTTCAGAATCATTTCCAATGGAAATGATTCTGAAGTGCTGTCAAACCATGTTTTTATTGAGAAATAAGGCAAGAGTTCAAAGCAACAGCAGACGGCAATTGTTGTGAGTAGCGGTCTAAGGGTGAACATGTATCAAACTTGAAAAAAAATATGGCTAATCAATGACAGCAAGTTTTTGGTGTACTTTTTAATATTTTTTCTTCATTTCTCATTGAAAGTATTTGTTGTTACCACTCATTTGGACCATTTCGGCAAGACGGCTCAAATGAGTGGTAACAACATTTACTTCTACGCAGAAATAAGAAAAATATTTAAAAAATTCAGTCGGATACATTGTGTATTTTCAGCATGAAAATGAATTTACCGTCGTTACCGTCATTTCAATATATGCCTTTATGTTTATGCTAACATAGATATATTTTATTGTTCATAATAAACAGTTAATAAGAAAGGCGTTAATCTTTATTTCACAGCTCCCAAAGATTTACAGTGTAACCTTTCGAAACCAAGTAACCCTGGTTTTTTGATAAGTTGCACAGTATAGGAGGTTTTGGGAATTCCGATCGTGACGTCATTTTCGCGCATGCGTAAATAGCTGGCCGTCAATCGATCGGCCAGTGGCCCATTCAGGCCATTGTGTTTCTTCACGGAGCGTTACATTGGATTTGACAAGTCAGCAAAATATGTCAAGTGTGTCTCTACGTCAAAGAGTTGGATCATAGGGACGCGACAGACACATATTTCTAAAAGATTATGTATGAAAAAAATTCTAGATCGCTAGACCCGTTCCAGATTCCATAGAAAATTACTTTTAAACATGTTGTTTTGTTTTGATACGATGATCGAGGTCTTGTCCGACCAAACTTAGAAGCCTATATATATATATATATATATATATATATATATATATAGAGAGAGAGAGAGAGAGAGAGAGAGAGAGAGAGAGCGAGCGCGCGAGAGTGTTATACAGATGAAAGCCGAAACACGCCGAATGCCTGTGGTCTGATTGTATAGTATGTTTATTGACCTGCCACCTCATAAATATATTGAATACGTATGGCATCAACTAGACTTTGATATGATTATGCATTACACTACTGTAGTGTAATACTAGAAATAGTTATGGTTTATTGTTACACATCCAGGCTACAGATCTGATTGTAAAGTATATTTATTGACTTGCCACGCCGTAAATATAATGGTGAACATGTGTGACATCATAACTTCAATATAATTAGTTATTACACTGGCGCCCGTTTCACTAAACTTCGTATGACTAAAATGTTCGTAAGTGCAGAATTACGATAGTCTGTAAATTTCACATTAACACTGTTTTCTTGTAAACAATTATTGGATTTACATTTATTGATGTAAATTCATCAATTGAAATTTCCAGATGATTCAAAATTTGCACTTACGATCATTTTAGTCGTACGAAGCTTTGTGAAACGGACCCCTTGTGTGGTACCAGAAATATTTACTGTTCATTATAACACATCCAGGTAACAGGTCTGATTGTTGATATATATATTTTAACTTGCCACCTCATAAATACAATGATAAGCACATGTATATTACCAGAAATAGTTATTGTTTCGTATAGCACATCCAGCTAACAATGAATCTGGTACCAGATCAGGCTATTGCAAATGCAATAACATGTAGAGCTGTGTTTATGATCACGCCACCCTCTCCCAATACATGTGAGGTACTGGTTCTACCTGGTCACCACTATTAACCCTTTCCACACCATTAACCTCTTTCTTGGTGTTTGCAAACAATGTAGATCCAGATGAACCGGGTCATAATGATCGTCAGGATCTGCACTGTTTGCAAGTACTTTTATCATTAGGAAACACCCATTTGTTTATGAATGAACTGATCTAAATGCTTTTTTCTAACAATTGATTGGTCTGAAAATTAGTTGGACCATTCCAGGTCAGTTACTTGGGTCACACACCTTGAGAATGTCAACGACACAGTAAATCAGACTCTTTAGTTACTTGCACTGACACCGTGGACATCACAGTTTTTGATTCTTTATTAAACATGCATATCAACAGTATACATGACTTTATATACTCTGTGTTTCCCACTTGGTCAACACCTGTTGTTACACTACTCTTATATGTAATACGTTGTATCGTAGCCCAAAGACTTTTAACCCTTAGAACGCTGAAAAAGAAAATTGTCATCTGCTGATTTTAACTATTTTCCTATTTAAAATCATGTTTTCGAAACACATTAGAATCGTCTCAGCTTGAGACGATTCTACTGTCCTGCCAATACACGATTTTGAGATGAAGCGAGAATAAAATACCAATTAAATCAGCTGACAAAAATGTGGGTTTCCAGCACTTTAAGGCTACTTGTTTGTCATTATCTCTGTTAGTATAACCAAATACCACACATTCCTTCCCCATCAGATATTGTCAATAAATACCGATAATAATTATTATTGATACACACCGAGCAATGTAAATCATGTAAATACGCTCTTCGCCGAAGCAAGCTGACGGCCAGCTATTTTTAGTAACAGGAATATACCCTGCATGACGTCAGCTCAAAACCTATAGTCTACACTCGTTTACTGAAAGTCCAGGGGACCTGAGGAAAATACATAGAGTTAACGAGAGTGTTGTATAGGAAAACTTTGATTTATCAGTTATTTGGCTTAACCCTTAGACCGCTACACACAACAAATGTCGTCTGCTGTTGCTTTTATATCTTGCCTTATTTCTCAATAAAAACATGCTTTGACAGCACTTCAGAATCATTTCCAATGGAAATGATTCTGAAATGCTGTCGAAGCATGTTGTAAATTATTATAAAGTGCTGTCAAAGCATATTTTTGATGATAAAAATGGAAAATATAAAATAAACAGCAGACGGCAAATAAATAAGATGGCAGTCTAAGGGTGAGAGTGTTTGAGGTAATGAGTGTAGTCTAGTTATTTTAGTGTTCTTACACAGGAATTACAGTGGAACCTCTATAAATCGGACACCCTGGGAGGTCCCCAAGGAGTCCAATTAGAGAGGTACCACAGTTTCTGCACCAGTAACTGCCATGAACAACATTTACAATATTAAAGCGGTTATCAGGTATTTAAAGTGACTGTGCCTAGAAAGTGATGAAAACGATTGAAGAAAAATCCCCTGGAGAAAAAGCGGGGATTGGTAACAAAACAAAATATGTTGATAATACTGAAACGCTAGTTATTTTTCAGTATTTATAAGCACGTTTTTCAAGTGATCGTTACTATAGTGAAACCTCTCTATATCGGACACCCTGGGGTGTCCCCAGGGTGTCCGGTTTAGAGAGGTTTCACTAAATAATGCATTTGATCATTCTGAGCCATAGTTGTGTACTATGCAATCATGAACAGTGTCATAGTGTACCAATTTGATGGACTGAATGGCAAACGGTATATTAAACCCCGACTGAACCATGCAGATGCATTGTCCAATATGGGACTAGACAGGTTGCAGGTAGTTGATGATTTACCATTCTTTGTTCATGTGGAATCAGGTCATGACCTCTGAGTAACTCTCTGCAGAAACCAGACCTCTGTAATGGGCGTTATGCCCAGGTCAAATAGCTTGGGGTCACACACAATGAATGCAGGATCGCTGTTGCAATTCGGAATTGTTGTCTGCAAGTGTTGTGAAATTTCATAGATCATGTAATAACTCTTTTGAGACTGTACATTGATGACTAGTATTTGAGCTACACCGAGTCAAAACATAATACTATAACATGTAGTTGTTTACAGTCATTTGCATATTACAGTTAGTTCCAAATATGATTCAGAAGGCACTCCGATGTCTAAATTTACTTTGATATTCATATTAAAAGCCAATTTAGACATAGTTCTAATGTCATATGTTGTCATTGATATTTGCTGTGTGTCTGTAGATGAATGGATGACATGTGCATGTCAAATATCTAAGGTTTGCATTCAATTAGTAATTAATTATAGCAATTTGAACTGTGTTGAACAAACACAGTTCTCAGGAAAAGTCTGATTTTGAGCATTTGAGCCGAGTGGTCGGGTGCTTTCTATAACGTCCGCGTTTGCCGAGTATAAAAGGCATTGTTTGGGTTGCCAGGGAGCCCTTGGGAATATTACATTATAGAAGCAGCATGTCTTTTCATCTTTCGATCAAATTGAGCCTAATTCCCCATGTCTAAAATAAGTAAAAGGAAATTAATAAATAGTATCATTAAACAACGCTCGTTGTAACAACAGATTACGAAGAAACTTATCAAAAATAAGATCACATATATGTTCTTGTGTTCGGTATAGAGAGGTTCCTCTGGTGTCTATGCTGTGATAATTATGATAGTCTGTAAGATTCACATTAACAATGTTTTCTTGTGAACAATTATTTGATTTGCACTTATAGAGCATATAGGCTGCATATCCTGTATATCCATCAATTGAAATGTCCAGACGATCCTCAATTTGAACTTTCGAACATTTTAGTCGTACAAAGTTTAGTGGAACGGCCACCTGTTTGTAAACTTGTCATACTTGTATGAATGTTACGGTTAGGGTCTTGGGATAATTATGAAGTTTTTTAATTCAAGATTGACAGAGATACGTTCATATGACACATACATATGGCTGTGACCGGAGAATTGGGGCTTATGGGCTATGCGGCCAGTGTAGATCCAGATCAGCCTGTGCATCCGCACAGTCTGATCAGGATCTTCACTGTTCGCCATTCCATGAATGAAACACCCGTCATGCTTCTAACAAGCAATATAGATTATTATCAGGCTACAGGAGTGTGATATTTGATCAGGAGCTACACGGCCAGATATCCCATATCCAGATTTGTTTGTTTGTTTGCTTGTTGGGGTTTAACGGCCTATCAACAGCTAAGGTCATTTAAGGCCAGGTCAATGGGTTTAGTACTCAATGCCATATATTACCTGTACAAGTACATGTTCAAGTACATATACAAATGGGGGGAAAATCCCAAAATCAGAACTGAATATTTACAATAACAAAACAATATATTCAGCCCTGAAATCAGAATAATCCTGATCTGATGCCAGGTCTTTGCCACACCAGAATCACTTGGCCCCTCCCAAAAGCAGTAGGATCAGTAACAAGCTTACTACTTTTATAATGGGCAATAACCCAATTCAACTCCCAGGTAACAAAAAGAGCCAAAGATAAAAACGTACCGGAGGTCCAAACCAGGCATATCGTGCTTCCTATAAGGAGGAACCCCTACCGTTAGTCTCGTTCGCCCGTATGGAATGTATGACTATGGAAGCTCCTGTAGCGTATTTCACCAACATTGCAAAGTATTCTTGTCTAGAAAATTATACATTGAGGGAGAAATTTTCAATTTAATGATAAATTTATTAATTTTTATTACACTGAATTTATTACATTATCACAGCCATTTGGCTGTGATAATGTAATAAATTCAGTATAATAATTCTGCATACTTTTTATCATCAAATATATGCAGTCGTTAGTTCTATGTGAAATAATGCATTTCGGGAAAAATAAATGTTAAACAGCCAAACCAGGCAAATCGTGATTCCTATAAGGAGGATCGATCGCGAACCCCACCGTTAATTTACACCATCGCGTTCACCCGACCAACCACCCACTCCTATATCCAGGTGTATAATGTGTATGTAGACAGCAGGTAAAACTATAATTAAGTACTACTTTAATGTAACTTAATAGTTTATTTGATTCTAAAGTGATACATTTAAAGACACGGATACATACAGGGCAATACAATATGCTTATAGCTGAAGAAATTACAGTCAACTGTAATTTATGGATTTTGAGCGCAAGATTCAAGCACATGCTTTAAAAAGTGTTATAATAATTTGAATAAAACAAAACAATAAACAAACTTGGCAAGTATACTACATTAGTATGATCTATGAAGGTTAAAATGATAATAAGCAGACTGTTTATTACGGTATTCAAAAAAAGGAAACTAGAAAATTGTGTCTGTTATTCATAAATTCATAAAAAAAAGAAAAAGTTTCTGTAGGCTTTTTGGAGTCGACTTCATTTTATTTAATGGGGTTTAACGGCCTGTCAACAGTTAAGGCCAGGATAGTCCGTATGAGTACAGGAGTAGATTGCAAGAGTTACCTTCGCAACTAAGGCCAGGATAATGGGATTGAATCCCATCCATATTTCATCTCTTGTGATGGGTGGGTGGGGGAGGGGTTCATTTGTTGGGGTTCAACGGCCTATCAACCGCAAAAGGCCGGGTCCCAACATATTTACAGAAAAATATATATATTCAGCAATGAAAATAGAATAACCTGTAGAATAATCTGACCTGGTTCCAGGTCCTCACCACACCAATTAGCCCCACTCCCCAAAATTATTAGTACTACCGTAATAACCCTATATATTTGGACACAATTTGCTTTTTCCCAAAGCAAATTGCATCCAAATACATTGTTATTGTGATTAAACCAGTACTGGCATATTAACCCTAACTATTGGCACACTCATTGTTGTAGGGAAACCATATATTTTATGTGTTTCCCCAAATAAATGGTGTCCGAATATTTAGGCTTGTTACGGTAATCTGGATTCAACTCTCAAGTAACAAGGAAGCCAAAAATGTAACTGGGTCAAACGAGGGAGATTCGGGATTCTATTGAGGATGAAACCCATCGTTAAATGTACCCTCCACATGCTTCCTACGAATCAGTTTTCGGAGTCGAGAATGGTCGGATACAGGACTATGCATTCCTCAATTGGTGGATATCTTAAATACATTTTGTGGATAAACCCGACGCGCCATGTGATTTTGTACATGAGAACATGTTATCATGAAAGATATTTACAATATTTTCCATAAATGGCATCAAAAGTTGATGAAATTTTCACAGCAAATGCGGAATAGAATTTGCTGTGAGAATTTCATCAACTCTCGATGTCGTTTACAGAAAATATCACAGTTTCTGTATATATATTTCATGAAAAATTAGATACACAATCAAATGGTGCGTCTCTGATTAACTGCAAAAAACAAACAACTAAAAAACCTAGTTACTGATTTGATCGCAATGCACACATTTAACCCTTTCAACACCACAGACCTCTATAGAGACAATGTTTGCAAACAGTGCAGATCCAGATGAGCCGGCTCGTAACGAGCCGTCTCATCAGGATCTCCACTGTTTGTTAATAGTTATCAAATTTGAAAAAATTACCCTTTCTGAAGAATGGAATAGCCTGAAAATTTGAATGGACCAATGAAATAGCATGAAACAGTGGCATGGAACAGCCCATTAAGTTACTTGGTGTTGAAAGGGTTAACCTTACCCATAAACTAAACTATCAGCGTTATTACTACAACATACGACTTAAACAAATCTAAATAAAAATAAGCAACAAAATAAAGTGTGTTTTTCTGTAACACGCGTGATCTGGGTATAAAGAAGTAAACCTGATCTGGTTATAAATAGGCTTGGTGTAATGATCATAAGTTCCCCCCACCTAATATTTCCCCACACAGTTTGGCGTAAAATCCCCCCCCTCCCCCCCCTCCACTGTGCCCCCCCCCCCCCCCCCCCCCCCCCCCCCCCCCCCCCCCCCCCCCTTCGATCTGGAATTGTCTCCTCACTTACTGAATCATCATATTTCACCAATAAACACACATGTATTTTTAGATATAATTTATGTAAAAAAAAGAAATCTGTTACAAAAAACAAGCTTAGAATATGATTGACGATAATAATACTTTTGAGCTAAAGTACTTATGCTAATGCTAAACATGGAAATGTGGCATGTTGGTACACAAATCCCCCCGCTGGCAAACTTACCCCCCGCTGGCACACATACAGACAGACACATGGCAGACACACAGTCAAAACACTATATGCCTGAGGTATACAAATATAAAATGGATATAACAACAAATAATACATGGATACAATATATAAGCACACATGTGACTGGAGAAATGGGGCTTATGGGATTTGTAACCAGTGCAGCTCTTGATCAAATAGCAGACTCCTGTAGCCTGATAATGATCTATATATCGCTTGTTACATGTAGGAGCATGACTGGTGTTTCACTGATGGAATGGCGAACAGTGTAGATCCTGATCAGACTGTGCGGATGCACAGGCTGATCTGGATCTACACTGGTCGCAAATCCCATTTCTCCAGTCACAGCCACAAATATGGATGTCAAATATCACTACAGGTCATGTGTAGTCATGAGATTCAACAAAGCAATAAACGTCTGAAGAAATAAATAAACAAAACTTGATATTAAATGTTTGAAGATTAAAATCCTGCATACTACAACAACACAAAATAACAGTTATCACAGATAGGTAATGCAATGAACTGGCAAAGTTGATGATGATGATGAACAATGATGATTAGCGTGATGAAGATGAATCTATGCACAGATCTGGTAACACCTCCCTTAAAGCATCTCCATTTGTCGGCGATACTGATTTAGACGAGCCTGTGTCTTGCCCACTAACGATTGGTGCAATTTTGGGAAAATATTCCGAGGAGGAGTTTCTTTGTTTGTTTGCTGGGGTTTAACGGCCTATCAACAGCTAAGGTCATTAAGGCCGGGTCAATGGGTTTAGTACTTTCCCATATATTACAATTACATGTACATGTTCAAGTATATGTACAAATGGGGGGAAAATCACAAAATCAGAACTGAATATTTACAATAAAAAAAATATATATTCAGCCCGGAAATCAGAATAATCGTGATCTGATGTCAGGTCCTCGCCACACCAGAATCACTTGGCCCCCTGCCAAAAGCAGTAGGATCAGTAATAATATAACTACTTTTTATAATGGGCAATAACCCAATTCAACTCCCAGGTAACAAAAGAGCCAAAGATAAAAACGTACCTGAGAGCCAAACCAGGCAAATAGTGATTCCTATAAGGAGGAACCTTTAACGTTAATTTACACCATCACGTTCCACCCATGAGATACGGAGGAGACCATGTCCAAAATTGTTTACGCCTAAGATGACGACTACATCAGTGAGTGAGTGAGTGAGTGAATAGGGTTTAACGTCCGCTTTTCTGACATAGAGGTACAAGCCTCAGGGAGTCTACACGCAGACGGGTCAACGGGGTCGTGTCCCGTATCCACCTGTCCGAGGGGGTTAAATCCCAACTTCAGAACTCAATATTTACAATCAAAATATATATTCAGTCCTGAAATTAGAACAACCTAATCTGGTGCCAGGCCCTCGCCACACCAGCATCATTTATCCCATCCATAAAAGTAATAGGATTAGCGCTAATCTTACTTTTATATATGGGGCATAGCCTGACTCAACTCTCACATACAAGAAAGCGAAAAATATACATGAGGGCCAAATCCGGTATAGTGGGTTCCGGAAAGTATGAACCCAATCGTTAAGCCAGATTAGTCGCCTTTTACGACAAGCAATAGCTACTGCAGCACTATTCTCAGGATCAGTTGATCCCGCCCCGGTGCATGCACGGGGCCGACTACATCAGAATTAGAACGTGTGATATCTCATGAAAACTATTGACACAATTGATATTTTTCGTAAATGACATGGCATTTGCATACAACTTTCATCATCTTACGACGTCATTTACAGCAAATATATTTCATGAAAAATTGCACATGTTCTTAGGTACAAAATCACATGCCTCATGTGAGAAGCCACAAAAAAGTGTGACTCGCCATGTTATATTATGGCCTTATTGAGATTTCAACCAATTAATTGATTGAATAATTATTTCATTGATAGAATGATTAATTGATTGATTGAAGTGGGTTTTGCATCCATGCAACAGCGAGGCCATTGTCTGATATAGGTTTAATAAATCAAATCAAACGCTTGTTACATTCACTCCCCAACTCATGCTAGATGATCAGTAGCCTATTTCATCAACATTGCAATGTATACTTTACTAGCAAAGTATACTTTGAGGGAGTAATCATTTATTTTTCCTGAAATGCATCATTTCATTTAAAACTAACAACTGCATATATTTGATGATTAAAAGCATGCAGAATTATTATACTGAATTTATTACATTATCACAGCCAAAATGTAATAAATTCAGCATAATAAAAATTAATAAATTTATCATAAAATTGAAAATTTCTCCCTCAAAGTATACTTTGCTAGTAAAGTATACTTTGCAATGTTGGTGAAATGGGCTACTGAGTTAAATGTACATGCCCAGTCAGTAGGCATATAGAAACTAAATAACTGTACACTTGCGTGAAGTTCTGTTTTTAGACAAATACAAGATGCAATCAGTCGGGGCCTATCAGTTAATATTCCCCCCAGAATCAGTATAAAAGGTGATTTATATGTAATATTAATTCATTAGAAAAGCAATGCAGAATATATTTTATTAATGCATTATGCGATCACACTAAAATAATTGATCAAAGTATTTATCTAAAAACGTCCCAATTATAGGGTGACCAATTAGAACTTCTCGTAAGTGTATAATTGTGTCGCCAATCCACCAGTTCTAAAATTTACCAGTGACTGCTATACAGGTATAATCATTTAGTAATATTTATTTTACTGATAGTGACGCATGTTGGTATCAGGCTATTTCCATATGCAAATGAGGCATGGTATTTTATTACTTATTTATAGTGATTAAATGCGGCACCTGAAAAAGTAGTATTTTCAACAGATTATAAAGTATGATAATAGCACATCAAAAAATAAATAGGTATAAGTATAAATAGTAATGTCCGTTAACATTTTAATGAAATGCGGTTATCACCCCTGATATCAGTGTGGATATTTACATCTGATATAAAATGTATAATAATGCCAATAAGTATGTGGGGTAATGATGAATTAATGAATGTATTTTGCCAGAAAATGTCTCTGATATAAAGAACATTTTATGCCTACTGAGTGGGCATGCATCTTTAACACTGGTGACAGCCTCAATAAAACTCATGTTACCATGTGTGGCTGTGACTGGAGAAATCTGGCTTACAGGATGTATGTTTGTTTGTTGGGGTTTAACGGCCTATCAACAGCTAAGGTCACTTAAGGCCGTGTCAATGGGTTTAGTACTAAACAAGTACATGTACATGTACAAATGGGGGGAAAATCCCAAAATCAGAACTGAATATTTACAATAACAAAACTATATATTCAGCCCTGAAATCAGAATAATCCTGATCTGATGCCAGGTCCTCACCACACCAGAATCACTTGGCCCCCTCCCAAAAGCAGTAGGGTCAGTAATAATGTTACTACTTTTATAATGGGCAATAACACCATACAAAAGAGCCAAAGATAAAAACGTACCTGAGGGCCAAACCAGGCAAATCGTGATTCCTATAAGGAGGAACCCCTACCGTTAGTCTCGTTCGCCCGTATGGAATGTATGACTATGGAAGCTCCTGTAGCGTATTTCACCAACATTGCAAAGTATTCTTATCTAGAAAATTATACATTTTCAATTTAATGATAAATTTTTATTATACTGAATGTATTACATTATCACAGCCAAAATGGCTGTGATAATGTAATAAATTCAGTATAATAATTCTGCATACTTTTTATCATCAAATATATGCAGTCGTTAGTTCTATGTGAAATAATGCATATCGGGAAAAATAAATGTTTACTCCCTCAAAGTATACTTTGCTAGATAAGTATACTTTGCAATTTTGATGAAATCGGCTACTGGTCAAATAACACACTCCTGTAGCCTGATAACAGCCAAAAAGCTTGTTAGATGCACGACTGATGTTTCGTCGATGAAATAGTGAACAGTGCAGGATGCACAGGCTGATCTGGACCTACACTGGTCCCATTTCTCCAGTCACAGCCACATTTATGACAATTATCATTTATCGATCATAATTACGATTACGATCACAATAACAAAGACAATTTCAGACTACATGTGCCATCTATTGTAATAAACTATTAATAAAATATACATGTAGATAATTCATATAGCAATATAGCAATATTTTTAACAAAACAGGTAATATAATATGGTGTAGTTTGTCATATATGAAGTAAATGTACAAAAATATCGGATGAAATAAGTTAAAATGCTGGAAATGAATATTAACACCTGCTGTTTTTCATTATTAACCCTTAGACCGCTACACACAACAATTGTCGTCTGCTGTTGCTTTGAAATCTTGCCTTATTTCTCAATAAAAACATGTTTTGACATCACTTCAAAATCATTTCCAATGGAAATGATTCTGAAGTGCTGTCAAAGCATGTTGTAAATTATTCTAAAGTGCTGTCAAAGCATCTTTTTGATGATAAAAATGAAAATAGAAAATAAACAGCAGACGACAAAAAAATTAAGATAGCGGTGCAAGGGTTAACACTGATGGATCTACCCGTCAAAAACTTTAGCGCAAATCTCGGACGGACTGACGATCTAGAATTTTGGGTTTATATGCTATTTGTTCTTTAAAAGATCAAAGGAATAGCCCCTAAACTACAATAGGCTTAGGGGTCATACAGAACAAGTATATTGTATTCCATTATCTTAGAATCCTTCCCCCGGGCCCCTAAACCCCCAATGTTAGCCAAGACAGACGGACAACAACATTTAATTCAACATTTAAAGGGTGTAGTAAAAACACAAATTTCAAAGTAATTTAGCCTCGACCATGAGTACGTAGGCCGCATGGGTGGGCTATAGAATGCGGAGATATAAGGCATTTATAAACATTAGCACATGTTGCAAAAACCTGAACAAAGTATTTTGACCTTGACCTTGATCACATGGGTGGGCTACAGAATGCAGAGATATAAGGTATTTACAAAATTTAGCACATATGCTGCAAAAACAGATTTCAAAGTATTTTGACCTTGACATTAATCACATGGGTGGGCTACAGAATGACAGCATGGAAAGAATACTCTGTTTCTAGTCAATGCAACTTCAGCCCTCTGAAACTGGGTAATGTACAGTCAGAAAATATTCCATACTAACCATACATATATGGACACCATTTGCTTTGGGAAACCCCTATTAAATAGGAATTAACCCTTTGAACCCGAAAGCCGGTTTTAGCGGTTGATGCAAACAGTGCAGATCCAGATGAGCCGGCTCTTAACGAGCCGTCTCATCAGGATCTGCACTTTTTGAAAGTAATTTTCATATTTTTGAGAAAAAAATACCCCCTTTTCATAAATGGACTAGTCTGAAAACCATTTTGGTGACGGTTGGATTGGTTGGAAAATTAAAATCCATTCCAGTGAAAGGGTTAAATGTTTAAATCTACAAGGAGAAATAAAAGAAAATATAATGAATTGTTGTCTGCTATTTTTTTAGCTATTTATAGCCCACAAATTTCCCAGCATGTACAGAGTTAAGAATCCTGTTTCAAAAGGTTTGATAATTGCATATTTTACACTGGTCGTTACAAAAATACCAATGTCAAAATCCAATAGCCTCCAGTGAAAACTAGCAATTTACATGACAAGTACAGTGAAACCTCTCTAAACTGGACACCCTGGGAGGTCCACAGGGTGTCCGGCTTGGGAGAGGTTTCACTGTAAACCAGGCATTTGATCATTCTGAGCCATCGTTGTGTGTTATGCGCTCACGAACAGACATTATCACCAGCGATAAATGACCAAGAAATTGATCAAAAGTAAGATACAGATGTTTTCTTGGTGTCTGGTTTAGAGAGGTTCCACTGTATACCTGTAGCCTATTTAATCAAACTTACAAAGTATACTTACATGCATCTAGCAAAGTATACGTTGAGGGAGAAATTTTCAATTTAATGATAAATTTATTAATTTTTATTATACTGAATTTATTACATTATCACCGCCATTTTGGCTGTGATAATGTAATAGATTCAGTATAATAATTATGCATACTTTTAATCATCGAATATATGCAGTCACTATAGCTCTACATGTATATGTAAAAATGCATTTCGGGAAAAATAAATGATTTCTCCCTCAAAGTGTACTTTGCTTGAAAAGTATACTTTGCAATTTTGATGAAATATGCTACAGATTTACCCAGAGACGCATTCCTGTGTCAGGTGTTAGTGTAACTAAGCACCATGATTTCGTTGTTATTGGAGTTCGTCTCTGATGCTGTCGAGAAATGAAGTTCCCGTCTTCTCCATTTGCTGCTGTTGCTGATCATATACTCGTCGCTTCTCCTGGAAAATGGAATTATGTATTGATTGATTGATTGATTGATTGGTTTGTTTATTTAGTGTGGCTTACATTGGTTTAGATAAAATTACCGATTGAGTGATTAAGTGATTCTTTCATTGATTGATTGAGTTCTTGATTTAACGGTTAATTGAGTTCTTGATTTAACGGTCGATTTATTTCTTGATTTAATAGTTGATTGATTGATGTAATTTTTGACTGATTGATTTGATGGTTGACTGATTTCTTGATTTCATTGTTGATTCATGGGTTTAGTAGTTGATTGACTGACTACTGTCTGTTTCACGAAAGCTGCCCAGATTTTACGGCCATACAAACAATGCAAAAACAATATTGTTTTCAATAATATTAAATTTTAGCAAAATTTAAGAATCAGCTTTCTTTTTATTTTGTGAACTTTGGTCCAATATTGATTTTATAGTGAAAAAACAATTTCCACATGCTAAATCCCCATAGACATCTTCACAGAGTCTATGGGGATTGAACATGGGGAAATTTCAGAAATAGTGGACCGATTTTCAGAATGTAACTTTTGTTTTCTTAGATCATTTCCAAGCTATCTAGCTAGTTTTCAGAACGAATTTCCATTTTTTTTTGTTTTTCAACTCCTCCTCCAGGTTCTCCATCCCTTTTTTCCCCCATTTTAAATTTAAATAGAGAACTAATTTTTCGCATTAAAATCAATATTTGACCAAATTTCACTAAATGAAAAGAAGGTTCATTCTTAAATTTTGATAAAATTTAATATTATCAAAAAAAATATTGTTTTTGCATTGATTATATGGCCGTAAAATTTGGGCAGGTTTCGTGAAACAGACAGTAGGTATATATTTCTAGCTTCTTCATTTCTCAATGAAAGTATATGTTGCTACAACTCGTTCAACTGATCATGAGTGGTAACAACATATACGTTTGATGAGAAATAATAAAACTATTTTTTCATACTAAGAAATTAATTTATCTTTGACAGGAAATTAGGAAAGATATGTATCCTTAAGAATGGATTCATCATTAAGACACATAATTATGAGACACGCCATGTGATTTTGAACCTTCGGACGTCTGCGTAATTTCATGAAATACGTTTACAAAATTTACAATATTTTCCGTAAATGGCGTCAAAAGTTGACAAAATTATATTCCGCAAATACTCTGAAAATTTGGTCAACTTTTGACTTTGTTTATGAAAATTTGCATGGCGTGTCTCATATATGTAGGACAAAGGTGTACAAAATTGGTTGGAGGTGATGTACTGAGCTGCCTTCATTTAGCTGAAGGTTTAATTGCGCCAAAACTCAATGGGTTTAACTTCTCAGCAACAGCGAAGGTCATATAGAGATGGGGTAAGCAATACGTTTCTGATTAAAAGTAGCATTAGCACTCACGTGGCAGCGGTAGGATTCAATATCTAGCTCAATCCTTAAAAGGCGGGAACGGAAAATATCGTCTGCTGTTGTTTCACATTTTGTATTTTTTTCTAAGTAAAAACATGTTTGACAGCACTTTAGAATCATTTCCATTGGAAATGATTCTAAAGTACTGTCAACGCATGTTTTGCATGAGTATAATGGCAAATAAAACATAAACAGCAGACGACAAATCAAATTCAGCATTGTAAAGATTAATACGCATATGTCACATAGTGACGGGAGAAATGAGGCTTATGGGTTTAGCTCCCATTGTACATCCAGGGGGCCGTTTCACAAAACTTTGTACGACTAAAATGTTCATAAGTGAAAAATTATGATGGTCTGTAAATTTCACATTGGCAATATTTTCTTGTAAACAATTATTGGATTTACATTTATTGAGCATAGACTGCATATGCAGCCTGTGCTTAATAAATGTAAATCCATCAATTGGAATTTACAGACGATCCTTAAATTTGCACTTACGAACATTTTAGTCGTACAAAGTTTAGTGAAACGGGCCCCATGCAGATTCGCCTGAGAATCAACACAGTCTGATCAGGATTTGCACTGTTCAATTAATGGAACACTTGCCATGCTAATAACATGCAATATCAGAGCTCCAGTTAAGGTGCGTAATTTGGGGACAAATTTCTTATTTCTTTATCAAAACTGGCATGTTGGGAGTGCTTTAGAATCGTCTCAATGAGACGATTCTAAAGGACTCCCAACTTGCCATTTTTTGTGAAGAAAGAAAATTTCGCCACAAATTGAACTGGAGCTCTGAATATAGATCATTATCAGGCTACAGGAGTGGGCAATTTGATCTGGAGCTACACCGGTCACAAATGCCATAAGCTCCATTTCTCCAGTAACAGCCACAAATGTGGAGTCAACCTTGGGTACATGCAATAACTAGCAGAAACACAGAAAGCCAGCACAATATGGGTATGTTATCGTATTTATTCTCTGGAATTAACCCTTTCAACCCTAAGTAACTGGAATGGATTTTGATATGTTAATTATGCAACCAATCCAACAGTCACAAAATGATTTTCAGACTATGAAAAAGGGGTGTTTTTTTCTCAAAAATGTGAAACTTACTTGCAAAAAGTGCAGATCCTGATGAGACGGCTCGTCATGAGCCGGCTCATCTGGATCAACACTGTTTGACAATACCACTATAGAGGTCTGTAGTGTTGAAAGGCTTAGATAATAAAACCGAAGGTCATAATACACGCATCGAGTAAACAACAGGGAATCAATAGCGTTCTTCCCATTGTCACGATAAACAAATTAGGTTAAAATCTGTCAAGTAAAATTCGAGTAATCATGTGGACAAAATGAGAAAATTCAATAATGGCCAATAAGGGTAGGTATCTCAAATGAACATTTTGAAAACTCATCGGGTTCTTCCTCTTGCCATGCTAACTAGATGGCTGCGACCCACATTTCGTTCCCGCCAAGGCTTTCAAGTTGATAGTATACCAAAAAACTTTAACCAGTACGCACGTACATACATACGTACGCCAATGTGCAAACTATATTGCGCTGTCCGCAAGCGTGCGTGAGAAAAACTAAAACATTTAAACCAAATTTGGTCATGACCCGTAAATTATTTATTAATGCGTTTAACGGCCTGTCAACGGCTGAAAACTTTAACATTTTTGCCTTACAAATAAGGTGAACACAAGTCCTCAGTGACCTTGACCTTTGGTCCTGATCCATCAAGTATAACTCAAGTTATTGTGTGGAGAAGGAAGGATACACAAGATGAAAATTCAAAATGGCTGACAAAAGAAAGAGAACTTGACAGAAAACTTTTAGCATTTATAGGACAACTTCTTCCTGTTGCCGTGATCAACATTCAACCCAAATCTGGTTAAGATCTGACAACTTGAGGACAACTGCGCAAACAACATGCCTGTACATCGTGAATACATTATACGTCACGTTTTTTTGAACGGATGTATAAAAACTTGAAAGCCATATCACCTCGTTTCAAATAGCATTAACTACCTGACATGTTGTACTGGCTTTCAAAACTACTCACTAATAACCATACTAATATATTTCCCCCTGAAACCAATAATGTGATCATATATGTTAATACATATAATATGTTTCTGTGAGGGTTTATGTGAATGGAACATGTGCAATTGACCCTTACACTGCTGAATGAAATTTGTTCGTCTGCTGTTTATTTTCATTTTCAATTTTTCTCACCAAAAACATGATTTTACAGCACTTTAGAATAATTTCCAATGGAATTATTCTAAAGTGCTGTAAAACCATGTTTTTATCGAGAAAGATGGCAAAAATAAAACAACAGCAGATGACAATTTCCATTCCCAGCATTCCAAGGGTTAATAATGCATGCTGGGAATAGGACCTACGAGGGCCAATCAAAAAGTTTGCAGATTCTCTTTATACAGAAAGGAAAACAAATATTTCAGCACTGAAAGACAGTGTCCTGATCTAGTGTCCGGCACCCTTACAGTTGTCATGGCAAATACATATATAAAATACTGTAATGATTCTACTAGATGCCTGGGTGCTTATTAGAATCATTGCTGGTTCTCATGTCAAAATTCTCTATTCACAGCTACAAATAAGACACGTCATGTGAAATTTTGTGAAGAAAAATATTTACAAAATTTACTGGCACCATATTTTTCATAAATGATGCCAAAAGTTTACGAAATATTCATAACAAATTAGGAATCCTATTTTTGTCACCTTTCGACGTCAGTTACAGAAAACATCACAGTTTCTGTAAATATATTTCATGAAAAATTGCATAATTATGTTCTTAGGTACAAATTCACATGGCGTGTCTCAATTGAGTTCAAACTGTTGCTGGCAATTGTCATGCATAGAAAATCTGCTAGCTTTTTGATTGACCTTCATATTACGACATACAGCCACTGATTGTGGAGTGTGGGGTGTGGTAAATATAGAACTGTGTTATTATTATATATATACATGTAGATAGTTACCGATGTTGGATCTAGTTTGAGTGGTCTAATCTGGATCGGCGCTATTAATTAAGAATTGATGCTATTTTACGTAACATTATGTCCAAAGAAAAGATAGTTTCAATACTGAGTCTTCATTCCAGGTAGTTTTCATGATATTACATAAATCAGGTGTAATTTTATATAAAACATTCATACTTGATTGATAAATTTAGGTTTAAATCACTGTTGAGGTATGAATCCCAGTAAGGATGGATTCACCATTAACCTTTCACCCCTAAATATCTGGACTGGATTTTGATATAGTTAATTTTCCGACCAATCCAATCATCGTAAAATAATTACGGTCCATTTATGATAAGGGGGTGTTTTTTTTCTAAAAAAGATGAAAATTACTTGTAAAACGTGTAGATCCTGATGAGAGCCGTCTCATCTGGATCTACACGTTTTGCCAATACCACAATACAGGCCTGTGATGTTGAAAGGGTTAAGATTTGTGTACAATCCTATCCTTCAGTCTAGTCTTACATACAGAAAACATACGCTTCTGTCTAATTATCTCGGAAATAAATACTTAAGATTTCACGTTAGAAGAAATGGATACAATTTTGTTGGTTACTATTTCCAATTAAAGCACCTGAAAATTATTAGAATATGAAAATCATGTATATAACCAACAAGTAATGATGGTTTTAAAGGTATATGACCACTTAGGAGGCACAAAATGTTCTTTATATTAGAAACAGGATCGGAGACATTTTCTGGCTAAATAAACATTCATTCACCATTACCCCACGTATTGATTGGCATTATTATACATTTTATATCAGACGTAATTATACACTGATATCAGGCGCGATAACCTTGTTTTCTTAAATTCTTAACGGACGTTACTATTTATTCTCTGATTTTTTTTATGTGCAATGATCATACTTTATAATCTGTCGAAATATCATTTTTTCAGGTGACGCATTTAATTAGTATAAATAATTAAAAAATATCATGCCTCATTTGCACATGAAAATAGCCTGATACCACCGTGATACCATCAGTAAAATAAATATAGGTTGTTTGCTTAATTGGTCCACCTGGATTTATTTGAGTGTTTGACACGATTAATTAAGCATATCACGCTGGTCATTTAAATTTACACAATTCGACGAGAATTGACACCACCTTTTAATGTTATAATACCATCACATGTTTTGTTTCATTACTCCTTTGTTGTTTACTCGTGGTGTATAGGTAACGTGATTTCATATTTTTCGCGAAACTATTCGACCATGTCATTTCATGTTATCTCAAACCTAGTCCTATCTCAACTATATGGACCATCTCCCTTCGACTTTGAGATACTGGAGCTTGCCTGTATTTAATTCCAGGGCTCCAGATAAGCTTTGTGTCTAAAGCGTACTATACCCCCTGCAGGGATTCCGCTGGGGAAAATAAAAAAATCGGCACTTCAAAAAAAAAAAAAAAAAAAAAAAAAAAGGAATAACCAATAGGATAAAAATAAACAATTAGCGATAAAAAATTATAATTTTCGAAACAAAAAAAAAAGAATTTTTTTTTCTTTTTTTTTTTCGAAAATTGCAATTTCTTATCGCCAATTGTTTATTTGTATCGCCAATTGCGAAAGTGGCGATCGCCAGCGGAATCCCTGCCCTGATTTCAAAATCATTGCGTATTTTACTTTCACAAATGGATTTATTGAGTTTCTTCATTACTAAATAGGGAACAAATGATAAAAACACTATTGACAAATTGAAACACATTCACTTATTTGAGCTGCAAAAAGCAAACAGTGTTTGCTTTTTGCAGCTCACCTAAGTGAATTTTCAACTTTATTGCTGAGCGTATTTTGTACTCCCACTTTTGATAATCAATGCGTATTCAGCTAAAATAATTGCGTAAAATACGCCAATACGCACCTTAACCCTTTCAACACCAAATAACTTAATAGGATGTTCCATGCCAATGTTTCACGCTATTTCATTAATTTTGTTCATTCAAATTATCCCATTCTTCTAAAAGGGTAATCTGTACGACGTTTAAAATTATTAACAAACAGTGGAGATCCTGATGAGATGGCTCGTTACGAGCCGGCTCACCTGGATCTGCACTGTTTGCAAACATTGTCTCTATAGAGGTCTGTGGTGTTGAAAGGGTTAACTGGAGCTCTGTAATTCATATAGAGAACAGTTTATTCCCACCAAGTGGCCACGAGTACTCATACTCATCACTGGATTTTCAATTATTAAAGATTGCCATAAGGTCAAATTTATCATCTGGTGAGTGTTTAATTACGAATAATTGTGATTAATCCTGATTGTGCGGTGTGATGTGCATGTAACAGACCTTGAGGTCTTGACTAGAACTCGGCGTGGGTTTCCCAGAATTGCGACCTTCACCTTCGCCACTTTGTGATGACCTACTTTTAGTCTGAAACAAATCACAGCCATACAGGTTAGGGCAAAGCTGAAAAACACATCAGTGGCGATGACTGGAGAAATAGACCGTAGCGTGCGATCTGCCAGCACCGTTATACGATTGTATAAACTCCCTGTTACCAGCATGACAGATGTTTCACTGAGTTAATGGCAACCAGTGTAGTCCCAGATCAGACTGCGCAGCTGCGCAGTCAGGGGCCCGTTTCACTAAACTTTGTACAACTAAAATGTTTGTAGGTGCAAATTTAGGATCATCTGGAAATTTCAATTGATGGATTTACACATATGCTCAATAAATGCAAATCCAATAATTATTACAAGAAAACAATGTTAATGTGAAATTTACAGACTATCTTAGTTTTGCACTTACAAACATTTTAGTTGTAAACTCCCCCCCCCCACCCCCCCGCACATAACCCCAAATGTTCTAAGACTGAGACCTTAGATTTGTCACAGCATCTCTAACAGTAGCCCCCTCTCTAACAGTACTCCCCTCTCAGCCCCGTCTCTAACAGTAACCCCCCTCTCTAACAGTAGCACCCCTCTCAACAGTAGCCCTCTATCTCTCTAACAGTAGCCCCCTCTCTAACAGTAGCCCCCCCCTCTCTAACAGTGTTAGAGAGCCCCCCCTCTCGCTAACAGTAGCCACCCTCTCTCTCTAGTAGCCCCCTCTCTCTCTTTGTAGTAGCCCTATCTCTAATAGGAGCCCCCCTCTCTAATATTAGCACCCTCTCTAACAGTAGCCCCACTCCTGTGTTTTCAGTCAAATTATTTTCACATAGTAAAGTAATCTCAAAATTCAAATTTCTGTATCTTCATGCAATTATATTGGGGGAGGGGGGCGTATTAGAATAATTACCCGGTAAAGTATTACATAACAAGAAGCTTCATGAATGGAAACTGAAGTTATAAAGAATGGTGTTTTACCATGAATGTTAAATTTTGGTGCATGGATGGACAACTAACCTGGTGTCCGTATATCCCACCCGCCACCTAAACACAACCAATTGCCAAATATGGGTAAATGATTGTAATGCATTAAACACACATAAATATATAAATCAACATATTAAAGCATGGCAACAACACTATTGAAAATACTACTTATAGTATAAGAATAAATACTTATATAGTTGTATTGCAACTTTGCTTGATTGCTTGCTTGATTGATTGATTGATTGATTGATTGATTGATTGATTGAGCAACTGACTAATTTAATTGGGTTTAAATTGTATTTAAAATGAGATAATGCCCAGATGGGTGAGAAGGTAAGACTGAATATAACAAGAGAAAGTGAGCCGGGGCTCATGGACACCTCGGCAAGTGCTTGGACCGACAAATACAAACTTTAACGTCGGACGGATGGATTAACGGACGGACGGAATTACGAAAACTACTTCGTATGCAGGGGGTATAATTAACCATACAATGTTGTAAGGGATTACAATATACAACAGTAAAGATGTTATAGATAACTAAGAGTTACACATTTGTGGCTGTCACTGGAGAAATGGGGAGTAGAGGTTTTGCGACCAGTGTAGATCCAGATCAGCCTGTGCATCCGCACAGTCTGATCAGGATCTGCACTGTTCGCCATTCCATCAATAAAACACCCATTATGCTTCTAACAAAAAAACATAGATTGCTATCAGGCTACATGTGTGTGCTATTTGATCAGGATTGACTGGTCACAAATCCCATAAGCCCCATTTCTCCAGTCACAACTCCATTTTCCAATTAAACATGCTACAACTACATCACACACAAATACATATAACATGTTAATACAACACATACAGTTACTTTGATTATAACTACAGCAGGGAACACAACACAATATGATTATATATAATCATGACAGTCAATACTCATTACCTCAAACAAGTTATTCTTAACTCTTTGCATGCTGGGAAATTTGAGGGCTATAAATAGTTCAAAAATAGCAGATGACAATTCATTATATTTTCTTTTATTTCCCCTTATACATGTCATGAATATGTCTTGGAGGACACAATCTAATGAAATTTCAAGACATATTTACAGAGAGAAATAAAACATATGTACTACTAATTCGTTTGGCGGATATTTTCCCGCTAGCATGCAAAGAGTTAACATTTTGCATGCATGGCTAAAAATAGTTCAAATATAGCAGCAGACGACACTTCATTTGATATTGTTTTTCAAATTGATCTCTGCAAACAATGAAAATATGTCATGGAATTTCATTCATTAGAAATTCCATGACATATTTGGCCGTTATTTCCACCGCTAGCGTGCAAAGGGTTAAGTTAAACTGTTGATAGCTGAAAGTCAAATTCTTGGTTTCAAGAACATGTTTTTGGATTTACATTTATTGAGCATATGCTGCATATGCAGCCTAATAAATTGCTCAATACATGTAAATCCAATAATTGTTTACAAGAAAACATTGTTAATGTGAAATTTAGGGACTATCATAATTTTTCACTAACAAACATTTTAGTTGTACGAAGTTTAGTGAAATGGCCCCCTGGTATTTACTGTTGCTATTTTTCTGACAATGCATAGTTTCTGTATTAAAGTTCTTTCATTGATCATCGGGTTGAATACAAATGTTCTAAGTCATACTTGATTTTCAAACTTCAAACCCCACTCTCAAGTATTTATTAGATATTTATTTTGTAAGTTTAACCCTTAGACCGCTACACACAACAATTGTCGTCTGCTGTTGCTTTTATATCTTGCCTTTTTTCTCAATAAAAACATTGGAAATGATTCTGAAGTGCTATCAAAGCATGTTGTAAATTATTCTAAAGTGCTGTCAAAGCATGTTTTTGAAGATAACAATGGAAAATAGAAAATAAACAGCAGACGACAAAAAATTAAGATAGCGGTGTAAGGATCATTTATATGATGAAGCTGCACACTTTTCCAAACAGATGCTTCTAAAATGTTTTCTTCTTTTTTCTCAAAAGTATATGTTATATTGTGTCCACCGTTTGAATCGTCTCGATGAGACTGTTCAAACAAATGGTCACAACATAGAGAAATGACACAAAATATTGGACAACATTTTTAAATGTTTAATTCCCATAAAGGGTATTTCACAAGTGATACCTTTAGATTAATTTTATTTCATTTATTTAATAGTGTTGAATGGCCTGTCAACAGCTAAGGTCATTTTAGGCCGGGTTAACGGGGTCAAATTCCATATTTTGCCTGCAGAACTGAAAATTTACATAAAAAACAAGAAGCCTGTTGGCACACGAATTCCCCCGGTGGCAGATTGGAGAAACTGTGGCAAAATTAATTAACCAAAGTTTTAAGTATTCACAAACACATTTATGAAGGTTATGAAAACGGTCAAGGTTATATTAAGGGCAGTGTGGCCTATGTCCACAAGTATAGTGTATTGAAATATTAAAGTAATCCATCAAGGAATATAGAAGTTATGACAGAAATGAGAAGTCCTTAATGTGTGAAAAGGGTTCAAAGCTGTGAAGGACAGTATGATTAGTACTCATCTTACTACTTTTATAATGGGTAGAATATAACCGATAGAATAATGTTGAGCCCAAAAACAGTGTGTTATTTTAGTTACATGTTTTTGCTCAATTTGAATTTTTCTATAAATTTCTTATTCGTTCAATAACTTAAGTTAATAGATGGTTAAAACGATAACATACAGCAAGACGCATATTAACTCTTTGCATGCTAGCGGCGAAAATATCCGCCAAACAAATATGGACTATATGTTTTATTTCTCTCTGTAAATATGTCTTGGAATTTCATTAGAATTGAGTCCTCAGGACTCAATTCTAATGAAATTCCAAGACATATTCATGATATTTACAAGGAGAAATGAAAGAAAATATGATGAATATTTGTCCGCTAGTTTTGAACTATTTATAGCCCACAAGTGTCCCAGCATGCAAAGAGTTAAATTAAGTCATAAATCCACAGATACTAATTACACAACATGAAGGTGATTCATGTAATACCACATTTCAATAAACAACACAGACTATTTATATACCATTTCCATTATAGCAAACAGTGTAAACCCTGATCAGACTGCACAGATGTGCTGTTGTCTGATCATGTCTACACAGTTTGTAAATTGGAATTCGACACAGGCCCATTCTGTTAATGAGAAACGTTAATATGCATTTCCGCATGGACGACCTTCATAGTAATTCATTCTGAAAACCCGTAATAGTTCCATAAAATTGAGTCAAATGTTGAAGACAAAATTAAGAAACAAATTGTCACATGTGCCTGGACATTTTTGCCATCGTTCAACACCATTTACACAATATTCTGTAATAATCCTAATTATTGGGACACCATTTGCTCAAGGAAAGCTCAATTACTAATTACAGCCGAACCTGTGATTAACCCTTTCAACCCTTTCAGCCAAAATTTGCAAACACTGTAGATCCAGATGAGTCAGGATCTGTAGCATTTGCCGCTACTATTCATATTTAAAAAAAAACAACACATTTTGTCACCAAGTATGAAAAAGTCAATTTAGGATAGCCAGGGTTGAAAGGGTTAAAGACCACTTCCAAATGGCAATTAATCCCCAGGCTAGAATGATTGCTGTTTTGTACTCTTAAGGCGTAAATAAAGTCTTATGGTGCAGGCAACCCAACACTACCTATGAATATGCCGCCGATCCTAGACTTTTTTGGCCATTTAAAAAATAAATACATTAAAGTTGGCTTTTCACATGCCTAAACTTGTTACTGTCGGAAATAAATAAGTACAAAAATAGAGAACTGTTCCACCATATTGGCACATACTGGGGCCTGTTTCACTAAACTTCTTACGACTCAAATGTTGGTAATTTCAAATTTAAGATCGTCTGTAAATTTCAATTTATTGATTTACATTTATTGAGCATAGGCTGCATATAAATGTAAATCCAATAATTATTTACAAGAAAACAATGTTAATGTGAAATTTACAGACTATCATAATTTTGCACTTACGAACATTTTAGTCATACAAAGTTTAGTGAAACGGCCCACAGGTGTCTAGTAGTAGTTAAAAAAAACAAAAAAAAAACAACCAGTTGCAGCCTAGGTTCGATAAATGTAAATCCATCAATTGAAATTTCCATACTAAATTTGCACTTACGAACATTTTAGTCGTACAAAGTTAAGTGAAACGGCCCCCATGACCTGGTGGTCCATACCACACCAGGTATACAATATCAAGAAGTTCCATGATGGGAAACAAAGTTACGTGGAATTTACTCGCTATTTTTATTTTTTTATGAATGGATGAACACACGAACGCACAGACAATATGACTTCAGTTCAGAGCGGGGGGGGGGGGGGGGGGGGGGGTGGGCTTTTATACACAGGTATGACTGTCTATATGGTTGTGACTTTCTGGGGTTAACAGGTTTTGCAACCAGCGCAGATCCACAGTCTGATCAGGATCCACACTGTTTGCCATTTCAACAATCGCTATACATCATTATCAGGCTGCAGTAGTGTGCTATTTGATAAATAACTACACTGGTCACAAATCCCATGCGACCCATTTCTCCAATCACAGCCACATGTATGTTTCTCTCAATAAACGGTGTCTCAATATCTAGGGTATTTACGGTATTAAATATTATTACAATGATTTTCAGTACAAATCGTCCACACGTTAGGCATACGAGGCCAGACATGTGATTTGGTACTTGACTCTTACACCGCTATCTTAATTTTTTGTCGTCTGTTTATTTTCTATTTCCAGTTTTATCATCAAAAACATGCTTTGACAGCACTTTAGAATAATTTACAACATGGTTTGACAGCACTTCAGAATCATTTCCATTGAAAATGATTCTGAAGTGCTGTCAAACCATGTTTTTATTGAGAAATAAGGCAAGATATAAAAGCAACAGCAGACGACAATTGTTGTGAGTAGCGGTCTAAGGGTTAAGAAGATGTGCTATTTTTTTATGAATGACATTTACAGAAACTGATATTTTCGGCAAATGAAGTCGAAAGTTGATGAAAAATTCAGAGCAAATGTGGTATTCTATTCCGCATTTGCCCTGAACATTTTTTCCACTTTCGACATCATTTACGTGAACTATCGTAACTTTTGTAAATACTTTTCATGCGATACCGCACATCTTCACAGGTACAAAATGACATGGTTCGTCTCATATTATTTCTGAGATGGGTTATCTGGATTATCACGCAGACTTCGAACATTTACCCTCCGGCACAGCTACTTACAGTTATAGATCCCTCGGACCGACTTTCCACAGTGTCCTCCTACATAGAAACGTGGCACGTGCAACATGACTTATACGACCAACAGCAGGTACGAATCCAGAAAAATCTGATTATTTTTCTTATTTCTCACCCAAAGTGTATGTTGTCACCACTCAGTTGAACCGTCTCGGAGAGACGGTTCAACTGAGTGGTGACAATATACACTTTTGATGCAAAATCAGAAAAATTTCAGAAATTATTTTTTAACCCATTTTTCGGTAATCCGTATATGATGGGTTAATTCACACAAAATGCACCATTCAACGTTCTGATTTCCAGGGAGAAAGCTGCCTGTACCAGCACAAAATAAACAGTTAGATACAAATAAAATGTCAATGAATCAACATTATCTGATCCCATAAGCACTATTCAACAAACACAGGTTCTCCCACCTCCCTACCTAACCCACATATTTTAGGAAAGTTGAGGAGACCTAATGTCTGTTCAACGTTTTTCTGCCAACAAACTTTTGGCTATTAAATGCATTAAATCTAAACAAAATTAAATGTAAGTACTTTTTCACTAATAACAAAAAGTCACCCTCCTCAAACATTTTTGTTTGATGAAATTCCATCAAATATTGATTTTATAGCGAAAAAAAAAGAAGATTTTCCTATGGTAATTTAACATGGGGGGAAAAGGGGTGGGAGCGCTGGAAATTGACTACGAAACCTGGCTAGATATATATAGATAGCTTGGAAATGATGTACATAAGAAAACAAAACTTAGATTTTGAAAATAGATTCACAAATTACAAAATTATTTTAAAAATTCTATTTTTAGCCCCCATGTTAAATTCCCATAGGATAATATGATAATGTAATAACTTCAGTATAATAAAAATTAATAAATTTATCCTTAAATTGAAAATTTCTCCCTCAAAGTATACTTTGCTAGAAAAGTATACTTTGCAATGTTGGTGAAATAGGCTACAGTTAATAGTTAGGGTGGAAAGGGTCAACTGTTCTAGCCAATTTTCTGATTTATACAATAAATATCCAGAATAAATATAAGGCGAACTTGCATTCAACTGAATTACGAGGCATGCGATCTGATGCTATACCTAAGAACATGTGTCGCTTTTTTCATGAAAAATATTTACAGAAACTGTGATATTTTGTGTAAATAACGTCGAAAGTTGATGAAATTTTCGCATATAATTTCGCAGTTGCTATAACAATTTTGTTGACTTGTGACGTCATTTACAGAAAATATTGTAAATGCTGTAAAGATTTTTCATCGGATATCGCACATCTTCTTAGGTACAAAATCACATGGCATGTCTCGCATAGGGCTTTACACGTCTCGATACATGTACCAAACTAGGTGTACATATACTGTGAATTGTCACGTATGACATTTTTACTTTTGAATCCTGAACACTCACAGCTAAACATGTAGTTTAACTCATAGGCATTCGGCGTGTTTCGGCTTTCATCGGTATAACTATATATATGAACAAGGCTTATAACTTTCGTCGGACACGACCTCATATCACAACGAATTCAGCGATTTCATTAACGCTTGGGGGTAAATATTTTGGCGGAATGTGCACATGTTCATTTGAGAATTATTGTTATTTTTCTGAAATAGCATAGTTAGAACATAATTATGCAATGACTATCGAATTACAACTGTTTTTCCTAGGTCGGACACGACCTCGCATCATAACAAATGAAATAATGTGTTTACGGCTCTAACGTCAATATTGTAGTGGCAAGTTGATATGTTCATTTTAGAATTATAGTTATCCTGCAGAAATACATAGAATACATAGAACATTACAATTTTAAACACGTTAATTTGTTACAATATGAGCTTGTGTCCGACCAGAAGTTGCATACCTTATAATAAATACCAAAGCAAATGGCGTTATTTAATATCTAGGGAAGTAATCAGTGTTACCAGCGCCGTTCAATTATAGCAGTACCGACGAAAGCAGAAACACATCAAATGCCTGTGGTTTAACTAGCAAGAAATACGGTAAAACAATCTCAATAACCTCCAGACCAGCTATTTCAATGTGGATAGTCACATGATTAACGATGATTTACTTTTGAATCCTGAACATGCACATATAGACATGCAGTCTAATTAGCAAACAATATGGTCAAATTCTCAATAAGCTCCAGACCAGATGTGGATGGTCACATGGTTCATGGCAATTTACTTTTGAATCCTGAACACACACAGATAAACATGCAGTCTAATTAGCAAGCATATGCAGGGAAATCCAGATTTCAGATTGTGACTGAAAAACATTTCTGAGATGATAACTCGAAAATAAATCTCATGCTCAAAGAAAGTAATTGAAGGGTCCAGTGGAAGAAGGGGGCTAAGTCCATAAGGGAGCTAAGCCCCCTTCTTTCACTGACCCCTTAACGTCTGAGTCGGTGATTACATTCTAGAAACATTTACTCAAAATCAGGCAGTTTGATTGGTCAAGACTGAGCTGTGCTCAAAATTAGGAAGCTTGTTTGAGACTGAGCTGTGCTCGAAATTAAGAAGTTTGATTGGTTGAGACCAATCAAACTTCCTAATGTTGAGCACAGGAACGGAGTACAGTTGAACCTGTGCTAAAGTCCACCTCCAAATAGCAATTACATAGCAGCCACACTTTTGCTTTCCAAATTATTAATTTACTACATGATAAATGAACCTGTGAACAAAGACCACCTTCGAACAAAGGTCCGATTTTTCTCTTCGCATAGCTGGCCTTTATTCACAGGTTTGAGAATGCTCAGAAAGCATCATATTCCTCGACCCAATCAAAGTACTCAATTTCAATCTCAAACTCCGAGTCCATGCTCAGAAAGATTCAAGGCCATAAAAAAGTACTTTGGTTCTCCGACACTTTTTATCGTAAATTGACAAGTAAAAACATGTTCTAAATCACCAGTTGATTAATCAAAAACACTACCAGGCAAAAATATGTTAAATTCAATGATTTTTCACATCAAAATTGGTAATAATGGCTTTATTAAACATATATGTGTTCCACATGTTCAATGACATGCAAAATGAATATGGGGACAAAAAAAATTCCGAGATGATGATCTGGTATAAATATATAAAAAAATTCGCCCTCCAACACCACTTTCCGCAAACTCTGTGCCTGAGATCCAAAGTACTCGTTTTCATGACGTAACAGTCACAACAAGGTGAAGTCAGTCATTACCATCTACCATTTAAACTACTGCTGTTGTGCGTTCCATTATTTCTCATCTAGCTAAAACACAAACAAATACACGCAAATAACGTGTGTGCAGGGACGTGACATACAAGTGGATATGAGACCATGCAAAATCTCGAAAAACTCAGTACACACTCACCTGGGGGCCGTTTCACTAAACTTCGTACGACTAAAATGTTTTTGTAAGTGCAACATTATGATATCCCGTCAATTTCACATTAACAACGTTTTCTTGTAAACAATTATTGGATTTACATTTATTGAGCATAGGCTGCATATGCAGCCTATGCTCAATAAGTGTAAATCCATCAATTGAAATTCCGAGACGATCCTAAATTTGAACATACAAATATTTTAGTCGTACAAAGTTGGGCCCATATTTAATACACTGGCCCGTTTATGTAAAATGGCTATTTTGCATAAAATAGGCTTTCACAGTTTAATAACACAGTGTAATAAAAATCATAATTCACTCGTGTAGTAAATATGCAAATGACCCGCGACAGAAAACATGTTAGGTAATGAGTACATATTCAAATTATGATGATGTGTTTATATGCAATAAATAGAAGTTAAAATCTGTGTTGATTAAAAATGATTTATATTAAACTTGTTGACTCATTTCATAAGAAACGAGACTCAACATATTTTTGGTCATATCATCTGTTTGTTTTTGGTAGAATCAAATATGTATCGTCAGAAAGTAAATTGGTTAGAGAGTAAAAGATTGAATGAATCTTACGTCATTCCGTAATTCCGTAATGTCTTGTCAAGACGAGACAATTTAAATTGTGGTTACGACACAAATTTTGCACAAGAAATTAAGAAAATTTGAAGGTAAATTAAGTGAATCTTACATCATTCCGCCACATTTTGTCCAGGCTCATCTCGTTACTGCCTTCTCGTATTGGCTCCAGTCTGAAATCATGTCAAACACTAATAATTACTTATTATAAGGCGATCGCCGGCGAGTGTCTCATTGATGAAGGTCAAGGTCACCCGAATGACACTGGCTGGGTAGTCTCCAATGCGAGGAAGGTATTGCACAAATTTGGTAAAGATCCGATTAACATATCAGGAGATACAGTATACAAAATTTGGATGTACGAGAAAGTGTTGATGCCGTCGTCGCCGGAATTGTGTCTGCTAAGTATCTGGGGCCTGTTTCACTAAACTTCGTACGACTAAGATGTTCGTAAGTGCAAATTTAAGATGGTCTGGAAATTTCAATTGATGGATTTACATTTATTGAGCATAGGCTGCATATGCAGCCTATGCTCAATAAATGTAAATCCAACACTTGTTTACAAGAAAACATCGTCAATGTGAACTTTACAGACAATCATAATTTTGCAATTACAAACATTTTAGTTTTAAATAGTGAAATGGCCCCCTGCTATGTCTCACTTTCCACTAACCATGCCAACCATTTTACTAACCAAATGCTAACCTAACCATGCAAACCTAACCCAATGCTAACCAATTGCTACCTAACCATGCTAACCTAAACCTCCATGCTAAACCATTGCTAACCCAATGCAACCTAAACCACCATGCTAACCATGCTAAACCTAACCATGCTAACCATGCCAAACCAATAGCTTAACCTAACCAATGCCTAACCATTGCTAACCAAAACCATGCTAACCATCTAAACCTAACCATGCTAACCAAAATGCTAAACCTAACCATGCAACCTAACCATGCTAACCTAACCATCCTAACCATGCTAACCATTGCAAACCTAACCAGGCGAGACCTAACCATTGCTAAACCATGTTAACATTGCTAAACCTTAACCTTGCCTAACCAGCCATAACCTAACCATGCAAACCTAAACCAATTGCTAACCCATGCTAAACCCTGCTAACCAGCTAACCTAACAAGCTAACCAAACCATTGCTAACCAAGTTAACCGATGCCTAACCATGCTAACCTAACCAGGCCTTAACCATGCTAATAACCATGCGAAAACCATTGCTAACCATGCTAACCTAACCATGCTAACGCCATAAGCCTAACTAACCATGCAACCTAACCATAACTAACCAGCTAACATTTCCTTACCCATGCCAAACCAACTATGATAACCTAACCATTGCCTAACCATGCTAACCAGCTAACCTAACCTTGCTAACCTAACCATGCTAACCTACCATGTATCCATTGCTAACATGCTAACACTAACCATGCTAACCTAAATCTATGCTAACTATAACAGGCTAACCTGGCTAACCATGCTATAACTAACCTATGCTAAAACTTGCTAAACCATTGCTAACCTAACATGCTAACCTAACTATGCTAACATACCATGTAACAATGCTAACCATGCGAACACTTACCATGCGTAACCATGCTAACCTAACCATGCAACCATGCTAACCATGTAACCATGCTTAACCTAACATGCTAACCATGTAAACTAACACTGTAACCTAAACCATTGCTAAACGTAACCATGCTAACCATGACTAACCATGCTAACCATGATAAACCTAACTATGCTAACCTAACCATGCATAACCATGTAACCTGCTAAACTAACTCGCTTACCATGCTAACATAACCTTGCTAACCGTAACCATGCAAAACTAACTATGTAACCATGCTAACTAACCATGCTACCTTTCCATGCTAACCATTGTAACATGCTACCTAACCATGCTAACATGCTAACCATGTAACCTCACCATGTAACCTACCATGCTAATCCTAACCATGCTAAACAATGTAACCATGCTTAACCTATAACTATGCTACTCTAACGATGCTAACCTAACTATGCTAACTAACTCTGCTACTACACCTTGATAACCCTGCGACATAACCATGCTACCATGCTAACCTATGTATACCTACCATGCTAACCATGTAACCATGCTAACCATACCATGCTACCATAACCATGCTACCTATCATGCTAACATGCTAACATAACCATGCTAACCTAACCCTGCTGATAACTAACATGCTAAACCATAACAATGCTAACCATGCTTAACCATTGCTACCTAACTATGCTAACCTAACATGCTAACCTTTGTAACCATGCTAACCCTAACCATGCTAACCTTTGCTAACTAACCATGCTAACCTAACATGCTAACCATGCTAACATGCTATAACTAACTATTGAACCTAACCAGGCTAACCATGCCTAACCCATGCTAACCATGTAACCATGCTAACCTAACCATGCTAACCTAACCATGTAACCATGCTAACCTGCTAACCCTAACTATGGTTAACCTAACCATGACTATCCATGCCTAACCATGTTAACCTACCATGCTACCATGCTAACCATGCTAAACCATATGTTAACCATAACCATGCTAACCATGCTAACCATGCTAACGAACAATGCTAACCATGCTAACTAACAATGCTAACCTAACTATGCTAAACCATGATAACTAACCCATGCTAACCTACCATGCTAACCATGCAAACTGCTATAACCTACATGCTAACTAACCATGATAACCTAACCATGTAACCTAACCATGCTACACTGACCATGCTAACCTAACCTTGCTAACCTATGTAACCATGCTAACCTACCCCCATGCTAACCTAACTATGCTACATATCAATGCTAACATGTAACCATGATAACCTAACAAGGCATAACCTTGCTAACATGCTAATAACCATGCTACATAACTATGCTAACATAACCATGCTAACATTTTGCTAACCATGCTAACCTAACATGCTACCATGCTAACCAACCATGCTATCCATGCTAAACCATGCCTAACCTAACCCTGCTATACCATGCTAAACAACAATGCTAACCTAAACCATGCTAACTAACATGCCTAACCATGTAAACCATGTGCTAACCCATGCTAACTATCTATGTAACCTAACCATTGCTACCATGCTATCCATGCTACCTCAAACATGCTAACCCATGCTTACGACCATGGCTAACTAACCATGCTTAACCTATACTATGCTAACACATGCTAACCTAACCATGCTAACTAACCATGACTAACCATGCTTAACCATGTACCTAACCTGCTTAACCATGCTAACCCTGTAACCTAAACATGCTAACCTAACCATGCTACCTAACCATGCTAACCGATGTACCCATGCTAACCGTAACTTATGCTACCTAACTATGTAACCTAACTATGACTAACCTAACTATGCTAACCTAACCATGCTAAACATGCTAAACTAACCATGCTAACCATGCAAACCATGCTAACCTTACCATGTACAATGCTAAACATGTAACCATACCAATGCTACACTATCCATGCTAAACAACCATGCTAACCATGCTAACCTAACCATGCTAACCTAACCATGCTGCTAACCTAACCATGCTAACCTAACCATGCTAACCATGCTAACCATGCTAACCTAACTATGCTAACCTAACCATGCTAACCATGCTAACCATGCTAACCTAACCCATTGTATCCATGCTAACCTAACCATGCTAACCCTAAAATTAATCCCATGCAAACACATGCTACAATGCTAACTACACCTATGCTAAAGCTAACCATGCTAAAACCATGCTAACCTGCTAACCATGCTAATCCATGCTAAACTAACATGCTAACCTAACCATGCTAAACCAAGTACATGCTAACCTAAACCCTATGCTAACCTAACCATGCTAACAATGGCTAACCATGTTAACCTAACCATGCTAACATGCTACCATGCTAACCAGTTAACCTAATCATGCTAAACCATGTAACCTTGCTAACCTAACCTTGCTAAACCTAACACTGCTGCTAAACTAACCATTGACTAACCTAACCATGCTAAACCATGCTACCATGCTAACCTAACTATGCTAACCTAACCATGCTAAAACATGCTAACCATGCTAAACAAACCATGCTTATCCATGCTAAACTAAACCATGACTACTAACCATGTAACACCATGCTAACCTGCTAAACATAACTATGCTAACACTAATCCATGCTAACCATGCTTAACCATGCTAACATGCTAACCATGCTAACTAACCATGCTAACCTAACATGCGACCATGCCTACATGCAAACCTAACTATGCTAACTTACCATGCTAACCTGCTAACCATGTTAACCTACCATGATAAACCATGCTAACCCATGCTTAACAATGTTAACCTAACCATGTAACCATGCTACCATGCTAACATGCTAACTCACCATGCTAACATGTAAAACTAATCCATGCTAACTAACTATGATACAACAGGCTAACCAACATGCTAACCTAAACCATGCAACCATGCTAACCAGCTAAACCTAACCATGCTACTAACCATTGATAACCTAACCATTGCTAAACCTAACCATGCTAAACCTGAAACCATGCTAACCTAACCAATGCCTAAACCATGCTAAGCTAACCTATTGCTAAACCTAACTTGCTAACCTAACCTAATGCTAACCTAACTATGCTAACCTAACCAATGCCTAACCAATGCTATCCTAAACCATGCTAACCATGCTAACCATGCTAACATAACCAATGCCTATTCCAAATGCTAACCATGCTAACCTATAACCATGCTACTAACCAATGCTAACCTAACCAATGCCTAACCCTGCTAACCTAACTATGCTAACATAAACCAGCCTATCCTGCTAAAACCATGTAACCTAACCAATGCTAACCTTAACCATTGCTAACCTAACCATGCTAACCATGGCTAACCTGCCTAACCATGCTAAACTAACCATGCTAACCATGCTAACAATCGATAACCTTAACTATTGCTATCCTAAACTATGCTAACCTAACCTGTAACCATGCTAACTAACCTATGCTAAAACATAAATCCATTGTAACCAATGCCTAACCAATGCTAACCTAACATCTAAACTAACCAATGCTAAAACCTAACCATGCTAACCTAACATGCTAACCATGCCTAAACCATGTAACCTAACATGCAACCATGTATAACCATGCTAACCTAACCTATTGCCTAACCTAAACTATGCTAACCAAACCATGAATAACCTGCTAACTAAACCATGCTAACCTTTGCTAACCTTGCTAACCATACCATTGCTAACCCATGCTAAACCATGCCTAACATTACCATGCTAACTAACCATGCCTAACTAACCAATGCCGAACCATGGCTAACCTGCTACCCATGGCTAACCTAACCTATGCTAACCTAACCATGCTAACCCAATGCCTATAACCATAGCTAACCTAAACCATGCTACCTAACCATGAATAACCATGCTAACCATGCTATAAACCATGCCTAACCTATACATGCTTAACCAATGCCTAACCTTGCTAACCTAAACCATGCTAACCTAAACCATGCTAACCATGCTAACTAACATCGCTACTAACCATGCAACAACCTTAACCAATTGCTAACAATTGCTAACCATGCTAACTATGCTAACCTAACCATGGCTAACCATGCTAACCATGTTAAAATATGCTTAACCAAACCAATGCTAACCATGCTAACCAATGCCTAACCATGCTAACCTAACCATGTCTAACCAATGCCTAAACCTAATGCTAACCTAAAACCATGCTAAACATAACCCATGTAAACCATGCTAACCTAACCATGCAAAACCATTCTAACCTATGCTAACCTAACCATTGCTAAACCTTAAAACCCATGTCTATCCATGGCTTAACCTAAACCATGTCTACCTAACCATGTAACCTAAAACCATGCTAAACCTAAACCAATGCTAACCATGGCTAACCATGATAACCTTATTGCTAAAGCCTAACCAATGCCTAACCATTGCTAAACCATGGTAACAACCCTACTGCTAACCTAAACCATTGCTTAAACCATGCTAACCCCATGCTAACCTAACCATGCTAAACCTAACCATGCAACCAAATTGCCTATCCTAACATGCTAACCATTGCTACTAAACCATTGCTAACCATGCTAACCTAACCATGCTAACCTAACCATGCTAACCATGCTAACCTAACCATGCTAACCATGCTAACGTGGGTGAGACAATCAATGAGACTGGGGATAAGCAATATTCTCTAGTTGTTTATGCATTATTATTATATGTAACAAGATGACAACAAAGCGCGCATTGACCTGACGCCAGTTTTCAATCCGTTTTCACCCGGATATTCAATCCGGGTTAAAACGGATTGAAAATGGCGTTTGATTGGTCGAAAGGAATCACAAAATGATGTCAGTGTAATGATGCAACGTAAACAAGTCCATCGTTCGATCGGCTAGCATAAAACGTTACCTGATAAATAGAAAACCATGCTAGTGTCTTTTGATATCAAATATATCAGGCTCGGCTCGGAAACGGTAGGAGTTCCTCAGCAAGCCTCGGACTTACTACGCGTTTCCTAGCATCACCTGATGATTGTTTGTTTATTGGTGTTTAACGGCCTATCAACAGCTAAGGTCATGTAAGGTCGGGCAAACGGGTTCGATCCCGTTTTAACCTGCTGCATTGGGGGGAAACGGAATATTTACATCGAGAACAAATATATGCAGCACTGAATTAGAATAACCTGACCTGGTGCCAGGTCCATACCACACCAATGTCACTTGGCCCCTTCATCTAAAATAGGATTACGAATAATCGTAATACTCATAAAAGGTGTATTACCCGATTCAACTGTCACATACAAAATGCCAAAGACGTATGTGAGGGCCAAACCAGGTCTCCAGTCGGAATTCCGGTAAGGATAAACCCGATCGTTAAATTACCCATCACATGCACCCACCTGCCACCCACCCTCACTTGACGAACTCGACATATCTACATATACTCACCCATTGCGACTACTGCGCATGTCATGTAAGCCACTATCGGGATTCCTTGCCTCATCCTGGCACTTGCGTATGAAGTTTGCGATGTCCTTGTGTTGGTAGTCCTCGGCCAAGGCCAACGCCGTTCGGCCCAGGCTGTCCTCCGCATCCAGGCTCGCTCGGTTGGCGATCAGCCATTTCACACACTCTATGAATCCGCTGTAAAATACATGGCCGCAGCTTTCGTTAGGAATACTCTATTAACCCTTACACCGCTATCTTATATATTTTTTGTTGTTTGCTGTTTATTTTCTATTTTCCATTTTTATCATCAAAAACGGCACTTTAGAATAATTTACAACATGCTTTGACAGCACTTCAGAATCATTTCCATTGGAAATGATTCTGTAGTGCTGTCAAACCATGTTTTTATTGAGAAATAAGGCAAGGTATGAGAGCAACAATAAAAACATGGTTCGACAGCACTTCAGTTGGTGTTTCTCCAGAGATATAAGTTAAAATGCGGGAAATGAATATTAACGTCTGCTGTTTTTCATTATTAACGGTAAACCCTTAGACCGCTACACACAACAATTGTCGTCTGCTGTTGCTTTTACATCTTGCCTTATTTCTCAATAAAACACATGGTTTGACAGCACTTCAGAATCATTTCCAATGGAAATGATTCTGAAATGCTGTCAAAGCATGTTGTAAATTATTCTAAAGTGCTGTCAAAGCATGTTTTCGATGATAAAAATGGAAAATAAACAGCAGACGACAATAAAATTAAGATAGCGGTGTAAGGGTTAATTTTAAAGCTAGATTTCTTTTGGTGACTTTAACCCTTTCACCCCTAAGTAACTTATATGGACTCTTCCGTCAAGACCTTTGAAATATTCCATTAATCAGAAAAGGGGCGTTTATGTCAAAAATGAGAAAATAACCACAAACAGTGCCGATCCTGATGAGATGGCTTGTTACGAGCCGTTTCATCTGGATCTACACTGTTTGCAAACATTGGGAAAACGGTCTGTAGTGTTGAAAGGGTTAAACAAAACAAATCCAGCTATGAAACCTCAATAAGGACGGATTCACTATTGAATTCCGAATCCCAGTAAGGATGGATTAACCCTTTCACCCTTAAGTAACTGGAATGGACACTCCCATGCTATTTTTTAGACTATTCCATTTATCAGAAAGGGGTATTGTTATTAGAAGTCACAAAATATCAGCAAATGCTACAGATTTGGATCTACACTGTTTGCAAACATTATGATAGAGGTCTATTGTGTTGACAGTTTAATCTTGGAAAGGATGGATTCACCTATGATGTTTGAATCCCAGTAACAATGGATTCTTCAGTAAAGCTTGAATGATACATGGATTTGATTTGATTTGATTTGTTGGTGTTTAACCCTTAGACCGTCACACACAACAATTGTCGTCTGCTGTTGCTTTTATATCTTGCCTTATTTCTCAATAAAAAACATGGTTTGACAGTACTTCACAGATAATTTCCAATGGAAATGATTCTGAAGTGCTGTCAAACCATGTTTGTAAATTATTCTAAAGTGCTGTCGAAGCATGTTTTTGATGATAAAACTGGAAAATAGAAAATAAACGGCAGACGACAAAAAATTAATATAGCGGTGTAAGGGTTAACGGCCTATCAACAGCTAAAGTAATTTAAGGTCGGGCCAACAGGTTCGATCCCGCATCTTAACACCAAAGTTATTTTTTTTAAGAGCAGTTCTTTTACTAACACATGTTTTGGAGATATCATATGCACCAATTCATCTACACCAAAATCACTTAGCCCCTACCCCTAAAAGGAATAATCATATTACTCATATTAGGGACATAACCAGATTCAACTCTCACATACAAGAATGCCAAAGACGTACATGACGGCCAAACTACTGTCTTTTCCACGTTTTGCTGCCGATGATCTTTTGGCCATTAAACACATTAAATCTTAAAAATATTTAAATGTAAGTACTTTTTCATCAATAACAAAAAAAGTCACCCTCCCCAATTTTTTTTATTTGATGAAATTCCGTCAAATATTGATTTTATTGCGAGAAAACTATTTTCCTATGGGAATTTAACATGGGGGCTAAAAATAGATTATTTTAAAATAATTTTTTAGTTGTGGACCGATTTTCAAAATCTAACTTTTGTTTTCTTAGTTACATCATTTCCAAGCTATCTAGCCAGGTTTCGGAGTCGATTTCCAAACTTTTTCGTTTTTTTACTCCTCCCCCCAGAAAAACGTGGAGCAGACAGTAGGTCTCCGGTTGGGATTCTGATAAGGATAAATGCTGATTGTTAACTGATACATGGAAACTGTGCGGGTCAAATGTTTTCCATAGCAGTCTAATTTGCATATTTATTACACTAGTGTACTACGAATCTTAATACTCTGTATTATTACATTGCAAAGGTACATTTTATGCATTAAGTGTAATTACTACATACTTCATAGCGGCAAGATGTAGCGGCATCTGTCTGTCCACCGTCCGACATGTCAAGGCAGCTCCCATCGCCGCCAGCACCTGCAACATCGACATCACATCTCAATACAGTATTTAACACTTAAAAGGCGGGAATCGAAAATTGTCGTCTGCTGTTGTGTCATATGTTTTCTTTTTTTTCTGAAGAAAAACATGATTTGACAACACTTTAGAATCATTTCCATAGGAAATGATTCTAAATTGCTGTCAAACCATGTTTTTGTTGAGAGAACTGGAAAATAAATGGCAGACGACAAAATTTAATTCAGCATTGTAAGGTGGGGACTGCGGACTGTGGGGACTGCGGCCACGTGTATTGGGGTGTATCTGGTGGGGTCTGCGGCCACGTGTATTGGGGTGTATCTGGTGGGGTCTGCGGCCACGTGTATCGGGGTGTATCTGGTGGGGACTGCGGCCACGTGTATTGGGGTGTATCTGGTGGGGACTGCGGCCACGTGTATTGGGGTGTATCTGGTGGGGACTGCGGCCACGTGTATTGGGGTGTATCTGGTGGGGTCTGCGGCCACATGTATTGGGGTGTATCTGGTGGGGACTGCGGCCACGTGTATTGGGGTGTACCTGGTGGGGACTGCGGCCACGTGTATCGGGGTGTATCTGGTGGGGACTGCGGCCATGTGTATCGGTGTGTATCTGGTGGGGACTGCGGCCACGTGTATTGGGGTGTATCTGGTGGGGACTGTGGCCACGTGTATTGGGGTGTATCTGGTGGGGACTGCGGCCACGTGTATTGGGATGTATCTGGTGGGGACTGCGGCCACGTGTATTGGGGTGTATCTGGTGGGGACTGCGGCCACGTGTATTGGGGTGTATCTGGTGGGGACTGCGGCCACGTGTATCGGGGTGTATCTGGTGGAGACTGCGGCCAAGTGTATCGGGGTGTATCTGGTGGAGACTGCGGCCAAGTGTATCGGGGTGTATCTGGTGGGGACTGTGGCCACATGTATCGGGGTGTATCTGGTGGGGACTGCGGCCACGTGTATTGGGGTGTATCTGGTGGGGACTGCGGCCACGTGTATTGGGGTGTATCTGGTGGGGTCTGCGGCCACGTGTATTGGGGTGTATCTGGTGGGGACTGCGGCCACGTGTATTGGGGTGTACCTGGTGGGGACTGCGGCCACGTGTATTGGGGTGTATCTGGTGGGGACTGCGGCCACGTGTATCGGTGTGTATCTGGTGGGGACTGCGGCCACGTGTATTGGGGTGTATCTGGTGGGGACTGCGGCCACGTGTATTGGGGTGTATCTGGTGGGGACTGCGGCCACGTGTATTGGGGTGTATCTGGTGGGGACTGCAGCCACGTGTATCGGGGTGTATCTGGTGTGGACTGCATCCACGTGTATCGGCGTGTATCTGGTGGGGACTGCGGCCACGTGTATTGGGGGTTGGGGTGTATCTGGTGGGGACAGCTGCCATGTGTATAGGGTGTATCTGTGTGGACTGGCATCCACTGTATCGGGTGGTGTACTGGTGGGGACTGCGGCCACGTGTATCGGGGTGTATCTGGTGGAGACTGTGGCCAAGTGTATCGGGGTGTATCTGGTGGGGACTGCATCCACGTGTATCGGCGTGTATCTGGTGGGGACTGCGGCCACGTGTATTGGGGTGTATCTGGTGGGGACTGCGGCCATGTGTATCAGGGTGTATCTGGTGTGGACTGCATCCACGTGTATCGGGGTGTATCTGGTGGGGACTGCGGCCACGTGTATCGGGGTGTATCTGGTGGAGACTGTGGCCAAGTGTATCGGGGTGTAATCTGGTGGTGGGGACTGCGCACATGTATCGGGGTGTATATGGTGGGGACTGCGGCCACATGTATCGGGGTGTATCTGGTGTGGACTGCGGCCACATGTATCGGGGTGTATCTGGTGGGGACTGCGGCCACATGTATCGGGGTGTATCTGGTGGGGACTGCGGCCACATGTATCAGGGTGTATCTGGTGGGGACTGCGGCCACGTGTATCGGGGAGTATCTGGTGTAGACTGCATCCACGTGTATCAGGGTGTATCTGAAGGGGACTGAGGCCACGTGTATCAGGGTGTATCTGGTGGGGACAGCGGCCACGTGTATCAGGGTGTATCCGGTGGGGACTTACTATCATACAGTTGACGTGACCATTCATGGCGGCCACGTGTATAGGGGTGTATCCGGTGGGCGTCTCCTGGTTTAGGTCCATGTTACTGGCCGAGAGCCACTTCACGATCTCGAGTCGGCCCTGCTGTACCGCAATATGTAGCGGTGTCCATCCCGTCTCATCCTTCGCACTGAAGAATGTGAAAGGGTCTAATCAGATTGTACACCAGTCAAACAATAATTTGCAGTTTTAGTTTCTCCATCATATTAGCTAGTATTCGGAATCAGACAGATAAATCAGTAAAAATCAAACAGAGACGATTCTCATGCACTGCCAAAACAAGTACTGCAAGAGCAAAAGAGGGTGAATATCTGTAATTGTATATTTTGTATTTGTATCTGACTATTACATGTATATTATGTACGGTTTGTGGGGGATGGCCCCGACCCACCACAAACCTATTACGGGGAAAATAAATATTTTCAAACCTAGTTTCAAGGAAACCAGCCGACGACAACATCCATTTCCCGTCTTTTATTTTATTTGTTAAACCTTTCACCCCTAAGTAACTGGAATGGATTTTGATACGTTAATTTTACAGCCAATCAATTTCTCACAAAATGATTTTCAGAGTACCGTAGTCCATTTATGAAAAGGGGGTGCTTTTTTTCTCAAAAATGTGAAAATTACCTGCAAAAAGTGCAGACCCTGGCAATGACAGGCAATCTTATCTGGATCTACACTGTTTGCCAATACCACTATACAGGTATTTAAGTGTTAAAAGGGTCGTCATTAAACAGATTTTCCAACCTATCATTTTCTGATATACGTCGCAAATTTCAAAGTTAACCCTATATTGTCGTCTGCTGGTTTTATTTTCGTCTAATTTCTTAATACAAACTTGATTTGGCAGCCAGTGAGAATCGTCTCCAATAGAGTGAGTGAGTGAGTGAATAGGGTTTAACGTCCGCTTTTCTGACATAGAGGTACAAGCCTCAGGGAGTCTACACGCAGATGGGTCAACGGGGTCGTGTCCCGTATCCACTTGTCCGAGGGGGGTAAATCCCAACTTCAGAACTCAATATTTACAATCAAAATATATATTCAGTCCTGAAATTAGAACAACCTGATCTGGTGCCAGGCCCTCGCCACACCAGCATCATTTATCCCATCCCCTAAAAGTAATAGGATTAGCGCTAATCTTACTTTTATATATGGGGCATAGCCTGACTCAACTCTCACATACAAGAAAGCCAAAAATGTACATGAGGGCCAAATCCGGTATAGTGGGTTCCGGAAAGTATGAACCCAATCGTTAAGCCAGTTTAGTCGCCTTTTACGACAAGCAATCGCTACTGCAGCACTATTCTCAGGATCAGTTGATCCCGCCCCAGTGACTGCACGGGGCTCTCCAATAGAGACTATGCTCATGTGTTGCCGAAACAAGTTTGTGGAAAAAAATATGAAAAACAGCAGACGACAATATTTATTTCCTGCCTTTTATTCCTTAACAAAACTCACTCCTTCATTTCTGGGAAATGCTCCAACAGATCCTGCATCCTGCCGAGATTTCCCATTCTGGCCGCATCGTGGACCGTCGGACCGTTCAGCAGACGTTTCTTCTCTTCTGTTTTGTAGTCCGTCTGCTTCTTTTTCTCAGTTTCTGCCGCGTCCAGACCCGCCTGTAGTAGAGGTAAGTTATTTATTTAAATAAACTTTATTCAAGTACGATTTTGGAATACCGGATTTATTTCCCCCGCGAGACATCTGGAAATCGGATAAAGAAACAAGTGCAGATCATGTGACCAGCATCTGACCAATCGCAGACACGGATATATCTCAATTGGTAATAAAAATGCATATTGACCTGAGAAAGTTGATTCAAAATGTCATATTGACCTGAAGGCGGAGCGACGTTGTGGATTGGCTAAAGTCTCTTTGACGTTAATTTAAACCATGACTTTGTTAACCATATCACGCTCTTCACCAGCAACATCGCTGAACATGATGATTATGAATTGTGCCAAACTGGCATAAAGCAAGATTAATCGTAATGTTCACAGCGTAAATGGATATTTATGCTATATTATTAACAAGGGGAAACATATGGGAATTTTTGAATTGATAATAAAACAATTATCGTCTTGTCATATCGGTCAATACGTGGTTTTATCGACCCGATAAGTGATATTGACGATATCATGTTTGATAAAACCACGTATTGCGTCCTCGGTCAATATCATGTTTATCAGGTCAATAAAACCATGTAATAATTCCAGCGCAAAAATATTTACACAATTCCCTAACATTTGATTGGCCCGTAGCTAGTCTCTGTCCAAAGTTTATATCCCAGTAAACTCCCACGCCGAACTACTTTCCGTAACCGTGAGGCGCAGTTAAAATAATTCTTAAGAAAACGGAAAATAAACACATTTTCTTGATGAATTTATTTCAAATGCTGGAATTATAAGGAATGAATGGCCTTTTTGTGGAATTTATCGGGGATATAAACTTGGAAAAGTCGCGGGAATACTGGACGAGGCCTTCCGGCCTTCGTCCAGTATTCCCGTGACGTTTCCAAGTTCATACCCCGATAAATTCCACAAAAAGGTCATTCATTCCTATATTGACGGTAATTGTAGAATATTGAAGCTTACTCATTATCAGAAACTGGTTATGAATCCATTTTCATTCCACCAGATAGACTTTTATCTAAGGAATAAAACCATGGACTCCTTGCAAACCTTAAACAGACCAAACGTTTTTTCAACTACAGTGAACGCAAAAGACCAGGGTTTTATTACTGATATTAATTTGCATGTTTTGATAGTTTCAAAAATGTAAATAAGCAAATACGTCATTTAAATTAGGAATCTTATTGTCTTAATACGTCATTCTGTCGCAATTCATAGAACAACGACGTTGCCATCAACAAGGTGACGTTATGGACAACGACAATGAACGTCATGTATTTTAATGACGTCAAACAAACTTTGACAAATCAACGTCGTACGATGTCATGTTGAGCTAATGTAATGTACTGGGATATAAACGCAACATGTTGAATGAGAATTTCAATTATGAATTTAAGGACAGTGTAAATATTAGCTGTTAAAATTGTGCCAATTTGAGTGAAACAGCAGTAAACAACTGACCTTGTATCCCGACAAATATTCCTCCTCCGGTCTCTGCTCTCCATCCTGCGAGCTTCTGAATGTGAATATAGGGCCCGATGATTTCTGGTCGAAGAAATTGTCTTGCTGTGGTTTCTGGGGCGGGGATAGATTCCTCCTTGGGGGCGGGGTCTTGGATTTAGAGGGCGGGGTTTTAGCCAATCTCCGCCCTTTGCCCCTTGAACTCATTGTAGATGAACTGGTTACTGAAACAGAATAGAGAAATTGACTTGAGAATGGAACTGCAGCCGATTTCACCAACATTGCAAAGTATACTTTTCTAGCAATTTCGAGAAATTTTCAATTTTAGGATAAATTTATTAATTTTTATTATACTGAATTTATTACATTATCACAGCCATTTTGGCTGTGATAATGTAATACATTCAGTATAATAATTCTGTACAGTTTTAATCATCAAATATATGCAGTTGTTAGTTCTATATGAAATAATGCATTTTTGGAAATATAATGATTACTCCCTCAAAGTATACTTTGCTAGAAAAGTATACTTTGCAATGTTGGTGAAATCGGTTACTGGTGCTGCACTCTGTGTCAACATAAAATATTTCATGTCTAAGCTAAATACAGAAGGAAACATAAACTATAAGAAATTTAGTTGAGCCTTAAGTTTGTGACGGACGGGATGGGACGTAGTACTTAAGTAACACTATATGCCCCCCCCCACTCCCCCCGGGTCAATGTGTTTAGTACAAAATCCCATATATTACCTGTACAAGTACATGTACATGTTCAAGTACATGTACAAATGGGGGTAAAATCCCAAAATCAGAACTGAATATTTACAATAGAAAATCTATATATTCAGCCCTGAAATCAGAATAATCCTGATCTGATGCCAGGTCCTCGCCACACCAGAATCACTTGGCCCCCCTCCCAAAAGCAATAGGATCAGTAATAATCTTACCACTTTTATAATGGGCAATAACCCAATTCAATCAACTCCCAGGTAACAAAAGAGCCAAAGATAAAAACGTACCTGAGAGCCAAACCAGGTAAATCGTGATTCCTATAAGGAGGAACCTGTACCGTTAATTTGGTTCACTTGACCACCACCCACGGCTGGTGTAGAAATGTTGCACTGTATTTGATGTGACATCGTTCACCCACCTGTCCTACTAGAGGTGTACGCCATTGTAATTTAACCTCCATACAACAGCCACCTCTCTACAACAGCCAGTTGTGTGTATACCCATGCGTGGCTGGTGTAAAGGTGCACTGTACTTCATGTGACATTCTTCCCTCACCTGTACTACTAGAGGTGTATGACGACGTGCTGCTGGTGTCGGAACTACTGCTGGTGTCGACCCGACTCCCCTGTTGTGACTCCACGCTACGTTTGTCGTCTCGTGACGCCCGACTCTCGGATGAATCATCCTTTTTATGTCGGTCCCTGCCGACTGTGAGCTCCTTTTTGTCTCGGACATCGTCGAATGCTGGAAATGACGACAGGGACAATGATCAGAGCAGATTGGACAGAATTGTAACTGGATTTGATTTAATGGTGTTTAACGGACTGTTAACAACTAAGGTAATTTTAAGCCGGGTTATCGGGGTCGAATACCATATCTTATCTGTTGTGATCGAGGGCGAATCCCAAATTCAGAACTGAAAATTTACAAAAAAATCAATATATTCAGCCCTAAAATTAGAATAACCTGCCCTGCTGTCCTCACCACAACAGAGTCCCTAAAAGTAATAAGATTAGTACTATTAACTGTACTACTTTTATACTGGACATAACCAGATTCAACCCTCAAGTAGCAAGAAAGCCAATGTACCTGAGGACCAAACCAAGCTAGGATATCGGGATTCTGGCAAGGATGAATCCCACCATTAACTCTTTGCATGCTAGCGGTGAAAATATCCGCCAAACAAATTAGGAGTATATGTTTTATTTCTCTCTGTAAATATGTCTTGGAATTTCATTAGAATTGAGTCCTCAGGACTCAATTCTAATGAAATTCCAAGACATATTCATGATATTTACAGGGAGAAATAAAAGAAATTAAGATGATTTTTTGTCCGCTATTTTTAAACTATTTATAGCCCACAAGTTTCCCAGCATGCAAAGAGTTAAGCTTACCCTATGCATGCTCCCAACCAACCACCCACAAGCTGTGACTGGAGAAATGGGACTTATGTGTTTTTGCAATCAGTGTAGATCAAGATCAGCCTGCACAGTCTGATCAGGATCTGCACTGTTCCATCAATGAAACATGCTTCTAACAGGCAATATAGCTGGTTATCCGGCTACAGGAGTGTGCTATTTGATCAGGAGCTACACTGGTCATAATTCCCATCAGCCCCATTTCTCCAGTCATGGCCAAAGATTTACACAATCCACCAGTTACAAATGGCATCAACAATATTTTATGGACAGATTAACCATAAATAACAAGAAATGCGTCTGTCGAACACGGATGTCACCTGCAGCATATTTGAGAAACTGACAAAGTGGTTAACCGAAAAGTGTGACGGACAGACAGACGGACGGACGGACGTTCAAACATTTGGGAGTTATGAGGCACCGCTATATAAAAGATCAAAGGGTTAGCTCCTAAATATCAAAGAGTTAGCTCCTAAATTTACGAGGCACCGACAATATCAAAGAGATCAAAGGTACTAACCCTTACCCTAAGCTCCTAAACCCCCGATGTTGGCCCGGACGGACAGACGGACGGACAGACAGACGGACGTTCTTACAGTACTATACTTATGTGGCTTATCACATGTTAAATATTAGCCACATAAAAGGATTTTTTAGGTGGCTAATTGTAACCAACCCTATCCTTTACCAAGTCCATAACCCTGTGGGGCTAGCCACATAAGTACCCTAATGTGTGCCCGGACAGACGGACGGACGGACGGACGGACGGGACGGACGGACGGACGGACGGACGTTCAAACATTTGGGAGTTATGAGGCACCGCTATATAAAAGATCAAAGGGTTAGCTCCTAAATATCAAAGATAGGCTTACGGGGTACGGGGTACGGAATAAGTTCCATTGTCTTCTATTGTCTTAGGCCACACCCCCTACCCCATAAGTACCCTAATGTGTGCCCGGACGGACGGACGGACGGACGGACGGTCCAAACACTATATGCCACCCGTTTCTTCGAAACCCGGTGGCATAAAAAGCCACTCAGCGTATAGTACACACATTAATTCCTTGATAAAGGCCTTGTGCCAAAATGTTGGAATAGAGGGTTCTTGGTTACTAAAGTATTGTTCAACATAAATAAATGCATGCTCCCTATTAACCCTTTAGACTGCGGTGAAACAAAAACTGTTATATGTTGTTGTTTTATATTTTGCCTTCTTTCTCAATACAATAAAACATGGTTTGACAGGACATTAGATTCATTTCCATTGTAAACTAGAAATGGACGCTTGTCGACAAGCGCATGTGTATCCCCCTCCCCAGATACACAAGTAGTTTGAAAAAAGGGTGTTCGAGTTATGCTCCGGAGACAAAATCAGTGACGGAAAAACAAAGGGAGATAACTAAAGAATTAGTGATGCAAGAGTTGTCATTCTTGCGGGACACACCTTTAGGGTCGTGGTCTATGCATGTGTGAAGTTTCATGAAAATATTCCAAAGGGTGTTCGAGTTATGCTCCAGACACGAAATCAGTGCACGAAACAACAAAGGGAGATAACTAAGAAATTAACGACGCAAGAGTTGTCATTCTTACGTGCGACACACCTTTGGGTCGGGTCTCTTCTATGCATGTGTGAAGTTTAATAAACTAGAAAATGTGTTCATAGAACACGGATGTCCCACATATCGCTTTGATAATAAATGAGGCCAAATTGCAAGTCAAAATTTTCTTTTACCTGAGCGTTAAAGTTTTTGAAGCACCAAGTATGTAACCTTCAGCCTGGGCTTGGCGGGGGCAGGACAAACGTGGATTTGGGCACAGGGCGGTAGAGGACCATTAGAGCAATGCATATATGAAATATGAAGCTGATCCGTGAAAGAAAACAGAAATTATAAGATATTTACCTGAGCATTAAAGTTTTTGAAGCACTAAGATATGATGTTAACCCTGGGCTTGGCTTGGGGGGGCGGGACGAACGTGGATTTGGCACAGGGCGGTAGAGGACCATTTAGAGCAACGCATATATGAAATATGAAGTTGATCCGTGAATGGAAAGAAAAATTATAAGATATTTACCTGAGCATTAAAGTTTTTGAAGCACCAAGTATGTGACCTTGACCCTGGGATTGGCGGGGGCAGGACGAACGTGGATTTGGCACAGGGCGGTAGAGGACCATTAGAGCAATGCGTATATGAAATATGAAGATGATCCATGAAAGAAAACAGAAATTATAAGATATTTACCCGAGCGTTAAAGTTTTTGAAGCACTAAGTATGTGACCTTGACCCTGGGCTTGGCGGTGGAGGGGCAGGATGAACGTGGATTGGGCACAGGGCGGTAGACGACCATTAGAGCAACGCGTATATGAAATATGAAGTTGATCCGTGAATGGAAATAAAAATTATAAGATATTTACCTGAGCGTTAAGTTTTTGAAGCACCAAGTATGTGACCTTGACCCTGGGATTGGTGGGGCAGGACGAACGTGGATTTGGCACAGGGGCGGTAGAGGACCATTAGAGCAATGCGTATATGAAATATGAAGATGATCCATGATCCATGAAAGAAAACAGAAAGTATAAGATATTTACCCAAGCGTTAAATGATTTTTGAAGCACTAAGTATGTGACCTTGACCCTGGGCTTGACGGGGGCAGAACGAACGTGGATTTGGCACAGGGCGGTAGAGGACCATTAGAGCAATGCGTATATGCGTGTTCGAGTTATGCTTTGGATACAAAATCAGAGCACGAAACAACAAAGGGAGATAAGTAAACAAGAATTCCGCGGAATCAGATGCCTCGCCTTGTCCCGCCTTGACCTCGAGCCTGGGCCCGAAAGCAATTTTCACTGGCCCGAACATATTATACAATTATTGACTAGTGAACCATAGAATATCAGATTATATTCTATGGCTCACTAGTCAATAATTGTTTTATTATATGATAATAGTCTGTATATAGCACTTACGACCTTATGCTACTAGACAAAAATTGAAAAAGAATTTGAAAAAAAAAATGAAGAAAAAAAATGGAAAAAAAGTTTAAAAATTAAAAATAATAATGCTTGCTACTGGAGCCCAGAATTTTTGTTAATAGTCCTATATTTATCTACATATATCTGCACAGGTCCCACATAATGCCACAATATTGTCAACACAGTTTACGGAAATGTAATATAATCATTTACCTGTATAAATTACCTGTAAGTGGTCAGTGGTCAGTTGCACATGCTAGCACATGTACAGGTGAATAGTCTGTATATAGCACTTACGACCTTCTGCTACTGGACAAAAATTGAAAAATAATTTGAAAAAAAAAATGAAAAAAAAAAAATGGAAAAAAAAAAGTTTAAAAATAATAATAAGCTTGCTACTGGAGCCCAGATTTTTTTTCCAGTCAAATTGAAAAATAATTTGAAAAAAAAAATGAAAAAAAATAATGAAAAAAAAAAAAAAAAAAATTACAAAAAAAAGTTTAAAAATAATAATGCTTGCTATTGGAGACCAGATTTTTTTTTAATAGTCCTATATTTATCTACATATATGCAGAGGTCCACATAATGCCACAATATTTTCAACACAGTACCCAATGTAGTGATTTACCTGTATAAATTATACTGGTCAGCAGTGGTCAAGCAGTGGTCAAGCAGTGGACATCAGCCATGCTAGCCCATGCTTAGCACATGGTTCTCCCAGTTTCTATTGTTCTCTCTACAGGTAAGGTGTACAGAGCACACGAGAAAAAGGTATACAGAGCAGACGAGAAAACAGGTCTTCATGCATTATTGTCCAGTTTGTAGAGTGCGCAAAACAAAAAAGGGAGATAACTGAAAAATTAGCTACGCAAGAGTTGTCATTCTTGTGCGCGACACACCTCCGGGTCGTGGTCTATGCATGTGTGAAGTTTCATGAAAATATTCCAAAGGGTGGTCGAGTTATGCTCCGGACAGGAAATCAGTGAGCGAAAACAAAAAAGGGAGATAACTAAAAAATTAGTTATGCAAGAGTTGTCATTCTTGTGCACGACACACCTTCGGTTCGTGGTCTAATTGAATGTGTTAAGTTTCATAAAAATATTCCAAAGGGTGGTCGAGTTATGGTCAATCAGTGCGCGAAACAAAAAAGGGAGATAACTCAAAAAAAAATTAGCTATGCAAGAGTTGTCATTCTTGTGCGCGGACACACCTTCGGGTCGTGGTCTATGCATGTGTGAAGTTTCAATGAAAAATATTCAAAGAAAGGTGGTGGAGTTATGCTCCGGACACGAAATCAGTGCGAGAAACAAAAAATGGGAGATAACTAAAAAATTAGCTATGCAAGAGTTGTCATTCTTGTGCGCGACACACCTTCGGGTCGTGGTCTATGCATGTGTGAAGTTTCATGAAAATATTCCAAAGGGTGTTCGAGTTATGCTCCGGACAAGAAGTGTCTACGGCGGACGCGGACCGCGGATGCGGACGCGGACGCGGCGCGCTGTCAAATCCATAGTATCCCCCGACGGTAGTCTGGGGGATACAATTATTCTAAAGTGCTGTCAAAGCAAGTTTTTGCTGAGAAAAATGGAAAGTATCAGATAATCAGTAGACGACAAAAATTGTAATTAAGCATTGTACAGAACAGAGCATATCGTTTATTAAATAATAAATTTTGTGCTTTCTTTAGTTTCGTATGTCTCCTGTAAAACACAGGAGACATACGAAACTAAAGAAAGCATGAAATTGTAATGCTACATGCAGTGACTTCATTAAATTCTTATAGTAAGGGTAAGCAAGATATAAGGGCAAACATAAACGGCTAAAAAATAAACATTATTTTATGGTCAGACTTACTATCAATAAATACCCACTTTCCGTTAAACAAGATATATGGATAAATAGAAATGGTTCAAAAGCAACCATTACACTGGCGTCAACATTATTTTATGGTCAGCCTTACCATCAATAAATGCCCTCTCCCTATGAAGCGGGACATCTCTGTACGTTTTGCCATCGTTGCTTTGGCCAGAAAACCATTTCTCACTGCGGAAATCGTAAATCCTCTTCTCATACATGTCCGAGACAGACACGCTATCACAATACCACGCGTAACCTGCAATATATAAAATGGCTCACTGATTGATTGATCGCTTGGTTGGATGGTTGGTTAATTGGTTAATAGTTTATTGGTTAGTTGACTGAATAATTGTCTCACTGACTTATTAACTGAATGATTAATTGATTGGTTGGTTGGTTGGCTGGCTGGCTGGCTGGCTGGCTGGCTGGCTGGCTGGCTGGCTGGCTGGCTGGCTGGCTGGCTGGCTGGCTGGCTGGCTGGCTGGCTGGCTGGTTGGTTAGTTGGTTAGTTGATTGGTTAGTTGACTGAATAATTGTTTGGCTGGCTGGCTGGCTGGCTGGCTGGCTGGCTGGCTGGCTGGCTGGCTGGCTGGCTGGCTGGCTGGCTGGCTGGCTGGCTGGCTGGCTGGCTGGCTGGCTGGCTGGCTGGCTGGCTGGCTGGCTGGCTGGCTGGCTGGCTGGCTGGCTGGCTGGCTGGCTGGCTGGCTGCTGGCTGGCTGGCTGGCTGGCTGGCTGGCTGGCTGGCTGGCTGGCTGGCTGCTGGCTGGCTGGCTGGCTGGCTGGCTGGCTGGCTGGCTGGCTGGCTGGCTGGCTGGCTGGCTGGCTGGCTGGCTGGCTGGCTGGCTGGTTGGTTAGTTGGTTAGTTGATTGGTTAGTTGACTGAATAATTGTTTGACTGACTTATTAATTTAATGATTAATTGGTTGGTTAGTTGGGTTGTTGGTTGAATGAATTACTAATTTACTGATTTCTTGATTGGTTGGTTGGCCAATTGATTGATATCTTGGTTGGCTAATTGATTGATTTATTGACTGATTGAATGATTAATCAATACAATGATTAATATATTAATTGAATGATTAATTGATTATAAATTTACCCGATTGTATTGATTTATTTTCATTCAGTTTATGCTTGTACACCAGTAGTATTGCAATAAAAAAAAAAACAGTATTGCAACTGATTAACTAGTTTATTATAAAGTTTGTCCAATTCACGTAACGGCCAATTTTTACAATAACGGTACATCGATTGAACACGTGTGTATTAAAATGTTTCAAACATGACCTTTACATTTCACTGGGGATGACAGTCGATAAATATAGTACAGTAAGTACAGTAAGCATAAATGATATATGTTCTATGTTTACACGAAGCATATTTGCTTCAAACAAACTACAGAAAGCACAAAACTTAGCCAAGCAATACAGGCGATTCATGAACTAATTTTGCCTGTACCCAGTAGCCGACATATTTTCAGTAGTCGACTTATGGCCACGACTTGGCCCAAGACTGATTTTTTGGGCTAATTTCGTGCCTCGACTTATGGAGCGGGTAGACTTATGGCTAGCAATGTACGGTAGTTGCAAATTCCATAAGCCCCATGACACCGTCACATATCCGATAGAACAAACCTTATATTGTTACATGGTTTCCGTTGTTTGCACATATGTGCAAACAAATAGCGCGTGCTGTTTGCACATGGCTTTAGGCAATGCTCATTCCGGGGCCGCGCGTAATGGAAGTGCCTTCATGACGTCACTACGCGGAAGTGCCTTCATGACGTCCCTACTTCATGACGTTCATGACACGGCCCCGGAATATGCATACCGAAAATTATCTACGTGAATGGGACGATTTTATAAAAGTACTGAAAATACTGAATATAATGCTCAAATTACATCAGTTTTTTGTTGGAAATGTAACAATAACGTTTGATCATGTCCAGCCGTGTGCAAACGTTTGCTGTGGCCCTCGGGAACTGTTTGAACCCGCGGCCTGCGGCCTTGGGATTCAAACAGTTCCCTCGGGCCACAGCAAACGTTTGCACACGGCTGGACATGATCAAACCTTATAATATCGCCGAGGGATAATACGGTGAAAAATGTACTTACTAAGCTGTGGTCTGTCGTGGCCGATTTTGATTTTGCGAAGTTTTCCAACGTGATATGTCGCAAACAAAAACAGATCTTCCTGAAAACAAGAACACAAGCCATCAGTTATAAACTCATTTCTTGTCAAGTATTATTTGTATAAAACTATTTAACCATTTCACCCTTAAGTAACTGGAATGGATTTTGATATGTTAATTTTGCAACCAATCCAATCATCACAAAATGATTTTCAGACTAGTCCATTTATGAAAAGGGCACGTTTTTGCTCTTAAAAATATGAAAATTACTTGCAAAAAGTGCAGATCCTGATGAGACGGCTCGTCCACGAGCCGGCTCATCAGGATCTACACTATTTGCCAATATCACTATACAGGCCTGTGGTGTTGAAAGAGTTAATGGTGTTTAACCCTTTCAACACTACAGATGGCTCTCCCAATGTTTGCAAACAGTGTAGATCCAAATGAAGCGGCATGTAACGAGTCGTCTCATCAGGATCTGCACTGTTTGTGGATATTTCCTGATTTTTGTACACAAACATTACTTTTCCGATTAATCGAATAGTTCAAGTCTACATGGAACAGTCCATACCAGTAGCCTATTTCACCAACATTGCAAAGTATACTTTTCTAGCAAAGTATACTTTGAGGGAGTAATTATTTATTTTTCCTGAAATGCATTATTTGATATAAAACTAACAACTGCATATATTTGATGATTAAAAGTATGCAGAACTATTATACTGAATTTATTACATTATCACAGCCAAAATGGCTGTGATAATGTAAAAAAATAAATTCAGTATAATAAAAATTAATAAATTAATCATAAAATTTAAAATTTCTCCCTCAAAGTATACTTTGCTAGAAAAGTATACTTTGCAATGTTGGTGAAATAGGCTCCAGTTACTTAGGGGTGAAAGGGTTAACGGCTGTCAACAGCTAAGATCATTTCAGGCCGGGTTAACAGGGTGGAATCCCATATTTCACATGTTGTGATGAGGGGAAAATCCTAAAATCAGAATTGAATATTTAGAAACAATTCTGCAAAAACCAAGAACCCAGAATTTTTTCAGAATCGTTCAACATATCGTATTATTGCGGAAAGCTGAATATTTACAGAAACAAGAAATGTGTCCATGGGACATGGATGACCTCACTGGTAGCATATATCAACGGAAGCTGTAGAACTCAGAGCTCCAGATAAGCTGCGAATTTGCTTAAATACCCAATGAAAATAGCTAAAAACACATTTGAAATCAGAAGTAGCGAGTATCACAAAGCAATACAAAATTTGTGGTACATTTATCATGCTGCAGAAAACAATAAACAGACCACAAATATAGCATATTTTTCTATCTTTTTCAAGAAAACACATTCGAAATGTCTACAAGGACATGTTTTCATTTAGAAGCAAACTATTCAAAAATTGCTGTCTGCTGATGTGTAAACAGTAGTATGATTTTATTTTACCCAATTGAAATTTTGAAATACCCAATTGCTTCAGAAATGATCGAGTGACAATACTCACTTACTAATTCATTATCAGTAGCCGATTTCATCAACATTGCAAAGTATACTTTACTAGCAAAGTATACTTTGAGGGAGTAATCATTTATTTTTCCTGAAATGCATTATTTCATATAGAACTAACAAATGCATATATTTCATGATTAAAAGTATGCAGAATTATTATACTGAATTTATTACATTATCACAGCCAAATTGGCTGTGATAATGTAATAAATTCAGTATGATAAAAATTAATACATTTATCATAAAATTGAAAATTTCTCCCTTGGCGAGAAGGTTCAAATGAGTGGCAACAACATATACTTTCGAGAAAAAATAACGAAAATGGCGCAAAAAAAACAACTAAAAAAGTTCATATTGCTGTAGCTATATCTGGTCTATAAAGGGTTACTACAAAAGGAACAACTATTAATTTATTATAAAATATTGCTCCACTCTTACACTGCTGAATTAAATTTTTTTGTCTGCAAAATATTCTGCCAAAGCCTTTTGTTAATAAAAAAAAAACTGTACATGAAAGATTGGGGAAAAAAATACAATTCGCGAGCCTACCTTCCCTCTCTGAAACTTCACTTTATTGCGCTTAGATCGGTCGAGCGTGAACTCCTTGGTGCGACCTTTGTCGCCATAGAGCGTGACCTTGACATCGGCCTTGGAGCTGGCTCCCACTCGGTCCCCGGTCCGCACGTACACCTGGTACTCGGCTCGCGGGCCTGTATTCACCAAATCCTCCGTCTGCAATATGACACAATCGATTCAATGGTGATTTCCTGACTTATTGGCGATCATTGAATGGAAACAATACTGCATAGAGTTTACAATAATGTTGCAAATGGAGCCAACCAGACCCATTTTCGACCTTAACCTGTAACACTAAATGCCCCCTCCACTATCGTGCTGGGGCATTAAAAGTGAATGGGTTTAATGTCCCAGCAATAGCTAAAGTCATACAGAGATGGAACCTGTTTAAAGCCCCATCCAAAAGAATATTAGAAGTGAGATTTTAAAACTTGGTTCACAAATTCCAAACTGCAATTTTATTTTTAAGTCCCGCCATGTTAAAAACCTTGTTTTCTTCATAATAAAACAAGCATTTGCTGCAATGTTGTCATATCTTTCAGTATTATTTAACCCTTTCAACACCACAGGCCTGTATAGTGATATTGGCAAAATGTGTAGATCCAGATGAGCCGGCTCATGACGATCGAGCCGTCTCATCAGGATCTGCACGTTTTGCAAGTAATTTGAATATTTTTAAGAACAAAAACACCCTCTTTTCATAAATGGACTGGTCTGAAAATAATTTGTTCATGGTTGGATTGGTTGCAAAATTGACATATCAAAATCAAGTCCAGTTACTTAGGGGTGAAAAAGTTAATATGTGGAACATGCAGTATTATTATGAATACACACATGATCGTATTCCTCTAGCAGTCGTTTCTCCGTCTGCAGTCCGACTGTGTCTGCCAACGTCTGTGTGCTGTTATTGACCACGACGTCCTCGCGTTGATTGTCAGGCTCCGGAATATTGATCACCGTCGACGACGGTATCGTGGTCGCCGGTCGTTGACGATACTTCGCGGACTTCGGTCGCGGCGACATCTTCGGATCCTGGCGAGGTTCGGGTGTGCGGCGATCGGGTGTGCTACTTGGTTCTGGCGTCTTTGGTCGCTCGTCTTTTCGCTTCTCCGGTTGTTTCCTTTAATGTAACACCCATTAAATTTCTGATCACATGTGAACGGGTAAGTGAAACAAGGGAGATAACTAAAGTTATCGAATACCGGTAATTGGAAGATGAGCAATAAGCTTTTGGTCCCATTATTGACATGCAATTGTATTCAACTGTAACATTAATTATTACTTAATAAATATTGTTTAAAGTAAACCGTATTAACTTAGTAATTTCCAATAACCTCCGAAGGAAAGCACATTTAATACACATTGTTTTAAAGTCACTCTTTTTATTAAATTTTCTACCACATTGTCTTTATCAAAATAGTGTGAAACTGTATTGGCAGTCCTATGTGACGTCCATATTGTAGAAGTAAACCGGATGTTAAAACAATGCGTAACAATTTAGTTGTGAGATATTTATTTTTAGCTACATTACAAATGTAACGTAGTCCATCCAGGTTCAGAATCTGCTCCCGCTGATGTTTCATTAGTTGCTGTTTTATATCAATGTAACGGTATGAATGTGTTCACCGAGGCTCGGAATTCTTATGTATACACATTTAGAAATATACACAGGTATACGCATATAGAAATATACACATGTATACACATTTAGAAATATACACAGGTATGCACATTTAGAAATATACACAGGTATTACACATATAGATACACAGGTATACACATTTAGAAAATATACCACAGTAGTTACACATTTAGAAATATACACAGGTATACACATTTAGAAATATACACAGGTATGCACATTTAGAAATATACACAGGTATACACATTTAGAAATATACACATGTATACACATTTAGAAATATACACAGGTATGCACATTTAGAAATATACACAGGTATACACATTTAGAAATATTTTTACACAGGTATGCACATTTAGAAATATACACAGGTATCACATTTTAGAATATACACAGGTATACACATTTAGAAAAAATATACACAGGTATACACAGAGATATACAGGTATACACATTTAGAAATATACACAGGTATACACATTTAGAAATATATACAGGTATGCACATTTAGAAATATACACAGGTATGCACATTTAGAAATATAACAGGTGTACACATTTAGGAAAAAATATACACAGGTATACACATTTAGAAATATACACAGGTATACACATTTAGAAATATACACAGGTATGCACATTTAGAAATATACACAGGTATGCACATTTAGAAATATACACAGGTATACACATTTAGAAATATACACAGGTATAACATTTAGAAATATACTCATGTATACATTTAGAAATATTTAACACAGGTATGCACATTTAGAAAATATACACAGGTATACACATTTAGAAATATACACATGTATACACCTTTAGAAATATACCACATGTACACATTTAGAAATATACACATGTATACCACATTTAGAAATATACACAGGTATACACATTTAGAAATATATACAGGTATGCACATTTAGAAATATAACACAGGTATGCACATTTAGAAATATACACCGGTATACACATATATAAAATATACACATGTTATACACATTTAGAAATATACACAGGTGTACACATTTAGAAATATACACAGGTATACACATTTAGAAATATAACACAGGTATACACATATTAGAAATATTACACATGTATACACATTTTATTTAAGAAATATACACAGGTAGACACAAATTTAGAAATATACACAGGTATACACATTTAGAAATATACACATGTATACACATTTAGAAATATACACAGGTATACACATATAGAAATATACACAGGTATACACATTAGAAATATACACATGTATACCACATTTTAAGAAAATATACACAGTTAATACACATTTAAAGATATACAGGTATGACATTTAGAAATATACACAGGTATCACATTTAGAAAATACACCAGGTATACACATATAGAAAATATTACACATGATACACATTTAGAAATATACACAGGTATACACATTTAGAAAATACACAGGTATACACATTTAGAAATATTACACAGGTATACACTATAGAAATATACACTGTATACACATTTAGAAAATATACACAGGTATGCACATTTAGAAATATACAGGTATTTACACATATAGAAATATACACATGTATACACAATTTAGTTTAAAATATACACAGGTATAACACAATTAGAAATATACACAGGTATACACATTTAGAAATATACACAGGTATGCACATTTAGAAATATACACAGGTATGCACATTTAGAAATATACACAGGTATACACATTTAGAAATATACACAGGTATACACATATAGAAATATACACATGTATACACATTTAGAAATATACACAGGTATACACATTTAGAAATATACACAGGTATACACATTTAGAAATATACACAGGTATACACATTTAGAAATATACACAGGTATGCAACATTTTAGAAATATACACAGGTATACCACATTTAGAAATATACACAGGTATGCACATTTGAAATATTTACACCGGTTATAACACATTTAGAAATATACACTGGTAATACATTTAGAAATATACACAGGTATGCACATTTAGAAATATACACAGGTATGCACATTTAGAAATATACACAGGTATACACATTTAGAAATATACACAGGTATGCACATTTAGAAATATACACAGGTATACACATTTAGAAATATACACAGGTATACACATTTAGAAATATACACATGTATACACATTTAGAATATACCACATGTATACAAACATTTAGAAAATATACACAGGTATACACATTTAGATATACAGGTATGCACATTTAGAAATATACCACAGGTATGCACATTTAGAAATATACACAGGTATACACATATAGAAATATACACATGTATAACCACATTTAGAAAAATATAACACAGGTATACACATTTTTAGAAATATACACAGGTATACACATTTAGAAATTGACACAGGTATACACATATAGAAATAATATAACATGTATACCACATTAGAAATATCACAGGTATACACCATTTAGAAATATATACAAATATTATATTACACATTTAGAAATATACACAGTATACACATTTAGAAAATATACACAGGTATACACATTTTAGAAATATACACAGGTATAAATACACATTTAGAAATTAAATATACAGGTATTTACACATTTTATAAATATACACAGGTATACACATTTAGAAATATTATACAGGTATACACATTTAAGAAATATACACAGGATACACATTTAGAAATTTTACACAGGTATACACATGATATATACACATGTATACACATTAGAAAAATATACACAGGTATACACATTTAGAAATATACACAGGTATACACATTTAGAAATAGAGTAGTCTGGTAAACATGTTTTTGTAATTTTAAACTTACGTGAGCCAGTCTGGTAGGAAACTGTCATCATATGCCTGTAACAACAAACTTGTCAAATAATCAAAAACATTTAATACGGATTGATTATAAGGTTCGACCATGTCCAGCCCAGGGATTCCGCTGGCGATCGACACTTTCGCAATTGGTGATAAAAATAAACAATTGGCGATAAAAAATTACAATTTTTGAATGGGTAAACGTTTGCCATGGCACGAGGGATCTGTTTGAACCCCAAGGCCATAGGCCGCGGGTTCAAACAGTTCCCGAGTGCCACGCCAAACGTTTACCCACGACAGGACATGGTCGAACGTCATTGTTACATTTTGTATGCATTCCCCTGCAGCATAGCGAAACTTTGGATAGTAATTATGACATTTTTAAAATAAAATATCTTTCAATTGAAATCGGTGTTAAAATTAGGAAACTGATATAAACTAATACTTCTAAAGTAGTTTTTATCCTTGATTGGGTCTCTAGTAGATTCTGACTTAATTTATTGCATTTGTAAATTTATGAAATAAGTAATGTAATATGCTAGTTTCATAACATTTACTTCATATCAAAAACACACAAAATTGCTCATAACAAACATTTGAAATGCGAATCAGATCTGATTCGCTACTCTGCAGGGGAATGCTATGGGAGGAACTGTAACTCTGGTACGTACGGTACGGGAGGGTCACAGAGTTACAGGCTGCAACTAGAAATCACCATACGTTCAACGCTGACATTATCATGATTTTATATAATACACACTTTCAGACTGACGCAGTGTCCTGTAGCCTATTTCACCAAAATTGCAAAGTATACTTATCGTGCTAAGTATACTTTGAGGGAGAACATTTTAACTTAAGGATAACTTTATTAAGTTTTATTATACCGGATTTATTACATTATCCCAGCCATTTTGGCTGTGATAATGTAATAAATTCAGTATAATAATTCTTCTTACTTTTAATCATCAATTATATGCAGTCGTTAGTTCTATCTAAAATAATGCATTTCAGGAAAATAAATGAATTTTCTCTCAAAGTATACTTATCTAGATAAGTACACTTTGCAATTTTGGTGAAATAGGCTGATCCAGTGTCAGGCACTCTAACTAAACCGGGTAAGATTCACAACTAAGATATGATTTGAGCTGATTTAATAGTGTTTAACGGCCTGTCAACAGCTAAGGTTATTTTGGGCCGGGTTAGTGGGGTCGAGTCCGGTATTTCACATTTTATGATGCGAGGAAATCCAAAATCAGAAATTAATATTGACAAAAAAGATATAATATACGACTAAGATATTGATTCTTCAGGATGGAATCATCATTAACCCGTACACTGATGAATTAAATTTTGTAATCTGCTGTTTATTTTCTATTTTCCATTTGTCTCTTAAAAAACATTTTTTGACAGCACTTTAGAATCATTTCCAATGGAAATGATTCTAAAGTACTGTCAAACCATGTTTTTATTGAGAAAACAGGCAAAATATTAAGCAACAGCAGACGACACTTTTCGTTCCCAGCAATCTAAGGATTAAGATACTGAGATACACAATCCCTTCAAATCCACGTGACTTTTGTCATTGAATACCAAGCCTCTACTCAGTGGGTTGATTTTTCTAACATACAAGAAGGAAGTTTGTGACAAGTGTAGATAATAACAAGAATTCCGCAGAATCAAATGTCTCGCCTTGGCCCGGACCCTGGGGCCTTGACCCTGGGGCCCCGAGAATAGTCCTATATTCATGTACATATCATAGTAAAGGTATGTATAAAGTTTGATGACTGTAGCTAATAAGGTGTTGAAGTAATGACCGTAACACGAAAACTTAACATTGAATGATGACGACGACGACTCCGGAAAAGCAAAACCTTAGTCTCACTTTCCGCTTTCGCGGACGAGACAATTATTAACCCTTACACCCCTATCTTAATTTTTTGTCGTCTGCTGTTTATTTTCTATTTTCCATTTTTATCATCAAAAACATGCTTTGACAGTACTTTAGAATAATTAACAACATGCTTTGACAGCACTTCAGAATCATTTCCATTGGAAATGATTCTGAAGTGCTGTCAAACCATGTTTTTATTGAGAAATAAGGCAAGATATAAAAGCAACAGCAGACGACAATTGTTGTGTGTAGCGGTCTAAGGGAAGCTTGTGGGCATGACATTTTCCTTTATTTTTCCCTCTGTATAGGCCCGTAGCGGTGAATAAAATAATACCACGGCGGACTATTGAGTGGGGACTCTGGGGGCGCCCTCCCCCATAAACTAGATGGCTGCGGCCTGCATGTCGCGCCTTGGGGCGAGGCATGGACACTAAAAAAAGAGATATAGTATAACGAAAAACTTTAACCAAAATACTTTAACCAAAAACTTTAACCAAAAACTTTAACCGGACACACGTACGTACGTACCCCAATATCAAGCGGGCGCGACAAAAATTCAACCTAGACCCTCAAAATGTTATTTTCAAAATGGTGTTCTAGAGCCAAAATAGTGCCACAATGTGCCGTGGCTGTCGTCGCTGCCATTGTGGTGTCTACGGCCGTTGTATATTTCATGAATTATATGTCTTGGAATGGATATATATCGACAGAAAGAAATAATATAAATATTCCATATTTGTTGGCAGTTATTTTCACCACAAGCATGCAAAGAGTTAAAACTAAATGCCGAGAGTGAAAGCTCGCTAAAAATGATGTTAGGTCCTCCTTATCTATATGTTCTCGTTTAGTTTGATACAAATGTACATATCATAATTCTAAACTACAGAATTGTGCTATTAACCCTTTCAACACCAAGTAACTTAATAGGATGTTCCATGCCAATGTTTCACGCTATTTCCTTAATTTTGTTCATTCAAATTACGGTATCCCATTCTTCTAAAAGGGTAATCTGTACGACGTTTAAAATTATTAACAAACAGTGGAGATCCTCATGAGACGGCTCGTTACGAGCCGGCTCATCTGGATCTGCACTGTTTGCAAACATTGTCTCTATAGAGGTATGTGGTGTTGAAAGGGTTAAGTAAGCAGTGTATGTAATGTGTTAGTTATCAAGAAGACATTTGATCAACTTAAGTTAATACATTATACTGAAGGGTGAAAGTTAACCCTTACAATGCTGAATTAAAATTTGTCATCTGCTGTTTAATTTTTATTTTTCTTATCAAAACCATGTTTTGCCATATGCTTTTATTGAGAGAAAAATAATCAACTTTAATCAACAGCAGATGACAAGTGACGTTTCCCACGTTCTAAGGGTTAAGAGCAAATATTGTGGTTATGCAGGGTGGCCACGGAATTTTTAAAATTCCCTGATATTTCCCTGGTAATTCCCTGATTTTTCCCTGCCTGATTTGTCACTGATAATTCCCTGTTGATATTTCCCTGATAATTCCCTGATAATTCCCTGGTTTTCCCTTATTCGCCACAATTTTACCTGATTATATTTTTGTCACTGGCAAATGTATTTACAGGTACCATATCATGTGTTTGGTTGTATTGTTGTATGAATGCCACATATAATAGACATTTACTGTTTAACGCTTACAATGTTGAATAAAATTTAGTCGTCTGCTGTTTTTTCCCATTTTTTTTCATCAAAAACATGGTTTGGCTATACAGATGTTGTCAAACCATGTTTTTATTGAGAAAAAAAAACAAATATAAAGGAACAGCATGTCCCACATTTTAAGGGTTAAAATATCAATCACTGGCCAAAACAGGAAAATTCCATCATTTTCCCCTGATTTTTCACTGCTGGGAATTTATTTTTGCAATTTTCTTGGCTTTCCCTGTTTTCCAGTAGCCTATTTCACCACCATTACAAAGTATACTTATACCATGGGCTGTTGCGTTTACTGTGGTTAACAATACATTTTGGTCTGTTTAAAGTGTGTGGAGTCCAAAGGACTTTAAGCAGACCAAATGTATTATGCACCACAGTAAACGCAACATCCCATGGTTTTACTTAAGTATTACATACTGACTGATAATAAATTGTTGCATTGACCATGTTGACTAGATATGCATATCACGGTCAAGATTTTAAGACTACTTTTATTGGTCAAATGTTTTTGAATGACATTAATGCAATGACGCAACAGAAACAAGTCCATGCAACATTTGCTCATTCTGTAGCATAAAACGTTACCTGATAAATAGAATACCAGGCTAGTGTTTTTTAATTACCATCAAGTTTATCAGGCTCGGCTCAGGAACGGTAGTGTTTCCTAGCCTCAACTGATATCAAACGACAATAGTTTTAATAGTTGGCAAGAAATGAATTATTTTCAAGTACAAAAAGCTAACATCTATACATTTTAGCATGAAAATAATACACTAAGTTCATGTAACCATTTAAATATACGAGATATCTTGTGTTGGATGTGACTATTACGTCTTGCCTCTGTATTTTTTCATTTCTGGATAGCCACATGCAATAGCTGCATCAAAAATGTGGACGAGTGACTGGAGAAATGGGGCTTATAGCAGAGGTGCGTAATTTAATCCACTTTGAGGAGACTTTCGTTATTTATGCGCCAAAATTGGCAAGTTGGGAGTGCTTTAGAATCGTCTCGATGAGACGATTCTAAAGCAATCCCAACTTGCCATTTTTTGAGAAGAAATAAGAAAAATACCCAGAAAATTTGGTCCAATTACGCACCTTAACTGGAGCTCTGCTTATCGTATTCGTGACCGGTGTAGCTCCCGATGAAATGACATTGTTAAACAAAGCCAATCCCCTCCCTGCAGCCTTGATAAGACGAAAACAAAAAACATTTTTGCCTTACAAACAAGGTGAACACAAGTCCTCAGTGACCTGGACCTTGGGCAGTCGGATATGGGTCGTATACAAAACAAAGCACCATCCCATGACACACATTGGGTCGGTTCATGAGTTATTGAAAAATTAAGTATTACTCACATACAAACTTACGCACGCACGCACGCACGCACATGGACTAACGCTATATCCCCTCTTGCCTATTGACGAGGGGATAATGACATACTCCTGTAGCCTGATAACGATCTATATAGCTTGTTGTTAGAATCACGATGGGTGTTTTCATTGAACAGTGTAGATCCGCATCCGCCCAGGCTGATCCGGATCTACACTGGTCGCAAAACCCATAAGCCCAACGTGTCCAGTCACAGACCCATCACTTTGGGGTTGGATCATAAACATGCACATGCAATATCAAATTTCATACGGTAATCTACACGTATATACAAGGTGTATGATCACTTGGTTACAACAACAAGTACTGAAACTTCCAGAAGCCCTCCGATTCAAAGAACGTATTCTTTTGTTTTCTCCTTATTATTTAACGGATTTTGATGAAATATGGCGCATCAAACGCGTCTTGTTAAGCTGCATATGTAGCTCATGAAGACGCATTTGGTGCGCCATATTTCATCAAAATCCGTTGCATATTAAGGAAAATATCAAATAATACTTACTTTGGAGTGGGCGAGCTTTCAACACTTTCAGCCGTTGTTGTTGTTTTTGTAACCACGTGATCATGCACCTTGATATAGATCTATGGTAAAAATACCATCTATAGATAAATTTCTAATGTAGATAGAAAACACTTTTCTAATGTAGATTTACATGTTCTACGTGTTCAAACTATTGTTGTTCAAGATACAGTTGTTATGCTAGGTACATGTAAGTTTTGTTTGTTTATTAGTGTTTAACGGCCTATCAACAGCTAAGGTAAAGTATACTTTGAGGGAGAAATTTTCAATTTTATGATAAATTTATTAATTTTTATTATACTGAATTTATTACATTATCACAGCCATTTTGGCTGTGATAATGTAATAAATTCAGTATAATAATTCTGCATACTTTTAATCATGAAATATATGCATTTGTTAGTTCTATATGAAATAATGCATTTCAGGAAAAATAAATGATTACTCCCTCGAAGTATACTTTGCTAGTAAAGTATACTTTGCAATGTTGATGAAATAGGCTACTGATGAAAATAGTTAGTTTTTCTTTCTGAATTTAGTATTGGTTGCATTGCAGTGGAAATGTGTGATTTAAATTCAGGAGGTTATGAGTCGGTAAATTAAACCTAGCTAGTTCATTCTCCTACCGCACTGTGCCAGTCTCTTAAAGCCCGGGGTATAATAAATAATAGATCTATCATAAGTTGATATTCGTGCTGTAAAGCTAAGAAAAAGCATGCATATTGTGCAACCCGTACCCGTCTCTTCTCGCTAGATTTGTTATCACGTGATGGTGATGTGCCGTCCTGTAAAACAGCAGATATGTAGCATAGTTACAGATCACATATTGAATGCTTAACGCTTTGCATGCTAGCGGTGAAAATATCCGCCAAACAAATTAGGAGTATATTTTTTATTTCTCTCTGTAAATATATCTTGGAATTTCATTAGAATTGAGTCCTGAGGACTCAATTCTAATGAAATTCCAAGACATATTCATGATATTTACAAGGAGAAATAAAAGAAAATATGATGAATTGTCGTTTGGTATTTTTGAACTATTTATAGCCCACACATTTCCCAGCATGCAAAGAGTTAATACATTAATTTTGAAATTAAATATGCTTGGGATACTTCTGGATATGTATATCCTTAATTGAACTTAGCCACACCTCTAAACACACTTTCAAATTTAAAATGTTGATGTTATTATGTGATTGATGGCTTAATTGGCACTAAATAAATGAAATGAACGGGTTTAACATCCCAGCAACAGCTAAGCTCATATAGGGACGGTACTAAAGTTGAAAGTCTCATCCAACAGACCAGTGAGATGGAAATACTAAAAGTATTGTTCATGCCCTAGGGTAGGTTTTGAACTCACAACCTTCAGTATTGAAGTTCTGTATTCTACCCGAGCCACAGCCCAACCCAGTGACAGAGAAAGAGAGAAAGAGAGAGAGAGAGAGAGAGAGAGAGAGAGAGAGAGAGAGAGAGAGAGAGAGAGAGAGAGAGAGGGGGAGAGAGAGCTTAATTACTGGCAGTATTTTATGAGCTGCATATTTTAAATTTTAAACTTTTGAAAATGATAGAATACCAACTCATCTATGTATAAAAGACATGTAGAAAACTGATAGACAGTGAATAACAGAAGTTTAACCCTTACGCAGATGAATTACATTTTGTTGTATGCTGTCATTATTTATTTTCCATTTTTCCTCATTAAAAACATGGTTTGACTATACTTTAGAATCATTTCCAATGTCAAACCATGTTTTTATTGAGAAAGAAGACAATGTATGAAACAACAGCAGACGATCTTAATTTTTTGTCGTCTGGTGTTTATTTTCTATTTTCCATTTTTATCATCAAAAACATGCTTTGACAGCACTTTAGAATCATTTCCATTGGAAATGATTCTGAAGTGTTGTCAAAGCATGTTTTTATTGAGAAATAAGGCAAGGTATAAAAGCAACAGCAGACGACAATTGACATTTCCCGCCTATTTGTACGACTAGACGTTAATAGAGTGGACAGTAAAAATAAAGTTCCAATAGGGACCTACCTTGATGACCAAATCACCAGCACTCTAAAATGTGTCCAAGATTACTCATGGAGATTGATTGATTGATTTGGGTTTTACGTCAGTTAAATAGCAAGGTCATTCATTTACAAATGGAAGTCTGGTAGAAGTTCATATTTAGCATCGTTGCATACAGATTCAAATTATTGTCAACAACAGCCCCTTGAACAACTAGCATGTCTTGAGAACAACTAGCAAACTAGCATGTCTCGAGAACAACTAGCATGTCTCGAGAACAACTAGCATTGTCTCGAGAACAACTAGCATGTCTCGAGAACAACTAGCATGTCTCGACGCTAGCAACCGATATCAGAAACACAACTATTCATGCCTCTAGTACTGTATTGGGTTGCATAGGGTTAATTGATTTTATTTGATTTAATGGTGTTTAACAGCCTGTCAACAGCTAAGGTCCTTAATAGGCCGGGTTAACGGGGTCGAATACCATATTTCACCTGTTGTGATGGGGAGAAATTTACAGAAATAATATATATAGAGCCCTGAAATTAGATTGGATTTATTGGTGTTTAATGGCCTATCAACAGCTAAGGTAATTTAAGACTGGGCCAACGGGTTCGATCCCGCATGTAACCTGCTGCACTGCGGAGAAAATCCCAAAATCAGAACAGAATATTTACATCGAAATAAATATATATTCAGCCCTGTAATTAGAATAACCTGACCTGATGCCAGGTCCTCACCACACCAGAGCCACTTAGCCCCACCCCCTAAAAGTAATAGGATTAGTACTAACCTTACTACTGTACCTGAGAGCCAAACCAGGTATATCGGGATTCCGTTAAGGATTAACCTCATCGCTAAATTTATCATTCGCATTCTCCCAACCAACCACCCATGGAACAGTTTTATAATGTGGCTGTGACTGGAGAAATGGGGCTTATGGGTTTTGCGACCAGTGTAGATCCAGATCAGCCTATGCATCCGCACAGTCTGATCAGGATCTGCACTGTTCGCCATTCCATCAATGAAACACCCGTCATGCTTCTAACGAGTGACATAGACCACTAACAGGCTACAGAAATGTGTTAATTGATCAAGAAATCCTGTAAGCCCCATTTCTCGAGTCATAACCACATACGCATACCCTCCCAACAATCACATACCCTCCCAACAATCACATACCCTCCCAACCGCCGGGGACCAATTTAGAGAGGCTCTACTGACATGTAACACTGACCTTGGGTTGCACGTGACGCCTCCCGTGAATATCCCAGGAATATTTGGCAGTCGATGGTCTCTGTCTTTTCTGCAACAAATAATTTTAAAACGTATGAAAATACCCTCATTGATTGAATGTTGATTTTGTGTCTATTAACCCTTAACTGCTACTTACAACAATAGTCTTCTGCTGTTGTTTTTATATCTTGCCTTATTTCTCAATAAAAACATGTTTTGACAGCACTTCAGAATCATTTCCAATGGAAATGATTCTGAAGTGCTGTCAAAGCATGTTTTTGATGATAAAATGGAAAATAACAGCAGACGACAAAAAAAATAAGATAGCGGTCTAAGGATTAACAGGTGTTGGGTCTGAATAAAGCATAGAAAATATCGAAACAAGTAGCATTCAGATGAGAAATTTAGCTCCTTATGGTCACAGTTAAATTCATTTTCATCTAAATGTGGTATAGTATGATCATTTTCACAACAAACAAGTAGTATTTTTATTTTCAGTCATATATGGCTGTGACTGGAGAAATGGGGCTTATGGGTTTTGTGACCAATGTAGATCCAGATTGCCTGTGCATCCACACTGTTCGCCATTCCATCAAATAAATATGTGTCATGCTTCTAACAAGCAATATAGAGTGTTATCTAGTTACAAGAGTGTGCTATTTGATCAGAAGCTAGACTGGTCACAAAAGCCATAAGCCTCAATTCTCTAGTTTGTTTGTTTGTTTGTTGGGGTTTAACGGCCTATCAACAGCTAAGATCATTTAAGGCCGGGTCAATGGGTTTAGTACTAAATCCTATATATTACCTGTACAAGTACATGTACATGTTCAAGTACATGTACAAATGTGGGGGGAATCCCAAAATCAGAACTGAATATTTACAATAACAAAACTATATATTCAGCACTGAAATCAGAATAATCCTGATCTGATGCCAGGTCCTCGCCACGCCAGAATCACTTGGCCCCTCCCAAAAGCAGTAGGATCAGTAATAATCTTACTACTTTTATAATGGGCAATAACCCAATTCAACTCCCAGGTAACTAAAGAGCCAAAGATAAAAACATACCTGAGGGCCAAACCAGGCAAATCATGATTCCTATAAGGAGGAACCCATACCGTTAATTTACGCCGTTCATTTCATTTCTCTAGTGACAGCCACATTTGATTTCTCATAGTGTTTGTCCCCGAATTTTAATGAAATTCTACAATTTTTTTATGGAATTACAAAGCACAACAGGTACAAAGAGATAAATGGCACAACACAAAACAAACTACTCATATTATTTTTTTATTTAATGGTGTTTAATCAGCAGCTAGGGTAATTTGTATAGGCTTTAGTAACGGGGTCGATTTCCATATTTCACCTGCTGTGAAAATTATCATATCAAATCTATTCCAGTTACTTAGGGGTGAAAGGGTTTAATTCATCATATTCTGGGTTAATGGGGGATCCTAGCTAGTTATCTCCCTTTGCAAATCTATTTATAGAAATCGCATCCTGTGTTGTATTTCAGCGTTTGTTTCTTACTGAATAACACAAAAATTCAGTGTTGCAAACGGAGTAGACCCAGATCAGATTGCAGTCTAATCTGGGTCTACACTGATTGCAATACAATTAATAAGTGTGAAAATATCTGGCAAATAATGCAGTTCCTGATCAGGTTTAATTATTGTTAAGAAAGATAAATTCAATCTCCTGTGACCACCCTGGTGGTGGCACAAAAATTCAGTGGCTGGAATTAAAACCTCCCTCACATGACAAACATGCTCCGACTTACAAAATAATCCCAAAGCATATGCTTGAAACTGATGTAAATGATACATTAACATGCCTGTCAGAACTAAATATCAGAACTAAATATTTACTATAGGAATGAATGGCCTTTTTGTGGAATTTATCGGGGTATAAACTTGGAAAAGCCGCGGGAATACTGGACGAAGCATTTGAAATAAACTCATCAAGAAAATGTGTTTATTTTCCGTTTTCTTAAGAATTATTTTAACTGCGCCTCACGGTTACGGAAAGTAGTTCGGCATGGGAGTTTACTGGGATATATATTTTGGACAGAGACTTGCTACGGGCCAATCAAATGTGAGGGAATTGTGTAAATATTTTTGTGCTGGAATTATAGAACAAAACATATTCACCTCTGAAATTATAATAACCTGACCTAGTGCCAGGTCCTCACCACCCCAGAGACTAATAGCCCCACCTGATTGACAAATGAAAATTAGACAAATTATGTGTTAACGCAAATATAATATGACCGCGACCTTGTGGCCATACAAAAAAGAACATGGGCATCATCGGATCATTATCACTAAGCTAATCCCCTCCCTGGCAGCTTAGACAATAGCCTTGGGCGGTCGGACGTGGGTCATATGCAAAACAAAGCACCATCACTAGACACACATTGTAGCCAAATATTATCAAAATCGGTGAAGCAGTTCATGAGTTATTGAAAAATGAAAGGTGTTCCTAACGTACACCCGTACAACATACGTGAACATGGACAAACGACATAATATTTCTTGCCTATCGGTGAGGGGATAATTACCAGAGGATAAGAATTATGCTTAATTTACGACCCATGTTCAATCAGAAATGTAATGAAAATATTGATGATGATAAACAAACATATGGAGTGAGAAGTCAAGCTAATATGACATGAAACGTACGCATCTTTTTTATAAAGACATCGGAATACAGGTTTCTACGGAGACCTGCAGGGGACAAAGATTTTTTTTTATTAATTCGTTCCCACGAAATAACAATTTGTTACCTCAATTTAATAACTTGTTACCACAAATTAACAATTTGTTGCCTCAATTTAACAATTTGTTCCCACAAATTAACAATTTGTTCCCACGGGAACAAATTGTTAATTCGTGGGAACGAATTGCTATATCATGGGAACGAATTGTTAATTCGAGGGAACAAATTGCTATATCGTGGGAACAAATTCTTAATTCGAGGAAACAAATTGTTAAATTGAGGCAACAAATTGTTATTTTGTGGGAACAAATTAATAAAAAAAATCCTTGTCCCCTGTGGGGCTCCGTATGTTTCCAATTATGACAAATCGGCACATAATGATAAACATAGTCTTGGTCACGATACAATAAAACCAGACATACCGTAATGAGCCTAAATATTCAGACACAATTTATTCTGGGAAACGCACATTAATCTATGGTTTCTCACAGTAAGAAATGTTCAAATATGTATAGTTAGTATGGCTGTACTTGTTTATCACAATAACAATGTATTTGGATACAATTTGTTTTGGGAAACCCCTATTTAATAGGGGTTTCCCAAAACAAATAGTGTCCAAATATTTAGGGGTGTTACGGTACACTGCTAAGATGATTCCGTTCTAAATTAGTTGCAAAAGAATTATCACTCCGGAAAACAAATCACATAAACGGGTATAAGTACATGGCGCTTTGGACTAGCAATGACATCATAGCAAAAACCACTACACTACAAGACACACCAACTGGCTATATGTTTTATATATGTTCTGTGTGTTCTATATACATGTATACATGTATGTTCTGTATATGTTCTATATATGCTCTGAGTGTTTTGCACATGGCATGTATGTGTTCTGTATATGTTCTTTATATGTTTTATATATGTTCTTTGTGTTATGCATTATGTTTTGTATACATTGTATGTTCTGTGTATGTTCGGTTTATGTTATGTATATGCTATGTGCATATTATGTATATGTTGTGTGTATTCTGTATATGTTCTGTGTGTTTGGTGTGCTCTGTATATGTTCTGCATATGATCTGTGTGTTCTTTAAAAACATACATAACTAGATGGGTCAGTAAGCGAGGCTTACAGAATACCCCCCGCATGGGCCCAGGTACTCCTAAATATGTAAACATTTTCCAAGTGTGTGAACTTGTGACCTTGACTCTGGGCTTAGCGGGTCGGCAAGACCGTGAATTTGTCACAGGGTGGTAGAGGTCCATTGGAGCAATGCGTGTGGGAAATGTGAAGCAGATCCGAGCAAGGAAATAGAAGTTATAACCAATTTCTCTGATGGTAATAAGTATGTGATCTTGACCACGAGATCAGCGGGGATTTGTCACAGCATGATAGTACAGCCTTAGAGGAATGCATGCATGAAATACATGTATTAAGAATTTTCGATGAAAAAAGTAGAAGTTATTTCTCAAATGTTAAGTTTTGTAAAGAGACTAAGTATGTGACCTTGACCTTGGATCAGCGGGGGTTGGACGGTCGTGGATTTGGCACAGCATGGTAGTACAGCCTTACAGGAATGCATGTGTGAAATATTAAGCATTTTAAATGAAGGAAATATTTCTCTGATGTTAAGTTTACGGACGCACACACACACACGCACCGACGCACGCACGGGCAGACAAACTGACTCCAGTATACCCCCCCACTCATTGCGGGGGATATAAATATATTATACATAATTGTTAGCTGGCAATAACAACTTTGCCGGCTACAATTTGGTTTTATAATTAAGAGCGATTGGTTACTGTAATAAATTTAATTCTTTAAAAATACAATATGTAAACAATAATTAATATGTAATAAAATATAATTAGTTAGGTGTATACTACAGTATCCCATTCAAGCATTGATTTTCCATTTCCTGTCGTACAGGTAGTCAGTAAATCTGGTACTATGTAATTTATTGGGGTTAAATCTTGCAATATGTGAAATAAGTGGAGCGTGATACTGGCCAGCGATTGGCTTAGAAAGTAGGGTGTACATTATTATGTACATTATTATGATTGATCAACACACATAATGTTCCATATTCAAATGTGTGAGGTTAAATGAATGTGTAATGTTAACATGTGACCAAATGAAACTAGATTGGTCAGTAAGCGAGGCTTACGGAATACCCCCCCGCATGGGCCCAGGTACCCCTAAATATGTAAAATGTTCCAAGAGTGTGGGCTTGTGACCTTGACTCTGGGCTTAGCGGGGGCGGCACGAACGTGAATGTGAAGCAGATCTGAGCAAGGAAATAGAAGTTATAAGCGATTTCTCTTGATGTTAAGTTTTGTAAAGAGACTAAGTATGTGATCTTGACCTTGGAATCAGCGGGGATATGTCACAGCATGATAGTAAAGCCATAGACGAATGCATGTGTGAAATATTAAGAATTTTAGATGAAGTTATAACATATTTCTCTGATGTTAAGTTTTGTAAAGAGACCATGTATTTGACCTTGGGATCAGCGGGGGTTGGACGGTCGTGGATTTGGCACAGCATAGTAGTAGAGCCTTACAGGAATGCATGTGTGAAATATTAAGCATTTTAGATGAAGGAAATAGAAGTTATAACAATATTTCTCTGATGTTAAGTTTTGTAAAGAGACTAAGTATTTGACCTTGACCTTGGAATCAGCGGGGGTTGGACGGTCATGGATTTTGCACAGCATAGTAGTAGAGCCTTACAGGAATGCATGTGTGAAATATTAAGCATTTTAGATGAAGGAAATAGAAGTTATAACAATATTTCTCTGATGTTAAGTTTTGTAAAGAGACTAAGTATTTGACCTTGACCTTGGAATCAGCGGGGGTTGGTCGGTCATGGATTTTGCACAGCATGGTAGTAGAACCTTACAGGAATGCATGTATGAAATATTAAGCATTTTAGATGAAGGAAATAGAAGCTATAACAATATTTCTCTGATGTTAAGTTTTGTAAAGAGACTAAGTATTTGACCTTGACCATGGGATCAGCGGGGGTTGGATGGTCGTGGATTTGGCACATCATGGTAGTAGAGCCTTACAGGAATGCATGTGTGAAATATTATGCATTTTAGATGAAGGAAATAGAAGTTATAACAATATTTCTCTGATGTTAAGTTTACGGACGCACGGACGCACGGACGCACGGACGCATGGACGCAGACAACCTTACTCCAGTATACCCCACCACAACTCGTTGCGGGTGGGGGGGGGGGGGGGGTATAACTAGATTTGTCAGTAAGCGATGCGTGGGCCCAGTGAAATATTAAGCATTTTCGATGAAGGAAATATAAGTTATAACTGATTTCTCTGATGTTAAGTTTAGTGATGGACGGACGGACGGACGCACGGATGCACGGACAACCTGACTCCAGTATACCCCCCCCACAACTCGTTGCGGAGGGTATAACAATGGTTTCCATACACATTATGGTGTAATTAACCAATTACATGCCAAGGCTACAACATTTTTGATACAAACAAATAAAACAAATATTTCTCTTATCGATGCACAGAATTATATGTTGTTACCACTCCACTCATTTAAACCATCTCACTGCCATCGTTAAACGAAGATAATCCCCTCGCGCCTTAATAAAAAAAATCAAGTCCTCAGTGACCTTGACCTTATTACGAGTTATTGAAAAAAAATTTCTTAATTCTTTGCCTTACAAACAAGGTGAACATAAGTCCTCAGTGACCTTCAACTTGGACGGTTGAACGTGGGTCCTATGCAAAACAAAGTACCATCCCTAGACACACATTGTGGCCAAATATTACCAAAATCGGTGAAGCGGTTTGTGAGTTATTTAGAAATGAAAGGTGTTACTAACGTATATACGTACGCACGTATGCACATGGACTAACACTATATCCCATCTTGCCCATCGGCGAGGGGATAAATAGAGAATAGTAGGTTAGTGCCGTGAATGGGAAAAAATATCCGGCAAGGCTCAAGAATTTCTTTATTTCTCATCAGAAGTATATGTAGTGACCACCATTTGAACCGTCTCGCCGAGACGGTTCAAATGAGTGGTCACAACATATACTTTGGTTCAGAAATAAGGAAAATAGGTGAGAAGGAGTAGGTTAGTGGCCGTGAATGGGAAAAAATATATGGCAAGGCTCAAGAATTTCTTTATTTCTCATCAGAAGTATATGTAGTGACCACCATTTGAACCGTCTCGCCGAGACGGTTCAAATGAGTGGTCACAACATATACTTTGGTTCAGAAATAAGGAAAATAGGTAGAGAATAGTAGGTTAGTGCCGTGAATGGGGAAAAAATATCTGGCGCGGCAACGGAAACGGGAATGGTGCTCGGAAAGAGCCTCGCCCATCCCGTTTCCTGAGCCTTGCCAGATATTTTTTCCCATTCACGGCACTAACCTACTATTCTATTTATCCCTACAAATGGCTGTAAAATGCAAAAATAGTATTGACTGGATATCAAAAATGTTTGACCGTAACATGATCATGGGCATGTGCTAAAGTAAGCATCACAAAAACCATTTAGAAGTGCATGTTTAAAATATGAAAAGGGTCACTGTTGAAGAAACATTTTGCCATAAAAAAAGTGTTTCCACAACCAATTGATGGTCAAGATGGTGTTCCAAATGCTTACATGTATCAAGTGTTCAAATATTGAAGCATCCATCAAGTGAAACTTGTACAAACTTTTTGACGCAAATATATGGCTAAGTGTTTCCGCAAAAATATGAAGGTGAAAAATGTCAGTCAAGGTCTTGTTAATGGCAGCATGAGTGTGTTCTAAATGCTCACATGTATCAAGTGTCCAACTATTGTAACAATCCATCAAGTAATATTAAAGTTATCCCATTATGAAGAAGCTTGTACAAACTTTTTGACACAAAAAAATGGCTAAGTGTTTCAGCAAAAACTTTAAGGTAAAAAAATGTCAAGGGCATGTGAATGGCGGCATTAGTGTGTTCTAAATGCTTACATGTATCAAATGTCCAAACATTGAAGCAATGCGTCAAGTAATATGAAAGTTATAGCAGGATGAGGAAGTTTTTGACACACAAAAATGGCTCATGTGAATTGGCGGCATGAGTGTGTTCCTAATTCTTACATGTATCAAGTGTCCAAATATTGAAGTAATCCGTAAAGTAATATTAAAGTTATAGCATGATGACGAAGCTTGTACAAAGCTTTTGACATTTCTGGAAATTCTGACGGAAAAAGCGGCGATTATAGTCACGCCTTCTGCTAAAGCAGACGCGACAAAAATTGGTGTAAATATCTGCAGAGCTCCAGATAAGCTGCGTATTTGTTTAAATACCCAATTTAAAATTGACAAAAACCCAATTGAAATCAGAAGTAGAGAGTATCAAAAAGCAATAAAAATGTTGTGGTACCTTTATCATGCTGCAGAAAACAATAAACAGACCACAAATATAGCATATTTTTCTTATTTTCCATGAAAACACATCTTGGTATTTCATTAGAATTGTCTCCAAGGAGAAAATTCTAATGAAATGCCAAGACATGTTTTCATTTCGAAGCAAACTATTCAATAATTGCTGTCTGTTAATGTATAAACAGTAGTGTCATTTTATTTTACCCAATTAGAATTTTGAAATACCCAATTGTTTCAGAAATGATGGAGTGACAATACTCAATTACCAATTCCTTATCTGGAGCACTGTACCTGTGAAGGGTGTCCAGCATGAAATGGGTTAAATGAATATGAAATGTTAACATGTGACCAAATGAAACAATGTTTTCTGTAAGCAGTATAGAGTGAGTACATAAATACAGCAACAGATTTCTAGCCAATTTATGCCTTACCGTATTTTTGGAAAATTCTCTGTTGCTCTAAAACAAGTGTTAATTGATCTAAAATTAAATGTGACTCCTGGTAACAACTAGATTTATTTATTTAATGATGTTTAACGGCCTGTCAACAGCTAAGGTAATTTTAGGCTGGGTTAACGATGTCGAATATTAAATTTCATTTAAAGAATAAAATATATATTCAGCCCTGAAATTAGAATAACCCGACCTGGCACCAGTAGCCGATTTCATCAAAATTGCAAAGTATACTTTCCTAGCAAAGTATACTTTGAGGGAACAATCATTTATTTTTCCGAAATGCAGTATTTCATACAGAACTAATGACCGCATATATTTGATGATTAAAACTATGCAGAATTAATATACTGAATTTATTACATTATCAGTAATAAATTCAGTATAATAACAAGAAACGAGGCAAAGCCACGAAGGCCAGGTTTTTTCCAAGCATAGACACTTGGATAACATAATTATACCCACTTTTTGTAGACTAGATGGCCGTGGCCTGCATGTCGCGCCTTGGGGCGAGGCATGGACACTAAAAAAACTAGATATAGTAGATGGAAAAACTTTATTTAACCAAAAAACTTTAACCGGAACACACGGACGAACGGACGGACGTATGCCAAAATGCCGACGATATCGCGCTTTCCGCAAGCAGGTGTGACAATGATGATAAACACCCATGTGAAGTATCAAGGTATTGGGTGAAGCAGTTGCAGAGATATAGTACACGAACAAAAAACTTTAACAAAAAAATAAAGTAATTTGACCTTGACATTGGGCACAGGATCGCGCTTTCCGCAAGCAGGTGCGACAATGATGATAAACACCCATGTGAAGTATCAAGGTATTGGGTGAAGCAGTTGCAGACATATAGTACACGAAAAAACTTTAACAAATAAATTCAAAGTAATTTGACCTTGACATTGGGCACAAGGATCGCGCTTTCCGCAAGCAGGTGCGGACAATGATGATAAACACCCATGTGAAGTATCAAGGTATTGGGTGAAGCAGTTGCAGAGATACAGTACAACGAAAAAATACTTTAACAAAAATATTCAAAGTAATTTGACCTTGACATTGGGCACAGGATCGCGCTTTCCGCAAGCAGGTGCGACAATGATGATAAACACCCATGTGAAGTATCAAGGTATTGGGTGAAGCAGTTGTAGAGATATAGTACACAAAAAAACTTTAACAAAAACATTCAAAGTAATTTGACCTTGACATTGGGCACAGGATCGCGCTTTCCGCAAGCAGGTGCAACAATGATGATAAACACCCATGTGAAGTATCAAGGTATTGGGTGAAGCAGTTGCAGAGATATAGTACACGAAAAAACTTTAACAAAAAAATTCAAGTAATTTTACCTTGACATTGGGCACAGGATCGCGCATTTCCGCAAGCAGGTGCGACAATGATGATAAACACCCATGTGAAGTATCAAGGTATTGGGTGAAGCAGTTGCAGAGATTTAGTACATGAAAAAACTTTAACAAATTGTTTTTAAAGTAATTTGACCTTGACATTGGGCACAGGGGCCGCACGGTTGGGGGTTAGAATGAAAATATGGATGATGATAAACACCCATGTGAAGTTTCAAGGTAATAGGCGAAGCAGTTGCAGAGATATAGTATAACGAAAAAGTTTTAACCAAAAAACTCTAACCAGACGTACGTTAAAAAGTTAACGTTGAAAATGGCTAAGTCAATTACGTAGAAATAATAGGTGAAGGTAAAAAAATGGTCACATGTTGGATAGTTGTATGTGGTAGGCACCCCTTGGTTATGAAGCTGTGAAAGTTTGGTGGTCCTAGGTGGTACAGTACCAAAGAAATGGACTTAAACACGAAAACTTAACATTGTAAACGCGAAAAGTTAACATTGAAAATGGCTAAGTCGACTGCGCAGAAAAAATGGGTGAAGTTAAAAAAAAAAGATAACATGTTGGATAGTGATATGTGGTGGGTACCCCTTGATTATGAAGCTGTGAAAGTTTGTGTTCCTAGGTGGTACAGTACGAAAGAAATGGACTTAAACACGAAAACTTAACATTGTAAACGCAAAAACTTAACATTGAAAATGGCTAAGTCGACTACGCGGAAAAAATGGGTGAAGTTAAAAAAAAAGTAACATGTTGGATAGTGATATGTGGTGGGCACCCCTTGATTATGAAGCTGTGAAAGTTTGGTGGTCCTAGGTGGTACAGTAACAAAGAAATGGACTCAAACACGAAAACTTAACATTGATTGTGGACGCCGCCCGCCCGCCGCCCGCCGCCCGCCCGCCGCCCGCCCGGCTTTCGCCAATCCAATAGCCTGGATTTTTTTTCAAAAAACCTGGCTAAAAACTTAACATTGGAAACGCGAAAACTTAACATTGAAAATGGCTAAGTCGACTGCGCGGAAAAAATGGGTCAAGTTAAAAAAAAAGTAACATGTTGGATAGTGATTATGTGAATGGGCACCCCCCAGGATTATGAAGCTGTGAAAGTTTGGTGGTCCTAGGTGGTACAGTACCAAAGAAATGGACTTAAACACGAAAACTTAACATTGTAAACGCGAAAACTTAACATTGAAAATGGCTAAGTCGACAGCGCGGAAAAAATGGGTCAAGTTAAAAAAAAAGTAACATTTTGGATAGTGATATGTGGTGGGCACCCCTTGATTATGAAGCTGTGAAAGTTTGGTGGTCCTAGGTGGTACAGTAACAAAGAAATGGACTCAAACACGAAAACTAACATTGATTGTGGACGCCGCCCGCCGCCCACCGCGCGCCCGCCCGCGCCGCCGCCCAGCTTTCGCCAATCCAATAGCCTGGATTTTTTATTCAAAAAACCTGGCTAAAAAAGTAACATGTTGGATAGTGATATGTGGTGGCACCCCTTGATTATGAAGCTGTGAAAGTTTGGTGGTCCTAGGTGTACAGTAACAAAGAAATGGACTCAAACACGAAAACTTAACATTGATTGTGGACGCCGCCCGCCCGCCCGCCCGAACGCCCGCCCGCCCGCCCTGCTTTCGCCAATCCAATAGCCTGGATTTTTTTTCAAAAAACCTGGCTAAAAAATAATAAATTTATGCTAAAATTGAAAATTTCTCCCTCAAAGTATACTTTGCTAGGAAAGTATACTTTGCAATGTTGGTGAACTAGGCTACAGGTCCTCACCACACCACCAGAATCACTCAGCCCCACACCCTAATAGTAATATGATTAGTACTATTCATACTAAGTTTATAATCGGTATAACTGGATTCAACTCTCAAGTTATCAGTAGCCGATTTCATCAAAATTGCAAAGTATACTTATCTAGCAAAGTATACTTTGAGGGAGTAATCATTTATTTTTCCTGAAATGGATTATTTCATATAGAACTAACAAATGCATGTATTTCATGATTAAAAGTATGCAGAATTATTATACTGAATTTATTACATTATCACAGCCAAAATGGCTGTGATAATGTGTAATAAATTCAGTATAATAAAAATTAATAAATTTCTCATAAAATTGAAAATTTCTCCCTCAAAGTATACTTTGCTAGAAAAGTATACTTTGCAATGTTGATGAAATAGGCTACAGAAAGCCAAAAGTAAAATGTACCTGAGGGCCAAGCCAGGGATATGGGGATTGCAGTAAATGATGAATTCCATTGTTAAATTTACCCTTTGCATGCTCCCGACCAGCCGCCCACAAGTTCAAGACTACTGTCTGTTCCACGTTTTGCTGCTGACGAACATTTGGCCATTAAACACATTAAATCTAAAAAATATTTAAAAGTACATGTAAGTACTTTTTCATCAATAACAAAAAAGACACCCTCCCAAAAAAAAATTATTTGATGAAATTGCATCAAATATTGATTTTATTGCAAAACAAGAAACGAGGCAAAGCCACGAAGGCCAGGTTTTTTCCAAGCATAGACACTTGGATAACATAATTATACCCACTTTTTGTAGACTAGATGGCCGTGGCCTGCATGTCGCGCCTTGGGGCGAGGCATGGACACTAAAAAAATAGATATAGTAGATGGAAAAACTTTAACCAAAAAACTTTAACCGGACACACGGACGAACGGACGGACGTATGCCAAATTGCCGACGATATCGCGCTTTCCGCAAGCAGGTGTGACAATGATGATAAACACCCATGTGAAGTATCAAGGTATTGGGTGAAGCAGTTGCAGAGATATAGTACACAAAAAAACTTTAACAAACAAATTCAAAGTAATTTGACCTTGACATTGGGCACAGGATCGCGCTTTCCGCAGCAGGTGCAACAATGATGATAAACACCCATGTGAAGTATCAAGGTATTGGGTGAAGCAGTTGCAGAGATATAGTACACGAAAAAACTTTAACAAAAAAATTCAAAGTAATTTGACCTTGACATTGGGCACAGGGGCCGCACGGTTGGGGGTTAGAATGAAAATATGGATGATGATAAAACACCCATGTGAAGAATTTCAACGGTAATGGGCGAAGCAGTTGCAGAGATATAGTATAACGAAAAAGTTTTAACCAAAAAACTCTAACCAGACGTACGTATTAAAAAGTTAACGTTGAAAATGGCTAAGTCAATTACGTAGAAATAATAGGTGAAGGTAAAAAAATGGTCACATGTTGGATAGTTGTATGTGGTAGGCACCCCTTGGTTATGAAGCTGTGAAAGTTTGGTGGTCCTAGGTGGTACAGTACCAAAGAAATGGACTTAAACACGAAAACTTAACATTGTAAACGCGAAAACTTAACATTGAAAATGGCTAAGTCGACTGCGCGGAAAAAAATGGGTGAAGTTAAAAAAAAAGTAACATGTTGGATAGTGATATGTGGTGGGCACCCCTTGATTATGAAGCTGTGAAAGTTTGGTGGTCCTAGGTGGTACAGTAACAAAGAAATGGACTCAAACACGAAAACTTAACATTGATTGTGGACGCCGCCCGCCGCCCACCGCCCGCCGCCGCCGCCCTGCCCGCCCGCCCGCCCGCCCGCCCGGCTTTCGCCAATCCAACAATAGCCTGGATTTTTTTTCAAAAAACCTGGCTAAAAACGATTTTCCTATGGGAATTTAACATGGGGAGTCAATTTCCAAAGTTTTTCGTTTTTTTATCCTGAAGGATCAAAAAACGAAAAAATTTGGAAATTGACTCCGAAACCTGTCGAGATAGCTTAAAAATGATGTGGAGGGGGGGAGGGGGCGGCCGCCCCAAAAAGGGGGGGAGGGGGCGGCCGCCCCAATATTTTGGTAAAAAAATAAATAAAAACAAATCTACAAAAATGTGTACGAGATACCTATTAAAGTTGTATCTTAAATGAAGCAGAATGCAGGAAATGGCATCTAGAATTAAAAAAGATTCTGGGGGGGCATGCGCCCAGACCCCCCCCTACCACTCCTTCGCTTCGCTCGGGTCGACATTCGCCTCCCCAATATGTATTTGTTTCCAGCGCCCCTGCAGACAGTAGATGGCCGCGGCCCACATATCGTGCCCACCAAGGCATTTGATAGTACTAATAAACTTTAACCTAAATCCATAAAAACTTTAAAGGTAAACTCAGTACGAACATACGTACGTACGCCAATGTGCCGACTATATCGCGCTGTCAGTGCAAGCGGGCGCAACAACAATTGCTAAGTAATTCAAGCGGAAAAAAGCACATCAAGGATGTGGATGGGCGGGTTGATTGTGGGCGGGTTGATTGTGGGCGGGTTGATTGTGGGTGGGTCGATTGTGGGTGGGTTGTGGGTGGGTTGTGGCGAGTGATGCACCTATCTACCTAGGTGCACTTTAAAGGAGTACTTTTCAATTAACGTATATATTTATTAAATTTATTATTTAATGAAATATTTTCTAATCAGTGTATGAACGCTGCATAATTTGAATCATAAAATATAAACATGCATTTGTTTTATATGAAATAATATATTTCAGCACAAATAAATAATTACTCCCGCAAAGTGGACTTAGGTAGGTAATATGTGCTCTCAGCAATGTTGGTGAAATCGTCTACTGTAAGGCTGAATATTTGGTGAGCGGTTCACTGAATATTTGAATAGAGCCACGCCCTGGAATCCCATTGGTATATTTATAGGTTATTTGATTTGTATGTGGATATTCCACAGCGTGCGATATCGCGAGACTTTAGGAGCGCAATATCGTTGTGCGGCGGAATGAGTGGCATATATCCACATACAAATCAAATAACCTTTTTATTATATATGTACATCATTCGCAATTTATATGCGCCTAAAAAAATATACAACATATAATTAAAATAAACACATTAGTGGTGATTTAGAAGGAAGCATTTTGCGAGGTGAAGCGTAGTTCCGGCACTGACCAATATGAACTCGCGAGACGTTAATATGGAAAAATATTGACGTATTGCGTTGCATTGTGCTTGAATGGGAAACGACAGTACGTATATAATAATAGCGATTATATGAAAAGTTAAATATTTTGGAAGACACCAATACATGGGGAAATGTGGCTGTGAATGGAGAAATGGGGCTTATGGGATTCATGACCAATGTAGCTCCTGATAAACAAGCATACGTTACCGAATGACGTCGGTGTAATGACGCAATGTAAACAAGTCCGCGTTCTGTCCACAGATAATGACGTCATATGTGGTAATTTTCGAGCATAAAAAGTTACCTGATACACAGAATACCAGGCTAGTGTCTTTTGATATCAAGTTCATCAGGCTCGGCTCGGAAACGGTAGGAATTCCTCGGCAAGCCTCGGAATTCCTACGAATTTCCTAGCCTTGTCTGATAAACTTGATATCAAAAGACACTAGCCTGGTATTCTCTATATGTCGCTTGCTAGATGCACGACAGATGTTACATTGATAGAATAGCGAACAGTGCAGATCCTGATCAGACTGTGCGGATGCACAGGCTGATCTGGATCTACATTGGTCGCAAAACCAATAAGCCCATTTCTCCATTCACAGCCACATATTAGTGATTACATGAAAAGTTAAATATTTTGGAATAAACAAAGACGTGAGGGTATAATGAAAAGTTCAACAAATAACACACAATCACGGCAAAGATGATTTACCTCGAATGGTTTCGGAGCGGCGGGATATTTACTATGTGGAGACGTGGATCTCGACTGCATGTGATCTATTCGCTCCTACAATTAAACATCGTGCGTACTACAACTACTGGTGGAAAGTTAGCTACATGTATCGGGGACTAATTTACAGGGCGATTTGCACGAAATTCTCTCCTCAAATTGCATCACTTCTTACTTGAGCTGAGGGAGAAATTTTTCACCATATGAAACATAAATTTCTTGAAAAATGGCAATTTTTTTTAAAGGTTTTAACAAACTACTCTCCCTATTTTATTTGAAGGGCTAGCTTGAAGCATGGGTATAATACACAGGGTGTAGAATCATGATGTTTCAGAAAAGAGGGACAAAATGTTTGAGATTATTTTTTAGATTTACATTCTGCAGTTTTCAAAATGGCACAATGGATATGCTGAAACGTGGCCGGCGCAGCAAATACAGATTATTTTCATTTTCTTCTGCTCTTGTAATTTATAAATATATTTATTGCATAAAATGGGTCTTTCACAGTTTAATAACACAGAGCATTAAAATATTAATACACTAATGTAATAAATATGCAAATGAGCCTGCTACAGAAAATATGTTTGTACAGTTTCAAATTATGATGATGTGCTTATGCAATATAATACAATTTTTTGGGGGCACATAAAAAGCCCCAGTTTTGTTGTGGTGGGTCGAATATGATAGTATTAGCTTCTTATTAAGTGACAATAACCCTTAGAATGCGGAAACAAAAATTGTTGTCTGCTTTTGATTTACATTTTGTCTTCTTTCTCATCAACAACATGGTTTGACAGCACTATAAAATCATAAGAAGTAATGGACATGATTCTAAAGTGCTGCCAGACTATGTTTCTGTTGATTAACCCTAATTCACCCCTACGTAACTGGAATGGATTGTGATATATGTTCATTTTGCAACCAATCCAACCGTCACAAAATGGTTTTCAGACGAGTCTATTTATGAAAAGGGGGTGTTTTTGTTCGCAAAAATAAAAAAAAATACTTGCAAAATGTGCAGATCCTGATGAGACAGCTCGTCACGAGCCGGCTCATCTGGATCTACACGTTTTGCCAATACCACTATACAGGCCTGTTGTGTCGACAGGGTTCAAATAGAAAATAAAAAATAAGCAGCAGACAACAAAATTTAATTCAGCATTGTAAGCATTAACCCTTAGACCGCTACTCACAACAATTGTTGTCAGCTGTTGCTTTTATATATTGCCTTATTTCTCAATAAAAACATGGTTTGACAGACAGCACATCAGAATCATTTCCAATGGAAATGATTCTGAAGTGCTGTCAAAGCATGTTGTAAATTATTCTAAAGTGCTGTCAAAGCATGTGTTTGATGATAAAACAGGAAAATAGAAAATAAACAGCAGACGGCAACACAATTAAGATAGCGGTCTAAAGGTTAAACACAAGCTTCCTAGGCTACAACTAAAGTGACCATTTGTCTAAAGTAAAGATTACCACAGATGAGGTCAAACGACTATGATTACAGAAAATAAACAAGCACCAGTAATGGAAAATTCATTCTTTGAACCAATTTCCACCCTTAAATATACAATACCTACATAACTTGTGTAATTATTCCACTCAGTGTAAGAAATAAAAGTGATTGTCTACACATTATTATGTCAATCACGCTTGAACAAATCATCGTCAGTCATCTATTGTAATAAAGCAGTCAATTTATTACTTATTTAAAGTACATGCCCACTCAGTTTATATCAGAGACAAAATGCATTATTTCATATAGAACTAACCACTGCACATATTTTATGATTAAAAGTATGCAGAATTATTATACTGAATTTATTACATTATCACAGCCAAAATGGCTGTGATAATGTAATAAATTCAGTATAATAAAAATTAATAAATTTATCCTTAAAGGTACATGCCCACTCAGTAGGCACAAAACGTTCTTTATATCAGACAGCATCCGAGACATTTTCTGGCAAAATAAACATTCATTCACCATTACCCCACATACTGATTGGCATTATTATACATTTTATATCAGACGAACATTTCCACATTGATATCAGTGGCGATAACCGTGTTTAAAATGTTAACGGACATTACGATTTATTCTCTGTGTTTATTTTTTGATGTGTAATGATCCTATATATACTTTATAATGTGTCGAAAATATATTTTTTTCCGGTGACGCATTTATTTAGCGTAAATAATTGAAAAATCAGGCCTCATTTGCATATGAAAATAGCCTGATACCACCGCGCGTCACTATCAGTAAAATAAATATTACTAAATGATTATATCTGTATAGCGGGCACTTGCAATTTTTAGAACAGGTGGAATAGTGACACAATTATTATACACTTATTTACTTCATATAAAGAACAGTTTGTGCCTACTGAGTGGGCATGTACCTTTAACTGACATGGTCTATTTCATGTTAAGTTTGAGAAAAGGTGGTGATTTTGCAAAAATGATAATTATCCACAAATAGTGTAGATCTTGATGAGACGGCTCGCTATGAGCCGTCTGATCATGATCTACACTGTTTTGCAAATATTAGGAAAGGTCTCTAGTGTTGAAAAGGTTAAACAAATTAAATGAGTTGCCATTAATTATCACCGGTCATTGCGTAGATAAATTACATTTCTAAGAATTTCCAAATCTTTGCATAGAATAACCTCATGTGTGGACGTCTAAATTAACTGCATTCTATGTCTATCTATACAATATATTCCTCGTTGCAAGTGTCAGCAGGAACTACCAGGGTCTACGATATTTAAACATGGACAACGATCTGATCAGTGGAGATCCTGATCAGTGTACCGGTAGATCCTGATCAGATGTCACATCCACCAGGGCTCCAGATAAGGAAGTATTGTATTAAGTATTGTTACGCCATCATTTCTGAAGCAATTGGGTATTTCAAAATTTGAATTGGGTAAAATTAAATCACACTACTGTTTACACATCAACAGACAGCAATTATTGAATAGTTTGTTTCGAAATGAAAACATATCTTGGCATTTCATTAGAATTGTCTCCTTGGAGACAATTCTAATGAAATACCAAGATGTGTTTTCATGGAAAAAAAAGAAAAATATGCTATGTTGGTGGTCTGTTTATTGTTTTCTGCAGCATGATAAAGGTACCACAATTGTTCTCATTGCTTTTTGATACTCACTACTTCTGATTTCAATTGGGTTTTTGGCAATTTTAAGTGGGTATTTACGCAAATACGCAGCTTATCTGGAGCTCTGTCCACTCATCATAATACTATTTTATATTGTTCATCAGAGCACAGACTAATGTTTTCATCTACAAAAAAAAGAAAAATAGTAAAGAAATTGATATTTCATATAGAACTGACGACTGCATACATGTGATGCTTAAAAGTATGCAGAATTATTATACTGAATTTATTATTATGATATAATGTAATAAATTTAGTATAATAAAAATAAATAAATTTAAACATTAAATTGACAATTTCTCCCTCAAAGTGTACTTAGAAAGAAAAGTATACTTTGCAATTTGGTGAAATAGGCACTCATATCCACAGTTAGATCACGTTCGTCCGCATGTATGAGGAGATAATCCGCGAGCTTTAGCGACTGGATTTGTCAGTAAGCGAGGCTTACGGAATACCCCCCCACCCGCCCATGTGCCCCTAACAAAGTAAGGAAATAGAAGTTATAACATATTTCTCTGATGTTAAGTTTTGTAAAGAGACTAAGTATTTGACCTTGACCTTGGGATCAGCGTGGATTTGGAGCAGCATGGAATGTATGTGTGAAATATTAAGCATTTTAGATGAAGGAAATAGAATATTTCTCTGATGTTAAGTTTAGTGACGGACGGATGGACAGACACATGGATGGACGGACGGATGGACAGACAACCTGACTCCAGTGTAGACCCTGATCGCGCAATCTGATCATGGTCTACATGGATCGCCGCACATGTCATAAGCCCAATGACTCCAGTCATAGCTAGAGTTACATGTATTCTCTATTAATATTTTACATGTTGCATAAACTTACAGTGGCAACGAGTATTTTGGTAGCGACGTCAATAAGTCGATGAGCCTCGCCTTTGTTTACACGGTGACTGGGCACAGTTCGCATCAGTGGCCATCCCCCTTTCAACGCCCTGAAAACAAACAGAACTCCTAAACCGGACATCGGTAAATCTCAGTCGACAGATTTATTGATATATTGGTGTTTAACGGCCTATCCAACAGCTAAGGTCAAATAAACAGAACAGTTACATCAAAATATTTTTTATTAAGCCCTGATATTAGAATAACCTGACAGGGTGCCTGGTCCATACCACACCAAAGTAAATTGGCCCCTTCCCCTGAAAGTATTACAAATAGGAAGGGCCATATTACTCTTATAAGGGGTATAACCAGATTATATGCCAAAGACGTACCTGTACCTAAGGGCCAAACCAGGTCTCCGGTCAGGGTTCCGGTAAGGATGAATCCTGATCGTTAAATTACCCATCGCATACTTCCACCTGCCACCACCTGACTGACTGAGCGATTTGACTGGAATTTATGTCAATTATTATTTATTGTTTATCCTAGTTTCTTGACCAATGAAAGAACAGCATTTCGTCTCAATTAATCGCATATTACGACACTTTCAGCAATATATATTAAATTAATCATTAAATGTTCAGCCGCTATATTTAGAACTGATTTTACGCCTTGTTGTCATCAGTTTACGAGACACACAGCATATTACCGCCCACACACACGCTCACTTCGTGTCACACCACCAATCACATGCTAGTATAACGATTCAAAATCACGTTTAGGGGCGGAGCTTCGCGAGTGGGCTGGTTTGTTTGTTGGGGTTTAACGGCCTATCAACAGCTAAGGTTATTTAAGGCCAGGTCAATGGGTTTAGTACTAAATCCCATATATTACCTGTACAAGTACATGTACATGTTCATGTATATGTACAAAATCTCAAAATCAGAACTGAATATTTACAATAAAAAAAATAATATATTCAGCCCTGAAATCAGAATAATCTTGATCTGATGCCAGGTCCTCGCCACACCAGAATCACTTGGCCCCCTCCCAAAAGAAATAAGATCAGTAATAATCTTACTACTTTTATAATGGGCAATAACCCAATTCAACTCCCAGGTAACAAAAGAGTCAAAGATAAAAACGTACCTGAGGGCCAAATCAGGCAAATCGCGATTCCTATAAGGAGGAATCCCTACCGTTAATTTATGCCGTCGCGTTCGCCGACCAACCACCCACCGTGAGTGGGCTGGTAAACAATAAGTATGTTATAGTTCAAATATTGAATTTTTAATAAATTAATTTCTCCCTCGCTGGCGCTCACTACAAAATTAATTTATTAAAAATTCAATATATGAACTATACCAATACATAATGATAACGGCTTCACAGACGTATATCTTGAATCACTGAAATACCTGATCTATAGTAGAACCTCTCTAAACTGGACACCCTGTGTCCAGTTTAGAGAGGTTCTATTGTATAAAATAAGGTGAAGTAGGTCACCAGAATGATACAAATTGATTAGCCATCAATGTGGGGAAGCTACAGACGAACGTTGGTAAAGACTAGCACATCAGGAGATATGTAAAATTTGGAAATGGATCCAAATTGTTGTTGACAATGACGTCACAGGAAGTGTGACTGTTACGTCTCACTTTATAACCAATCAGAAATGTACAATATGGAAACGGATCCAAAATATGTTGACGATGACGTCACAGGAATTGTGAACGCCATGTCTTACTTCATAACCATTGAGTCATACAAGCTCCTATAGTCTGTTTCACGAAAGCTGCCCAAATTTTACGGCTATATAGACAATTCAAAGGAAAATTTAAGAATGAGCCTTCTTTTTATTTCATGAAATTCGGTCAAATATTGATTTTATTACGAAAAATTAATTTGTCTATGGGAATTTAACATGGGGGAAAAAGTGGTAAGGAAGTGTGGGAGGAGTCAAAAAACGAAAACAAATTGGAAATTGACTCAAAAACCTGACTAGATAGCTTGGATATGATAAGAAAACAAAAGTTAAATTTTAAAAATCGGTTCAGTATTTCTAACATTCCAAAAAAATTCCCCATGTTAAATCCCCATAGACATCTTCACTCTGTGAAGATGTCTATGGGGATTTAACATGGTGAAAAAATTTTTTCGCAATAAAATCAATATTTCACCAAATTTCACGAAATAAAAAGAAGGCTCATTCTTAATTTTTCCTTTAATTTAATATTATCAAAATAAATCTTGTTTTTGAATTGTTTATATAGCCGTAAAATTTGGGCAGCTTTCGTGAAACAGACAGTAATTATAAGGTAGCTACAATAATTTGCCTCCGATGTGTTATCTACGGCTACAATTTGACCCATTCAAAAAATGTAAGCAACCGAAGTGCATACACAAACCTGTTGAATGTAGGTCAACATTTAGTAAACTGTTTATTTTATATATTGAAACAAATAATCTTTGATGTAGAACTAATACATTGCCAAAAATAATAGAACAGGGAACTAATTTTCCCATGGAAGCCATATTTTATCTTGTTGTTGTTCAACATTCAACATAACGAAATGAAGCTTTCAAATTTACAAGATATATACATGTATGTAAATGGCAGATAAACACCTTGACACGGTAAAATAACCAATTTCTGCATGTGTATGTTCTTTATTAATAATTTATTGATACAGTTTTGACAGTTTTAACATATCAACTAGAAAAAGTCGATGGCACGCCATCGCAATATACCCACTTTCCCCAAATGCTAAGTCCGAAAGGGGGAGGTAATCCATGATGGAGGGTCGGATAAAAAATCCGAATTCACTTTGCTTATCAGCACATCAAAACGAAGCTACGAACCAAATATCAGACGCGTAGGTATGAAGGTGAAAAAGTTGTTCGAGTTACAAGGAAAAAATGGGAAATTCTGAGTCCGAAAGGGGGAGATAATCCATGGGGAAATCCGAATTCACTTTGCGCATCTGCACATGATAACGAAGCTACATACGAAATATCAGGCGCGTAGGTATGAAGGTGAAAAAGTTTTTCGAGTTACAAGGAAAAATGGGAAATTCTGAGTCCGAAAGGGGGAGATAATCCATGATGGAGGGTCGGATCAAAAATCCGAATTCACTTTGCGCATCTGCACATGATAACGAAGCTACATACCAAATATCAGGCGCGTAGGTATGAAGGTGAAAAAGTTTTTCGAGTTACAGGGAAAAAATGGGAAATTCTGAGTCCGAAAGGGGGAGATAATCCATGGGGAAATCCGAATTCACTTTGCGCATCTGCACATGATAACGAAGCTACATACGAAATATCAGGCACGTAGATATGAAGGTGAAAAAGTTTTTCGAGTTACAAGGAAAATATGGGAAATTCTGAGTCCGAAAGGGGGAGATAATCCATGATGGAGGGTCGGATCAAAAATCCGAATTCACTTTGCGCATCTGCACATGATAACGAAGCTACATACGAAATATCAGGCGCGTAGGTATGAAGGTGAAAAAGTTTTCGAGTTACAAGGAAAAAATGGGAAATTCTGAGTCCGAAAGGGGGAGATAATCCATGATGGAGGGTTGGATCAAAAATCCGAATTCACTTTGCGCATCTGCACATGATAACGAAGCTACATACCAAATATCAGGCGCGTAGCTATGAAGGTGAAAAAGTTTTTCGAGTTACAAGGAAAAAATGGGAAATTCTGAGTCCGAAAGGGGGAGATAATCCATGATGGAGGGTCGGATCAAAAATCCGAATTCACTTTGCGCATCTGAACATGATAACGAAGCTACATAGCAAATATGAGGCGCGTAGGTATGAAGGTGAAAAAAAAAATTTTTTCGAGTTACAAGGAAAAAATGGGAAATTCTGAGTCCGAAAGGGGGAGATAATCCATGATGGAGGGTCGGATCAAAAATCCGAATTCACTTTGCGCATCTGCACATGATAACGAAGCTACATACGAAATATCAGGTGCGTAGGTATGAAGGTGAAAAAGTTTTTCGAGTTACAAGGAAAAAATGGGAAATTCTGAGTCCGAAAGGGGGAGATAATCCATGATGGAGGGTTGGATCAAAAATCCGAATTCACTTTGCGCATCTGCACATGATAACGAAGCTACATACCAAATATCAGGCGCGTAGCTATGAAGGTGAAAATGTTTTTCGAGCTACAAGGAAAAAATGGGAAATTCGGTGTCCGAAAGGGGGAGATAATCCATGATGGAGGGTCGGATCAAAAATCCGAATTGACTTTGCACATCTGCACATGATAACACAATCAAATAGCAAAGTCGACTACGGTAAAAATCGATACAAGAGGGCGAGTAGGTATGAATGATGAGTTTTTCGAGAATTACAAGGACATGGGAAATACTGAGTCCGAAAGGGGGAGATAATCATGGATGGAGGGTCGGAGTCAAATAATCCGATCCACTTTGCGCATCTGAACACAGATGATAACGAAGCTACATACCAAATATCAGGCGCGTAGGTATGAAGGTGAAAAAGTTTTTCGAGTTACAAGGTAAAAAATGGGAAATTCTGAGTCCGAAAGGGGGTGGGGGAGATAATCCATGATGGAGGGTCGGATCAAAAATCCGAATTCACTTTGCGCATCTGAACATGATAACGAAGCTACATACGAAAATATGAGGCGCGTGAGGTATGAAGGTGAAAAAGTTTTTCGAGTTACGGAAGGAAAAAATGGGAAATTCTGAGTCCGAAAGGGGGAGATAATCCATGATGGAGGGTTCGGATCAAAAATCCGAATTCACTTTGCGCATCTGCACATGATAACGAAGCTACATACCGAAATATCAGTGCGTAGGTATGAAGGTGAAAAATGTTTTTCGAGTACAAGGAAAAAATGGGAAATTCTGAGTCCGAAAGGGGGAGATAATCCATGATGGAGGGTTGGATCAAAAATCCGAATTCACTTTGCGCATCTGCACATGATAACGAAGCTACATACCAAATATCAGGCGCGTAGCTATGAAGGTGAAAATGTTTTTCGAGCTACAAGGAAAAAATGGGAAATTCGGTGTCCGAAAGGGGGAGATAATCCATGATGGAGGGTCGGATCAAAAATCCGAATTGACTTTGCACATCTGCACATGATAACGAAGCTACATACGAAATATCAGGCGCGTAGGTATGAAGGTGAAAAAGTTTTTCGAGTTACAAGGAAAAAATGGGAAATTCTGAGTCCGAAAGGGGGAGATAATCCATGATGGAGGGTCGGATCAAAAATCCGAATCCACTTTGCGCATCTGCACATGATAACGAAGCTACATACCAAATATCAGGCGCGTAGGTATGAAGGTGAAAAAGTTTTTCGAGTTACAAGGAAAAAATGGGAAATTCTGAGTCCGAAAGGGGGAGATAATCCATGATGGAGGGTCGGATCAAAAATCTGAATTCACTTTGCGCATCTGCACATGATAACGAAGCTACATACCAAATATCAGGCGCGTAGGTATGAAGGTGAAAAAGTTTTTCGAGTTACAAGAAACGTGACGGACGTACGGACGGACGTACGGACGGACGGACACCCGTGACGAAAACAATATACCCATTTTTTTTCCCTAAAAAAGTGGGTATAATGAGAATTTACATTCAGTTTGACTAACATATCAAACACGCCGGATAACCGATTGTAAAAATCACTCTTCCATCTGTTACATTAAAGAGATGGGGTTAAATTGCTAACCTCGTGAGAGGTATGGAGCGGGGTAACAATTTGGTTTTTACTAATAAGGATGTTACCTCAATCGTGTGAGTGCTATAAAGCAAAGTAACAATCGGCCTGGCCACAATCAGGGCTCATTAGATTATTTTTGGATGTTATAGTGTTCTATCTCTTTCCAAATATGACAAAGAGATGTATTTTAGCAATGGAAATACACTTTAGTATTCAATCTCGCAAACCCCAAAAAAATAAAATATGCAGCAGCTTCTATAAAAAAAATATTGCCAATGTTCGTGTGATTTTTAGCCCAATTTCAGCGTTATGACCTTTCACTTGAAAAAAGTTACTTTTCAGTTGTTTTTAATTAAACCATACTTAACTAGAAAAAGTCGATGGCGCGCCATCGCAATATACCCACTTTCCCCAAATGCTAAGTCCGAAAGGGGGAGATAATCCATGATGGAGGGTCGGATGAAAAATCCGAATTCACTTTGCGCATCTGCACATGATAACGAAGCTACATAGCCAATATGAGGCGCGTAGGTATGAAGGTGAAAAAGTTTTTCGAGTTACAAGGAAAAAATGGGAAATTCTGAGTCCGAAAGGGGGAGATAATCCATGATGGAGGGTTGGATGAAAAATCCGAATTCACTTTGCGCATCTGCACATGATAACGAAGCTACATAGCAAATATGAGGCGCGTAGGTATGAAGGTGAAAAAGTTTTTCGAGTTACAAGGAAAAAATGAGAAATTCTGAGTCCGAAAGGGGGAGATAATGCATGATGGAGGGGTCGGATCAAAAATCCGAATTCACTTTGCGCATCTGCACATGATAACGAAGCTATATAGCAAATATGAGGCGCGTAGGTATGAAGGTGAAAAAGTTTTTTCGAGTTACAAGGAAAAAATGGGAAATTCTGAGTCCGAAAGGGGGAGATAATCCATGATGGAGGGTCGGATGAAAAATCCGAATTCACTTTGCGCATCTGCACATGATAACGAAGCTACATAGCAAATATGAGGCGCGTAGGTATGAATGAAAAAGTTTTTAAAAAGTTTTTAGTTACGAGGAAAAAATGGGAAATTCTGAGTCCGAAAGGGGGAGATAATCCATGATGGAGGGTCGGATCAAAAATCCAAATTCACTTTGCGCATCTGCACATGATAACGAAGCTACATAGCAAATATGAGGCGCGTAGGTATGAAGGTGAAAAAGTTTTTCGAGTTACGAGGAAAAAATGGGAAATTCTGAGTCCGAAAGGGGGAGATAATCCATGATGGAGGGTCGGATCAAAAATCCAAATTCACTTTGCGCATCTGCACATGATAACGAAGCTACATACCAAATATCAGGCGCGTAGGTATGAAGGTGAAAAAGTTTTTCAAGTTACAAGAAACGTGACGGACGTACGGACGGACGTACGGACGTACGGACGGACGGACACCCGTGACGAAAACAATATACTCGTTTTTTTTTACAAAAAAAGTGGGTATAATAAGCTCATGTTGTTAGTATATACCACTTTGTAGCCGATTCAATTACCTATCAACTGTCGTTTATATTATCATAATACCTAAACAAATAAGATTATAGCTGGAAGTTAGCTGTAGGCATGGTTCGTTATAGATTTGAGATAATTTACCCCCTTTACTAATAAATATATAATAACAAAGAGACAAAGGACATATAGTATGGTGCAAATGACTCAAGATCAGCTACTTAACCACATTGAAGACAATTTATGTAAAATAATATATCTTATTCCCGAAAAAAAATTTACCGCTCTTTCAAACATCTAACTTTTTATTCAGTAAAAAACATGTAGAGTCTGTGACGCCCAAATAACTTTTTATGCTTAATATATATTTTAAATATATTTGTACCATCTTCGAGAACCCACACTCTAGTATGGAAATAACAATTATTATAAATGGCAATCCCTTGAAACAGTCACCATCCTCCTGAATATATGAAAATGTAGAGTCTGTGACGGTGTAGAGTCTGTGAGGCAATTACTTGAATTATAAAAAAATCGTTAAAACTACTTGGCAAGACATTTTGTAACATAATATTGAATCTAGTGATTGTATACCATACTGCATACTCATAATACTGTCAAAATTCAATACAATAATGAAATTTCTCATATTGTATAGCTTTTTATGCACATGTCAGTTGTTCATGTGTAATATAAATTGACTTTGATACATGCATTTGACATACGCAAACACTTTTCAAATCTATTATAGTTGTCAAACTAGCACACAATGAACTGAAGCTTAATTGAACTGAAGCTTAATTGCAGTCATATATACTAAGAATTAATTATTACTGGCAATATATTTCAATTCAATGCCTGGCATCACAGACTCTACCAAAAATATCAACCATTACAAATATAAGTATATAACAAGTCTGACGAGTCATGGGAGCCTAAAAGCTCTATTATAAGCATGTTGCCTCAGGCAACAATTATGACCAAGCAGAGACAAACTGTGCTGCATTTTGCAGCGGGACCATGAGCAGTGCTACTTTTTCCGGACGGACAGCTACATGTAGTAAATGATAGCGGTGTGGTCAAGACGTTTTGAATTTCGTGTTTCGTTTCTTCATTAAAGTTAGTTCGTATAAACACTGATGATTTGTTTTATTTATATCCAAAGCATGTGTGCCTATGGTATTACTACTTTAAATATAACATGACAAAGTCAAGGGATCCATGATAACCACTGAACAATACTTCCTTGATCATTGCCCCCCTTATGGTTTTTTACTCTATTTTTGGTAGAGTCTGTGACATTGGATTAAATGAGTTTAATTGTTAGCACGGCAACTTATTTGTCTATATTAATAAATGTGTTCATGTTTGAACCAGTAGGTATGTGTGTTGGGACGCATTTCACTATCTTTTTATATACACTGATCATGGAAACATGTGATTTCAAGCGCTTTTATGAAAAAAATAACCATATTGTTTAAGTTATTTTGCGTATCCAGCAGTTTGGTAAATTGTAATGTTACTGTTTATCACTATCTATAGCTACACACACACTATTATACATCGCTAGCATGGAAAAAGCGCACAGTAGCTAGGATGTTTCTGTTATTTACAGCATAATTAATGTATTGTCCCGTTTGTAGAGTCTGTGACACTTTTTCATACACGTATTCGATACTCAATAACTATTAAACTACGTGACTACACCTGCACAATACGATACATATATCAGAGTACTGTATTACAGATTACCACGAAACTATCCATTTATTAATGTCTTTCTTAAGATAGGGGTTATTGATTTCAAAGAACAGAGAGAACAGTAATTCTTTTTTTTTGAAAATGATGCAAATTTCAATTGTCGAGGAATAACTATTTTTGATGGAAATTTTGTAAAACATTTATTGAGATACAATCACATTAGCATATACTTAATTGTAAATAGCACATTTGCCACATAAATCATGTTTTTGCAAAAGCAATTATTAATTAAAAAATACATTTCACCAACTGTGTAGAGTCTGTGACGACCTTTACCAACCAACTTCCAGCCCGTATTGCGAAAAAACTGTGATATCTATGTAACTGATATTTCGGGTAAATAAGCATGATATATAATATTGTAGTTTGGTAAGGCCAGAGTTTTTTTTTTATTTGTTTCTCGGATTTTGCCGACAACTATGTCCGTAGGAGGAGGGAAAAAAATAAAAATAAAAAATCCGGGGACAGACATTTTGACAGTTGGGCGTTAGCTGGTAAAACACAAGATGTCAAAGAGATAAATGCACCAGGGTCGTCTGGCTCCCAAGGTCAACAGGTAAAGATTTTCGTGTATTGTGGAATCATAAAAAAAATATATTTAGGTGGGGGTGAGGGGTATTAATTATTTTTATTTTTTTTGGCGGGGGGGGGGGGGGGGGGGGGGGGGGGGGGGGGGGGGGGGGGGGGGGGGGGGGTCACTATTTTATGATTACACCGGGACATACTCGAGAGCTTGATGTTGCGAGCAAAGCTGGGACACTTTATAACAGACAATTTGACCAGCAGATGAAGAGAGCTATCTTCGCATGGACCTTGGTATAGAGAGGCAGCAAATACAGAGAAAAGAAAGAAAGAAAAGCAGCCAAATTAAATGTGGGGGGGGGGATTCACATTGACCACATTGACTGGTGCATAATAAAATTTATTTGTTTTCGTCGAGATCTGTCCAAATATAATAAATAATTTGTTGTTGTTGTTGTTGTTTTTATAATTTATTTTCTGCTAACCAGAGTCTTCGTACGATTTCTTCGCAAATATGGACGTGACCGACTTATTAACGTCGCCAACATAACGGGCGACGAATGTTGACAGTTTTTCGCCCGCCGACCCTCTTCCAAATTTGGAACTTCGTTGGCATTTGATCCCAAACCACACCGTCTTCTCGGAGCCGGACGGCTCGACGGGCGCATCCATTTTGATCTCAAACGGTCATTTGGACGCTTGTTTTCGTTTTGTTAAGATTAACAAAAAGAAAATAAGCGTCCAAACGACCGTGATCTAGATTCGGTGTCGGGTCGTTTCGTTCCAATTCCCATTCGCCCTGGGCCGTTTCACGCCGGAAAAAAAAAATGGATTTTTTTTAATTTTTATTTTTTTCGATTTTGGCTAAAATCGGGGCGGCGGGTCTGAGAAACGAATAATCAACAAACTCTGGCCTAATTACTTTGGAGCTGGAAAAAGAAGTTGATTTTTGTCTAAAAGTGAAAGGTTCTACTGAGCCCTGATTGTGGCCAAGCCGAAAGTAAGTCTTGGATTTGATTTAATGACGCATCGCCTTATAATTTGGAATGTCTGTTTAACAACAAAGTCGCATACATATGGGAATACCCCTGAATGTAAATTCACCACTGAAATTTCAAAATCCCAATTCAGTGTGAGGCACCCTGGGGCCCGTTTCACTAAACTTCTTACGACTAAAATGTTCGTAAGTGCAAAATTATAAGTCTGTGAATTTCACATTAACAATGTTTTCTTGTAAACAATTACTGAATTTACATTTATTGAGCATAGGCTGCATATGCAGCCTATGCTCAATAAATGTAAATCCAATAATTGAAATTTCCAGACGATCCTAAATTTACACTTACGAACAATTTAGACATACAAAGTTTAGTGAAACGCACCCCAGATTACACCGGGTCATTTAGTCCTGGGTGTCAATCCCTTTAAGACTTACAGCTAAGATATGAATCCATGTACGGTTGGATTCATCTTTAACGTATGTGAATCCTAACTAACAATCAGTATGGATTTATTTATTTAATGGTGCTTAACAGCCTGTCAACAGCCAAGGTCATTTTTGGCAGAGTTAATGGGGTCAAATCCCATATTTCACCTGCTGTGATCAAAACTGAATATTTACAGAAAACTAGAAAATGTGGTCCGTTAACGCTCTTAGGGCCCCTATTTGAGAAACTGTTACAAAAACTTTCAAATAAATAAACAGACAGACGAACGGACGTACAATCAGTAGCGAGGGTAATTGTATTAATGTGGAATGATATATAGTTACTAAGTAATGCATGTGTGCAATATGAAGATATTAGCTGAAGGCAAACAGAAATGATAGGTGATTTGAGAAACTCTTACAAAAACTTTCAAATAAATAAACAGATAGATGGACGAACGTATGATCAGTAGCGAAGGTAATTGTATTAATGTTGAATGATGTATAGTAATGCATGTGTGCAATATAATGATATTAGCTGAATGCAAACAGAAATTATAGGTGATTTGAGAAACTCTTACAAAAAATAAACGGATGGACGGATGGACAGGGCAAAACATATGGCCCTAATTATATATTCAGCCCTGAAATTATAATAACCTGACCTAGTACAAGGTCCTTACCACACCAGAGTCACTTAGCCACACTCCCTAAAAGTAACTGGATTAGTTATAATCTTACTACTTTTATAATGGGTATAACCAGAGTCAACTCTGACAAGGAAGCAGAAAGTAATAATTATAGTTCATGTACTGAAAGTTTAATAAATTAGTTTTGCTATGCTATTATGTGATTGGCAGTGTGACATCGAAGTGTGCGAGTGTACCCATGTCACATGGTCTCATGAACTTACTACAACGAGGCTTGACATTAGTTCTAAATATATCGCTGTACTTATTGCAACATTTAATGATTAATGTAATAGATATTAGAGAAAGCGACGCTTTCTCCAATATCTATTACATTAATCAATAAATGATGGGTCTTTAATTGAGACGAAATACTGTGCTTTTATTGGTCGATAAACTGGGGCAAACAATAAGTCTGACATACTCACTTCCTTTTCTGTGACTTGAGGGGCACACCAAACCCGAGGTATTCTGGGCGGATACTTTTCCCATTCCGAGAGTTGTATTTGTACATCCAGTCTGGAACTGTGGACTAAAAATAGAACACAAAATAATTATCAACCACATAATAATACAATAACATTTTAATATTTAACCCATTGTATTTTGATGAAAGAAATCAAAATATTTTGTTAATGTCACAGGGCGAGAAAAGCTGTACACCTGACCCGGGACTCGAACCTGGAATCTTTGATTTCTCCATACCATGACTCTACCGACTGAGCTAACCTAATAATATAAGCAGTGTTCCAGATAAGCTGCGTATTTGCGTAAATACCCAATTAAAATTGCCAACAACCCAATTGAAATCAGAAGTAGCAAGTATCAAAAAGCAATAACAAATTTGTGGTGCCTTTATCATGCTACAGAAAACAATAAACAGACCACAAATATAGCATATTTTTCTTATTTTCCATGAGACAAGGAGACAATTCTAATGAAATGCCAAGACATGTTTTAATTTCGAAGCAAACTATTCAATAATTGCTGTCTGTTGTATTGATGAGTAGTGTGATTTTATTTTACCCAATTACAATATTGAAATACCCAATTGCTTCAGATATGATGGAGTGAAAATACTCAATTACTAATTTATTATCTGGAGCACTGTATAAGTACATGTATTTGTTGTAACCACTCATTTGAAAAGTGAAAGTGAAAGGGTTTAACGTCCCAGCAACAGCAAAGGTCGTTCAGAGAAGGGACCACAGTTTAAAGTCTGATCCGACAGACCAGTGGGATGGAAACACTATGAAAGTATTTGTTATGCCCTAGGCGAAGTTTGAAACCACAACCTCCAGATTGAAAGTCAAGTGTTCTAAACCCTAGGTCACAACCCATCCCTAACCACTCATTTGAACCATCTCTGTGTTGAGTTCAAATGAGTCGTTACAACATATATAATTCCAGCACAAAAATATTTACACATGCCCGTAGCAAGTCTCTGTCCAAAATTTATATCCCAGTAAACTCCCATGGCAAACTACTTTCCGTAACCGTGAGGTGCAGTTAAAATAATTCTTAAGAAAACGGAAAATAAACACATTTTTTTTATGAATTTATTTAAAATGCTGGAATTATAAGGAATGAATGGCCTTTTTGTTGAATTTATCGGGGATATATATAAACTTGGAAAAGTCGCGGGAATACTGGACGAGGCCTTCCGGCCTTCGTCCCGTATTCCCGCGACTTTTCCAAGTTTATAACCCGTTAAATTCCACAAAAAGGCCATTCATTTCTATAATGTTAGATTGGAAATAAAGAAAAACAGAAAAAAATGTTGACTACTTTTAAAATTCTTCCGAAAACACCCCGATACATGTAGATCAATGCAGTTTATTCTGAAAATACCCTGATACATGTAGATCAATGCAGTTTATTCTTGAAATCGGTCATCTGGGATTCTTGGGTTATAAACACTTCCATGTGGAGTCACTGATCATCTCAGCAAATTGCTGGGGGAAAAGAAACACTTTCCTTATAAAATTTCACCACATTTGGACGCTTATAACAACTACTTCTGGACAGTTTAAATGCAAATTTAAAATGTTTGATTACAATCAAAAATAGTTGTGTGTTCGCTTAGTATTTTCATTACTCTAGAAGCGATATTTTCTTCTGTAAATTTGATGTATCGTAGAGCGAAATCTATCGTATTAACCCCCCCACCCCACCCTGTTACGATGGCCGAATTTGCATCATGAGACGTGTTTAAGTCTTGACGACTTCGTGAATATCAATCCAGGTGCATAATAGTTGTGCGGACACTCCGGTACATTTTTTATTTTGCAATTGTGAATGATAATCAGGATCTATGATCATGGTAGCCGGTCTCCTAAAACCTTTTTGTTCCGAAGTATTATTTATTTATTCTTTTTATTTAATGGTGTTCAACAGGCTGTCAATAGCTAAGGTCAAAATTTTGTGCCTACTGAGTGGGCATGTACCAAATTAACATTAATTTACCATTACCCCACATATTGATTGGCATTATTATACATTTTATATCAGACGTAAATGTCCACACTGATATCAGGGGCGATAACCGTGTTTCCTTAAAATGTTAACGGACATTACTATTTATTTTCTGTATTTATTTTTTGATGTGCAATGATCATACTTTATAATCTGTCGAAAATATTATTTTTTCCGGTGACGCATTTAATTAGTATGAATAATTAAAAAATAGCATGCCTCATTTGATTATGAAAATAGCATGATACCACCACGAGTCACTATAGTAAAATAACTACATGTATTACTACATGATTACATCTGCACTTGTAAGTTTTAGAACTGGTGGAATAGTGACACCAGTATACACTTATTTACTTCACATAAAGAACATTTTGTGCCAACTGAGTGGGCATGTACCTGTAACATGGTGAAACACATATTTGTGTCTCTGACCCGAGAAATGGGGCTTATGGGGTTTGTGACCAGTGTAGATTCTGATCAAATGGCACACTCCTGGGGGCCGTTTCACTAAACTTTGTACAACAAAAATGTTTGTAAATGCAGATTTAGAATAGTCTGTAAATTTCAATTGATGGATATACATTTATTGAGCATAGGCTATGCTCAATAAATGTAAATCCAATAATTATTTACAAGAACACATTGTTAATGTGAAATTTACAGACTACAATGTATCATAATTTTGCACTTACAAACATTTTAGTCGTACAAAGTTTAGTGAACCAGCCCCATGTAGCCTGATCATGCTGAAAACAGTCTAAATTGCTTGTTAAAAGCATGACGTGTGTTTCATTGATGGAATGGTGAACAGTGCAGATCCTGATCTGGATCTACACTGGTCGCAAAACCCATAAGCCCCATTTCTCCAGTCACAGCCACATTTCACCTGTTGCAATGGAGGCGAAATCTCATGATTGTTTGAAAGTAACGAAAGTCATTATTGCATACTACTGAATGCATAGACTGCGTCTAGTTTATTATTCATGTATGCAAATTGCACAGGAAGCCACACATTGAGTTGACTGACACCGTCTTTGTGTCTTGTTTTTATTTTATTTTATTTACTGCCTATTACCTAATCAATTGAAAATGGGTGTTGAAATTAGAACTGTATAATGGTTATAACCGGATTTAACTCACGCAAGAAGGAAGCCAAAATTGTACACGAGGGTATATTTCAGTTAGTTGCGGAAGTGTAACTCTGAATTACTACCGTCTTACTACTGAACACCAGCAGAATCCTCAATATAATGTTACGCTGCTCGCAACTAGATTTCAGTAAGGATGAATCGTTAAATTGACCATTAACCCTTACACCGCTATCTTAATTTTTTTGTCGCCTGCTGTTTAACTTCTATTTTCCATTTTTATCATCAAAAACATGCTTGACAGCACTTTAGAATAATTTACAACATGCTTTGACAGCACTTTAGAATCATTTCCATGGGAAATGATTCTGAAGTGCTGTCAAACCATGTTTTTATTGAGAAATAAGGCAAGATATAAAAGTAACAGCAGACGACTATTGTTGTGTGTAGCGGTCTAAGGGTTAAGTTACCCAATCCCTACCCACAATTTTTTTGTCTTCATGTCAACTTTTACTTCTCTGACTTTCTGCTGGTTTCTAAACATTGGTTTCTAAACATTAAACCTTAGACCACTAGTTACGTAGCGTAGACAGTACATGTACTAGCGTACTGCATGGTAACTAGACGATACAACCATAAACATTTGCATACAATATCAGACAGTTTTATACCCAAACAGTGTGGGATGATAAAACTAATATCATAGCTAATGAAATATTCATGTTGTTTGCCAGCAATGAAGTGTGTGTATTGGGAATATGGAGCAGTGTTTTGACGATTCATGTTTTGACCTGTTCACTACTGTGGACAGTATATTGACATTATTTGCAAACAGCGTAGATCCTGCGGAGATGGAGCGACAAATTCAATTCAATGACAAACTGATACAGTGGAACATCTCTAAACCAGACAGCAAAAAACATATATGATCATGATTTTGATGTGTTTCTCGGTCATTTATCTCAGGTGATAATGCCTGTTTGTGATCGCATAGCACACAACTATGACTCGGAATGCCTGATTTACAGTGAAGCCTCGCTAAACCGGACACACTGGGAACCTCCCAGGGTGTCCAGTTTAGCGAGGCTTCACTGTATAATATCAGTTTTATCATACAAGTCATTTTTCTTAAATCACATCACATCTAATTTACATTATCAATGTCTTCTCTGTGCCGGAGGGTTGGGTGAGGGAAATTCAGGGGATTTAGACAGCAAACAAAAAATCCCAAGCATGGACATTAGGCAGCCAGAAATTGTTGCTTCAACGGAAAAAATGTTGCCCACCTCGTCAGGAATTAGACACAGATAATTCTATGTGGTAGGAATTAGATTATCCATTTTGGAATGTATCTAATTCCCAAGGGTTGCCAGCCACTCCACAATGCGCATAATTATGTCGCGGTACGTAACTCACGATGGGGAGAGGTGTGTGTTCGTGACTGGTGGTATGGTAAACCAGAGGTCCTGGGTTCGAGCCTCGGGTTGAGTATGTATCTTTCTCGCGCTGTGAGATTTGGTGTCCAACGAGGGACCGGGACTGATAAATACTGCCCAAAATGTACGAAAAATATGGAATTCAGAGATGAATTAGATACAGAATTTGGGTATAAATTTTAACTTGGCGGGGAAATATGTCGGGGTGCGTAACTCACTATGGGGAGAAGGTGTGTATTCGTGACCGGTTAGCTCAGTAAGTTAGAGCGATGGTACGGTAAACCAGGTCCCTGGTTCGAGCCTCGGGTCAGAAAAGCATCTGTCTCACCCTGTGATCGATACACTTCATCCCCACGATTCATTACAACACAATTTTTGATATAACACGATCATGTCATGGCTCAAAATACTCGGCTTTAGTATTTATTATACACATTTAGTAAGGTTATAACACGATTCACTTCATACATACAGTTCATACATGCAGTGTTAAGAGACCGGATATAAGCAGGGATTCCGCTGGCGATCGCCACTTTCGCAATTGGCGATAAAAATAAACAATTGGTGATAAAAAATTACAATTTTCAAATAAATAATTTTTTTTAATTTATTTTTTGAAGTGGCGATTTTTTTATTTTCCCCAGCGGAATCCCTGTATAAGCATTTGCTTATATAAACTTTGTAAGTTTCTTTGGCTCATTTCATAGTGTTTTCCCTTAATTGATATTGCAACGTTGTGCATGATCATATTTTATTCATAAGTACCTACATGTACGTATATACAATCAAATACAATTGACATTCCCGTTTTTTAGTCGGTACCCATTTACAGCTGGGTGGACTGAAGCAGTGTGGATAAAGTGTCTTGCTCAAAGACACGACACACGCCTCCAGTGAGGCTTGAACCCACGACCGAAAGATCAGCAGTCCGACGCCTCAGACTGCTCAACCACGAGCTCCACACCTAAGTCACGGTGGCTTTGCATGGACCCCAGCCAGCTAAGGTCATGTAAGGCCGGGCAAACGGGTTCGATCCCGTTTTAACCTGCTGCATTGGGGGGGAAATTCCAAAATCAGAACGGAATATTTACACCGAGAATAAATATATTCAGCCCTGATATTAGAATAACCTGACCTGATACCAGGTCCATACCACACCTAAGTCACTTGGCCCCTTCCCCTAAAATAGGAGTACGAATAATCGTAATATTCATATAAGGGGTATAACCAAACTAAAAAATTTGGAAATTGACTCCAAAACCTGGCTAGATAGGTTGGAGATCTAAGAAAACAAAAGTTAAATTTTGAAAATCGGTCCAGTATTTCTGAAATTCAAAATATTTCCCCATGTTAAATCCCCATAGACATCTTCACTCTGACTATTTGACCAATTTTCGTGAAGATGTCTATGGGGATTTAACATGGGAAAATTGTTTTTTCGCAATAAAATCAATATTTGACCAAATTCCACAAAATAAAAAGAAGGCTCATTCTTAATTTTTCCTTTAATTTAATATTATTGAAAAAAATATTGTTTTTGAATTGTTTATATGGCCGTAAAATTTGGGCAGCTTTCGTAAAACAGACTATAGTCTACTAGTCACACAAACTACTGCATGTTAACTGTGGTAGTAAGTACTGTAGCACTGCAGTGGAAATGATAAATGATATTCTCTAAACATGATGTACATGTATGTTCATGATTGAAAAGCAAAAACATGTCTTTAGAGAGCTCATATATGGCTGTTACTCGAGTAATGGGCCCATGGGTTTTACGACCAGTGTAGATCCAGATCAGCCTGTGCATCCGCACAGTCTGATCTAGATCTGCACTGTTCGCCATTCCATCAATGAAACACATGTATGCTTCTAACAAGCAATATAACTTGCCATCAGGCTACAGGAGTGTGATATTTAATCAGGAGCTACACTGGTCACAAACACCATAATCCCCATTTCTCCAGTCACAGTCACATATCGATGGTCTAGTAACATAAGGTCGTAACTGCTATGCTTTAGCATAGCAGTTACGACCTTATGTTAATAGACCATTGACACAGCAGAATTGCAGTGGAAGCATAGATGCCATTTGGCTGATGGCAGTCAACTAGTTCCTTGATAAAGGCCTGTTGTGAAATCTGACATGGATGCCACTTTGCTGATGGCAGTCAACTAGTTCCTTGATTAAGGCATGTTGTGAAATCTGACATGGATGCCACTTGACTGATGGCAGGCAATTAGTTCCTTGATAAAGGCCTGTTGTGAAATCTGACATGGATGCCACTTTGCTGATGGCAGTCAACTAGTTCCTTGATAAAGGCCTGTTGTGAAATCTGACATGGATGCCACTTTGCTGATGGCAGTCAACTAGTTCCTTGATAAAGGCCTGTTGTGAAATCTGGCATGGATGCCACTTTGCTGATGGCAGTCAACTAGTTCCTTGATAAAGGCCTGTTATGAAATCTGACATGGATGCCATTTTGCTGATGGCAGTCAACTAGTTCCTTGATAAAGGCCTCTTGTGAAATCTGACATGGATGCCACTTGGCTGATGGCAGTCAACTAGTTCCTTGATAAAGGCATATTGTTAAATCTGACGTGGATGCCACTTGACTGATGGCAGTCAACTAATTCCTTGATAAAGGCATGTTCTGAAATCTGACGTGGGTGTCACTTGGCTGATGGCAGTCAACTAGTTCCTTGATAAATGTATGTTGTTAAATCTGACATGGATGTCACTTGACTGATGGCAGTCAACTAATTCCTTGATAAAGGCATGTTGTGAAATCTGACATGGATGCCACTTGACTGATGGCAGTCAACTAATTCCTTGATAAAGGCATGTTGTGAAATCTGACATGGATGCCACTTGACTGATGGCAGCCAACTAGTTCCTTGATAAATGCCTATTGTTAAATCTGAAATGGATGCCACTTGACTGATGGCAGTCAACTAATTCCTTGATAAAGGCCTGTTGTGAAATCTGATATGGATGTCACTTGGCTGATGGCAGTCAACTAATTCCTTGATGAACGCCTATTGTTAAATCTGACATGGATGTCACTTGGCTGATGGCAGTCAACTAATTCCTTGATAAAGGAACGTTGTATGTGTAATAGTGGCTTTGTGGTTCATTATCCATTTTCATGCTGATGATATGCCATTATGTTTGTGGAAAATCCTATATGCTTTCCTTGTATGCGATCAGAAATCTCGCTGAGACAGTTCAAATGAGTGGTCGCAACATATACTTTCATCAAGAAATAACAAAAATAAAATATTTAATAAATTTCATACCTGTAAAGGTGTATTATAGGACTGAATGGCATTTTTGTGGAATTTATCGGGGTATAAACTTGGAAAAGTCGCGGGAATACTGGACGAAGGCCGGAAGGCCTTGTCCAGTATTCCCGCGACTTTTCCAAGTTTATATCCCCGATAAATTCCACAAAAAGGAAATTCATTCCTTATAATTCCAGCATTTGAAATAAATTCATCAAGAAAATGTGTTTATTTTCCGTTTTCTTAAGAATTATTTTAACTGCGCCTCACGGTTACGGAAAGTAGTTCGGCATATGGGAGTTTACTGGGATATAAATTTTGGACAGAGACTTGCTACGGGCCAATTAAATGTTAGGGAATTGTGTAAATATTTTTGTGCTGGAATTATTGTGATAAAGATCACGTGGTTACAACAACAACAACAATTACTGAAACTTCGATCCAGCAGAGTCTCCGATTCAAGGTACGTATTCTGTTATATTGTCCTTATTAATTATGTAACAGATTTTAATGAAATATGGCGCATCAAACGCATTTTGTTAAGCTGCATTTGGTGGTCTCTGTATTTGTGGCCCAAACATCTGTCGTTTTTGTGAAGAATCAATTTTCGTGTTTACTGTCAATACTGACACGGAAATTGATTCTTCGCAAAAACGACATAAGTATGTGCCGAAGTCCAGAGACCACCAAATGCAGGTCATGAAGACGAGTTTGCTGCGCCATATTTCATCAAAATTTGTTGCATATTAAGGAAAATATCAATAATATTTACTTTAGAGGGGGCACGCTTTCAACACTTTCAGAATCATTGCGCATTTTACTTTTACAAATGGGTTATTGATTTTTTTCATTACTAAATGGGGAACAAATGATAATAAATATAACAAATTTAAACATTCACTTATTTGAGCTTTTGCAGCTCAACTAAGTGAATTGTATGACAGTATATTCACTACTCAATTTAAACAAGAGTGCCGAAGGTCACAATATACGCCCGTCGAGCCAAGGCCAGTTAACAAGGGGAGATAACTCACTGACAATTAATAGGGTTCTTGCCGTGATAAACATGTATATTGAATTTGGTCACGACCTGTCAAAATAAATAGGCTTCTTCGTCTTGTCGTGATAAACATGTATACCAAATTTGTTTACAATCGGTGAAGTAGAACTTGAGTTATTGCGTGGACAAGGATACAGAGTGCGAAAATTAAAAATGGTTGCCCGCTGCCCGCCCGCCCTTACAAGACAAAACAATGCGTATTGTCACATTGCTGTGCGTATTTTGTACTCCCACTTTTGATAATCAATGTGTATTCAGCTAAAATAATTGCGTAAAATACACTAATACGCACCTTATCTTGAGCTCTGATTTTTTTATTATTGAACTATAACCAATGGTTGTCACGGAACATTCAATATTAGATATACAGGGATGAAATGGTTGCATGTGTACATATTTTAATGTTTCAGCAGGGGCGCCGGAAGCATCATAAAATTGGTCCGGCGAATCTAGTGGATGCACCCGCTACCCACCCACAGTGTATGTTGTTACCACTCGGTTGAACCGTCTCGCTGAGACGGTTCAACTGAGTGGTAACAACATACATTTCTGATGAGAAACAAGAAAAATAGCAGAAAAAAATATTTATATTCCGTTTTTTTTTTTATATATGTGAATTTCAAATATGTCAAAATTGTTGATCCGGCAGTCGTTGGACCTGTTCCGACGCCCCTGTTCAGTATCGGAGTGAAGAGTGAAGAAGGTGAGAATTTCATATAGAATATATGCCCCAATTCACACCCCTACCCCACACACCTCCACCTATTCGACATATCTTCATGACCACAGTCACGCATACATGTATATCACTAGTCTAGTAACAACAGGACATAGTCGAACACACAGATAAATCACATTTAAAGTAGGAATAAATTACGGTGTTAGAGTTAGGGGTGTAACGATTCACCGTACATTCGAAACAGCGCGATAATTTGCCGACGAAGTGAATCATGGTATGCGACATTGATATTCGATTCAATACACTTTTCACAATTCAGTGTTTTGGGATCCCAAATAATGCTACAAATAGACATTTTGTCAGGTACGTTTTACAAATACTAAAATTATATTACCTTTATATACAGAATTTATTTACCAGAATATACACAAGCCAGTCCAGCGATCTCGAATAATTAATTATTTTTGGTCTTGTTTTCATTCATTAAAACGAGTATAATTATGGACCATTGGAAATGTATTTTATGAATGAGGTACTAGTAGCGTGAGATGTATCATATCGTGACCAAAGTATCGTAATACGTATCATATCGTGAGGTAGGCATATCGTTACACTCCTGGTCAGAATGTTTGTTTTTCCTTTTTTTTTAACAAAATATTGTTGTTTTTTCCACATACGGTACATTATACTCTAAAATGCTATATCCAAAAAAAGTGATTAATTAACCCTTTCACCCCTAATATCTGACATGAAAACTTCCATGCTAAGTTTGGACTAATCCATTTGGAAGGGGTAAAATTTGAAAGAAAGACCAAAACTGCTGGACAAACACTGCAGATCCTGATGACACGGCTCGTTACAGTGTTTGTGAATGTTGGCTTTATGGTCTGTGGGGTCTGTAGTGTTGGAAAGGTAACCCTCGTTACGAGCCGGCTCATCTGGATCTAGTGTTTGTGAATGCTGGCTTTATGGTATGTATGGTTGAAAGGGTTAACACTGGTTACAAGCCGAGAAAAATGGAAAAATAAAAAATATTCAGCAGACGACACAAATTAATTCAGCATTGTAAGGGTTAACATATGACCCAAGAGATAGACAGTGGCAGATGAAACATAAATCATGAATACACTATCATTTCTGTCCTACCTATTATGCTAGCACCTGGAAAAATACACAGCTTTTGTATTTGCATCCAATGAAAGTCCCCATATTTCAAGAATACAGTCTACACTCGTGACCTCAAACTCTCTTAAGTCACTCTTAACTACTTATAACAAGCCAATATTTGTTGCGGACAACATGATATAGTCGACACATTGGCGAAAGTATGGGCGTCCGTGTCTTTATGTACGTACGTGCGTCCGGTTAAAGTTTTGGTTAAAGTATTTCAGTATACTATCAAATGTCGTTTAGTACCTTAAAATGCCTTGGCGGGTGCGACATATACAATGTATAATAACTCTTGTTAACTCAAATTTTCGTTATTTATTTTTCTCTGTTCCCTGGACTTAGTAAACAAGTGAAGAAATTTCAATGTTGTGTATTTTCCACCAAGTGAGAGATAACTCAATATCGGGAACCAGCTGATAATAGACTCCTAACAACATTTCTGACCAGGCTAAAGTGTGACTACTATTTATATATGTATTTAGTTGAATCATCAGATCATAATAAACTAGAAATGTGGAGTGTCGGCACACGAATGCCCCCGCTGGCAGCCAAAGAAAACATGAGGCACATTTGAAAACACAGAGGGTCAGATAAGCGTGGATATGCCACAGCATGAAAGCAGACCATCTGAGCAATGGGTGTGTGAAATATCAAGCACACCCATGCAAGGAAATAGACATTATAAGACACTTACCGGTGTTTCGAACGCACCAAGTATGTGACCTTGGGCTTAGCGGGGGCGGGACGATCATGGATTTTCTCACCAGGTGTTAGAGGACCATTAGAGCAATGCATTTAGACATTTGCCCGAGCGTTAAGGTTTCGGGACGGACGGACGTACGGATGCCGGTAACACTATATGTCCCTCTCACCATTTGGTGGCGGTGGGGGCATAAATATGTGCTGTAACTGGTGAAATGAGGCTTATGGGTTTAGCAACCAGTGTACATCAGTGTAGTGCAACTGCACAGGCTGATCAGGATCTGCACTGGTTGACATTCCATCAATGAAACACACTTCATGCTTCTAACAAGTCGTATATCGTTATCAGGCTACAGGAGTGTGGTAATTTAACCCTTAGAATGCGGGAACCGAAAATAGTCGTCTGCTGATAATTAAAATGTTTGTCTTTTCTCTCAGTAAAAACATGGTTTGGCAGCATTTTAGAATCATTTCCATTGGAAATGATTCTAAAGAGTTGCCAAACCAAGTTTTTGATAAGAAAAACGGAAAAATAAAAAATATTCAGCAGACGACACAAATTAATTCAGCATTGTAAGGGTTAACATTGTATGGGTTAACTACCACTAAGCTGATCAGAAACATCGTAAATTCCCCATTATCAGCTGGCAATGTAACATAAATACAAAAACACCCGTGCTACAATCACATGACCACAAAATACAAGACAATCGTGCCACAATCACATGACCACACAGTGCGGTGTTACTGCACGTCACCTGATCTGGTGAGGGCGTCGACGTTCGCCGATTGACCCATGCACGGGTTCGTTGAGATTTCTTTGCCGGTTTTTCGATGACTCGTACTGACGATTTGGACGACGACAATTTCACACTCGAAGTTTGTTGTTTTTCACCCTTATGATGGGATTTAACGGTGATTTAATTAACGGTGATATAATATCATTAACGGTGATATAATATAATTAACGGTGAAGTGAGGCTACATAATGAGATTCGTCATGTGATTTTGTAGTTAAGAACATGCATGAAAATATTAACAAAATTTATGACATTTTCCGTAAATGATGGAGAAAGTTTACAAAATAGATAAATTTTAACCCTCACTACGCGGGAGACGAAAATTGTCGATAGCTGATTTTCATTTTTGTCTTAATTCATAACAAAACAAGAAATGCGTCTGTCGAACGCGGATGCCACCTGCAGCATATTTGAGAAACTGTGACAAAGTGGTTAACTGAAAAGTGTGACGGACGGACGGACAGACGGACAGTCCAAACACTATATGCCACCCGTTTCTTTGAAACCCGGTGGCATAAAAACCTGTTTTGACAGTGCATGAGAATCGTCTCCAGTGGAGACGATTCTCATGCACTTTCAAAACAGGTTTTTTATTGAGAAATATTGAAAATAAAACATTTCCAGCAGACGACAAAATTTAATTCAGCGTAGTAAGGGTTAACTAGGGATTCTGCTTAGCAAATTGCAATTCTAAGCAATGCTTATGCTACAGCTTTGTAATTAACCCTTAGACCGCTACACACAACAATTGTCGTCTGCTGTTGCTTTCATATCTTTAATTATTTCTCAATAAAAGATTAGTTTGACAGCACTTGTAAATGATTCTAAAGTGCTGTAAAAGCAAGTTTTAGATGATAAAAATAGAAAATCAAAAATAAACAGTAGACAATAAAAAAAATAAGATAGCGGTGTAAGGGTTAAGAAAGAGTCTAAGTCATTTTTGGGGTGGGTCATAATGCTACTCACCATTCCCCTGTGTTTGTGCATGTACTGTTTGATGATTCGTTTAATGTCGTCCTCTCGCATCTCGCCATGTAGCTGCTGCAAGGGAAAGTATGGAGCATTCAGTTGATTGACTAATTGATTGGTTGGCTGACTGGTAGGTGAACTAATTGGTTGGTTGACTAATTGGTTAGTTCAATGGTTGGTTGGATTGATGGACTACTAATTGGTTGGTTGGATGACTGGCTGGTGGACTAATTGGTTGGATGACTAAATTGTTGATTTATTGTTTTGTTGCTCGATTTATTCGATGATTAATTGGCTAATTGATTGGCTAGTTGGTTGGTTGCTTGCTTGCTTCACTAATTGGTTGACTGATTAATTGGTTGATAAATTGTCTGGTTGAATGGTTGACTGATTACTTCATTGATTGACAATTAGTTTATAAGTTGACTGACAGATTGGTTGATAGATTGGTTGGTTGGTTATTTGGTTGGCTAATTGACTGATTGGTTGATTGGCTAATTGGTTGACTGACTACTTGCTGACTAGGGATGATCATTAGTTTCACAAATGGGGTTTAGCCCTTCAGTTACAGCTATTTGATTGGAATACGCCATTGCGGTGCAGAAAGCTTAACCCTTAGACCGATACACACAACAATTGTCGTCTGCTGTTGCTTTTATATCTTGCCTTATTTCTCAACATGGTTTGACAGCACTTCAGAATCATTTCCAATGGAAATGATTCTAAAGTGCTGTCAAAGCATGTTGTAAATTATTCTAAAGTGCTGTCAAAGCATGTTTTTGATGATAAAAATGGAAAATAGAAAATAAACAGCAGACGACAAAAAATTAAGATAGCGGTGTAAGGGCTAAAACTACATTTTGAACATCAGTCTGAAATATAGACACTTGAATACAGCATTTATGTTTATGAGTGTCAGTGGATTTCAATTTGTCAAATGGGCGGTACAGTTCTAATCTTCTAACTAAACTCAAAACAAACACGCTTTAATGCAAACTGTGTAAAATAATCCCCAGATAAGTACTACACACATAGATAAAGGTTCCCAGTATTAACCATTAGAATGTGGGAAAAACGAAAATTGCCGTCTGCCGTTTTTTCATATTTTGTCTCTATTCAAAATAAAAACATGGTTTGGCAGCAATTTAGAATCATTTCCATTGGAAATGATTCTAAAGTGCTGCCAAACCATGTTTTTGTTGATGAAAATGGAAATAAAGGAAAAACAGCAGACGACAAAATTTAATTCATCATTATAAGGGTTAATGGACAAAACAGACAGGTAAGTAAAGGTACTTTGTAGGATTGTAGCTCATAGACTAAATTGTTTACTCTGTTGAAAGTAGGCGAGACACACTTTTATTTTCCCAAGTATTCAATAACTACATAAATGAACCTGTAAACAAAGACCACCTGTGAACAAAGGCCAGGTTTGACTGTACTTATTGTATTTACATTTATTGAGCATAGGCTGCATATGCAGCCTGCCTTGATGCTCAGTAAATGTAAATCCATCAATTGAAATTTCCAGACGATCCTAAATTTGCACATACAAACATTTTAGTCGTACAAAGTTTAGTAAAACTAACCAAGGTATCTTTGATATCAAGTACAGCAGGTAAGGACGCATATTGTCCTGTCCTTTCTGAGCCAAACCGGATCATGTTGCAGAGCTCCAGATAAGGTGTGTATTGGCATATTTTACGCACTTATTTTAGTAGAATACGCATTGATCATGTTCATTATCAAAAGTGAGAGTGAAATACGCATTGATTTTCGAAAACAGTGTTGCTTTTTGCAGCACAAATAAGTGAATTTTTTAAATTTGTTTTATTTTGTGTCATTTGTTCCCTGTTTAATAAGAAAGAAAATCAATGATATATTTGTAAAAGTAAAATACGCATTGAATTTAAATATGGGGGTATAAAACTCTTTAGATACAAAACTTATCTGGAGCACTGTGTTGATATCTGTCATCTGATTTCATCACTTTTTCAATGAGTCCATTGCTTATATAACTATGAAAAGTAATCTTGGATAAATGAGGGATCGTAGTTAGTTATCTCCCTTTGCAGATCTATTTATAGAGATCTGGTCCTGCGCTGTATTTCAGCGTTTATTTCTTACTGAATACATGTAGCACAAAAATGAGTTTTGCGAACAGAGCAGACCCAGATCAGACTGCACATCTGTGCAGTCTGATCTTGGTCTACACTGGTTGCAGTAACATTATTAAATGTGAACACAAGAATCTGGCAAATAATGTAGTCCCAGATCAGATTGTGTAGATATGTACCATACTGACCCTATGTTTTCGGACACCCTAAATATTCGGACACCCTTATTTTTCAAGAAAATAATTATTTTTTGTGTCTCTAAAAATTTGGACGGGTGAAAAATGTGGACATTTTGTTAACCCTAAGTTTTCGGACAGCAAAAAAAATGTGTTGAATTTGCAATAATTAATATCCGTATATGTACGAGTATTACGGTAACACAATTGGCCCGGGTCCTTTCGGTGAAACACGTAAGAATCAGCAAATCAATCCATACCAGTGTTATTGTAAACACAAATGACACACACACATTCATTCAAGTGTTTCGTCCAATAATTTATGCAACCAATGAAAATATATGTTCTTCCTACCACGAATCCGCGATCGTAACTCTTCCAAATGCTTTGAACTGTAACATCAAACAATACTACAAGGTCCCGATTTTATTTTGAAGTCTGCCAGAAACCAGACCGCACACATCATCAGACGATTACGCTGCGACCCAACATTCCTTTCATATCTAAAGTCACCGACAATTCCACATGAACTCTGAATTTTGTGTCAACTTTTCAACACCATTTACGGGAAATATTTTCGAAATCAATATCAGCGAATATGGCGACAGATCTGTGTATAATCTAGAGTGTATCTTTAACCCATTCCTTTCGGAAATTGACGGAATACACCTTTAAGGGTATGAAATATTTTAATTATTTTTATTTCTCAATGAAAGTACATGTTGTGACCACTCATTTGAACCGTCTCGACTAGACGGTACAAATGGTGGTCGCGACGTATACTTCTGAGCGCATAGAAGGAAAATATTTAGGATTTGTTGCGACTGAATGGCACAATTTTAAACATAAAAGCGTCTCCTCATCATGTAATTGGTTATTTTGCCCCTTGATGCGAGGGTAAAAGTTGCACGTTCCCCGACGTTTGCGGCACAGATCAAACGACGTATTGACCAATCAGTTCAATTTCAAAACAAGGTCACACAGTTTACAGCCTCGCGCTGAATGATGCATTGGACACGGCTGAGCATTATAAATTTATTTTTACACAATGCAACACACAAATTTTGTGTGTAATATGTGTCAGGTGTAATCGAGTCTCGGATTTGGAATTTGAATTCATGGCAGCTCGATATTAAAATACAATCGACTTCTGTATTACGTTGAAAACGGACACAAATTTCAGAGCAAACATCATCGTATTTTGCCGATATTGACGTAAATGACGTTGAAACTTGACATACATTTCAGAGCAGATCTGTAATTGTCAGTTTGATACGTAAAATTATTATCAAAAAAAAACCGATGCAATATGGGTGGTAATACTGGTGGAGGCAGACCCGCGTTTACGCGTATATAATAATGTAAATCGGTGAATGGAGTATTGGTTTGACAGTTTGATTCTTGCGTGTGGCAAAAAAAGGTGATCTTGTATAAGTTGTAAGCATTTATTTCAAACGTACGGATGGACAGGACAGTCAGTCGCTAGTCATCGTGATAACAATGACCCGTGTGCGTCTGTCTACCCGCTCGTCCGAAATCTGTGTCACAGTTAAAAAAAAACATGATGTCTCACCAACGGACACGGCTACTGGCAATACCGTGTTATGATGGAGTGATCGATTTTTTCACACGCTACTTGGATTATCTGGTGAATTGGATTAAGTATTGCAATTAATACAGGATTATTTTTCCAATAATAATGTAACACATTTGTATTATACTGATCATTTAATTGAAATCATAGAAATCATCAGAGCATTTAATTGCCCCGTGGCGTTTGCAGTAAGCATCTGAGAACATTGCATTCCGGTGGTTGGAGGTTGGCGACCCTAAATTTTCGGACAGCAATTTCGATAATGATTTTTTTTAACCTATATATTCGGACAGTAAAAATAATAATTAAAACATATGGTTATTACGGTAGCTTGATTTGGATCAACACTTGTCGAAATCACTACATCGACTCCTTTTCATAATAAATCATGCTATATTATATTCGCTATTTTTACAAGCAATACGGCCATAAACTACACAAGTTGAACCAGTAGCCTATTTCATCAACATTGCAAAGTATACTTTCCTAGCAAAGTATACTTTGAGGGTGAAATTTTCAATTTTAGAATAAATTTATTAATTTTTATTATACTGAATTTATTACATTATCACAGCCAATTTGGCTGTGATAATGTAATAAATTCAGTATAATAATTCTGCATACTTTTAATCATGAAATATTTGCATTTGTTAGTTCTATATGAAATAATGCATTTTGGAAAAATAAATGATTACTCCCTCAAAGTATACTTTGCTAGTAAAGTATACTTTGCAATGTGGATGAAATAGGCTACTGATTTCTATAAATAAATTACACTAGCTACGTCCCTCATTGACGAAATGTCAACTTTTTACACCATTCATGATACTTACTGGGCTGAGCTGTGTGAGTTTCGTCTTGACGTCGGCCTGGCTGAAGTAGTGTTTTAAGGCCCTATCATGGAGCCCGTCATACTGGAGGGTGGCTCGCTGAAATGTTAGATTGGTTTAATGGTGTATAACGGCCTGTCAACAGCTATGGTTGTTTTAGGCCGGGTCAACGCGGTTGAATTCCATATTTCACCTGTACGGATGGGATTAACACAAATTTTACAAAAAATTTACCGTAAATTTCAGAGTAATTTGACCTTAGACATAGGGGTCGCATGTGTGGACTATAGAATGAAAGTGGGGATGATGATAAAGCAAAAAAACAAAAACATTTATAACTAGAAATGTGGCCTGTTGGCACACGAATGCCCCCGCTGGGAGCCAAAGAAAACGAGGCATATTTGATTATAAGCCATTTACCTGAGGTTTCAAACACACCAAGTTTGTGACCTTGACCATGGGCTTAGCGGGTGCGGGACGAATGTGGATTTGTCACAGGGCGGCAGAGGACCATTGGAGCAATGCATGTGTGAAATGTCAAGCAGATCCGAGCAAGGAAACAGAAATTATACGCCATTTACCCGAGGGTTAAGGTTTCAAATGCACCAAGTCTGTGACCTTGACCCTGGGCTTAGTGGGGGCGGGACTGTGGATTTGTAACAGGGTGGTAGAGGACCATTGAAGCAATGCGTGTGTGAAATGTGAAGCAGATCCGAGCAAGGAAACAGAAATTATAAGCCATTTACCCGAGCGTTGAGGTTTCGGGACGTACGTACAGACGCCGGTAACACTATATGCCCCCCTCACCATTCGGTGGCGGGGGCATAAAAATAAAATTGATTTTATGTGAAATTTAAGAGTTTTTTTAAGTATATCAGTCATATAAGAAAAGTTAGCTAGCTTTTTTAAGTATATCAGTCATATAAGAAAAGCTAGCTAGCTAGCACCAGAAGCGCATACCAAAGGAAGGTGAGTTCATTAAAGCTTAGAATAGAAAAGTCGGTCCGGTTTACCGTCAGCAATTTTAACGGATGTGACCGACGGACCGACGACTTTCGCGGAGACTGAGTACATGTATATGAAGTTTAAAGTCAATCTGACTTAAAAAACTTAAAAACTTTAACATGAATTTTACAAAAACTTTAGCACAAATATCAGAGTAATTTAACCTTGAACTTGGGCATTGGGGCTATAGAATGAACATATGGATAGTGATAAAGAGGTATGCGAAGTTTCAAGTTGACTTAGGGTTGTGGAAATATTTGGTACTTAAACGCAAATGCCGGACACTCGCTAAAGGTAACCCAGGTGAAATACGACCATGGTCAACCGTCCTTTTTCATCACAATCGACCATGGTATAGAAAAAGCCATGGTTGACCATGGTTACTAACGAACCGCGCTTTAAATGATGCACACCCGCGAATAAAAAATGATCATGGTCAGTGACCATGGTTAACAATGGTTTTGGTGATATTCAACCACGGTCCAGTCTTGACCATGGTTCCTAACCATGCTCACCATGGTTATTAACCATGGTCAGCCAGATCAGCCATGCTTTTACTGATTTACAACCATGGTCAACCAATGACCATGGCAAGTGACCATGGTTAACATTTTGTTTGTGATATACAGTACTTAGTGATATACCAGTTTTCACCATGGTTCACCTTGCTTACTGTACATTGACCAAGGTCAAGGGCGATGTGGAATATTTTTCTCCATTTGACAGATAGGGGTCTTCTGCAAAAAATGTCCGGGAAACTGACCGTGAAAGTTTTGGTGATTAGAGACAAATTCCCGACGCGGGGGTAATCCCGTCAAATGGTTACGCTACTGTATTTTGCAACATACTTCCATAGAAAGAATGAAAAGCTGGCAAAATTGTTTCCAAATTTCATTAATTTGATTATACATTAGGTTGTCCTTCATTACAAAATAATATTTCAAAATAAATTACTTATTCAAATTGTGTAGCAACTTGATATGTAGATGTACACGATGTATGCAGAGCTCCAGATAAGGTGCGTATTGGCGTATTTTATGCACTTACTTAGCTGAATACGCATTGATTATGAAAAATGGGATTGAAAAATACTCTAGAATCTCTCTAAACCGAACACCAAGGCTGATCTTATATTTGATGGATTTCTTGGCCATCTATCTCAGATGTTAATGCATGTTCATGATTGAAAGCATGCAACTATGTATCAGAAATGGTAATATTCCTGATTTACAGTGGAACATCTCTAAACCGGACACCCTGGGGACCTCCCAGGGTGTCCGGTTTAGAGAATTTTCACTGTAGTGAGCATAGGACTTCAATGCCGGAGGTCGTTAGTTAGCTCCCCACCCTAGATATAATTTTTTTTTTTTTATTGCATTTCTATTCCACTGCTTATTCAGATGAAGACATGTCTGTACATGTATATGAGCTTTAACCCTTAGACCGCTACACACAACAATTATTGTCGTCTGCTGTTGCTTTTATATCTTGCATGGTTTGACAGCACTTCAGAATCATTTCCAATGGAAATGATTCTAAAGTGCTGTCAAAGCATGTTGTAAATTATTCTAAAGTGCTGTCAAAGCATGTTTTTAAAGATAACAAGAAATGCGTCTGTCGAACGCGGATGCCACCTGCAGCATATTTGAGAAACTGTGACAAAGTGGTTAACCGAAAAGTGTGACGGACGGACAGATTGACAGATAGACAGACAGACGGACGGACCGGACGGACGGACCGGACGGACGGACCAAACACTATATGCCACCCGTTTCTTCGAAACCAGGTGGCATAAAAAATAAACAGCAGACAACAAAAAATTAAGATAGCGGTGCGCAAGGGTTAAAGCTGTTGCTTAAGTGTTATAAAACATTTGAGGTTTTATTTCATGTATAAGCTTAACGTTGGGTGCAATATGTCAAACTGTGCCCACCTGGCAGTGTGTTTACCTTTCACACAATACATGTACATAATGTACCGGTAGTACCGAACCTTTATAGAATAAATCTAGCTAATCATAAACAGAAAACTGCATTTAACCCTTACATTAATTAAATTTTGTCGTCGACAGTTCTATCCATTTTTCTCACCAAAAACATGGTTTGACAGCTCTTTAGAATAATTTTTAATGGAATATAAAGCATGTTTTTGGGAACGAGATAAAATTAAATGTTGATTTTATGTCAGTTACATATACTGTGCATGAAGCGAAAAACCATATATTGCTAGAGTGGCCAACCTCCATTGTGTATCCATGGATACCACTGTACATATACAAGACACAACTAGCAGACGGCGAGCCTTCAGTTAGTTTGTTTTTTGTTGGGGTTTAACGGCCTATCAACAGCTAATGTGATTTTAATTTAAGGCCGGGTCAATGAGTTTAGTACTAAATCACATATATTACCTGTACAGATGGGGGAAATCCCAAAATCAGAACTGAATATTTACAATAAATAAATATATATATATTCAGCCCTGAAATCAGAATAATCCTGATCTGATGCCAGATCCTCACCACACCAGAATCACTTGGCCCCTCCCTTTTGCTACTTTGATAATGGGCAATAACCCAATTCAACTCCAAGGTAACAAAAGATATAAACGCCTGACCAACCACCTACGCCTCCAGTTCGTATCCATGGATACCACTGCACTCACATCATACCACAATAAACAAATTGGTGGTCCATCCCTATTCCGTATCCATGGATACCATAGCACTCGTACCAGACACCACAATCAACAAGAAATTAGGGGCCCGTTTCACTAAAATGTTTGTAAGTGCAAATTTAGAATCGTCTGCAAATTTCAATTTATGGATTTACATTTATTGAACATAGGTAGCCTATGCTCAATAAATGTAAATCAAATAATTGTTTACAAAAAAACATTCATAATGTGGAATTTACAGACTATCATAATTTTACACTTACAATGTATGAACATTTTAGTAGTACAAAGTTTAGTTAAACGGCGCCCAGTAACAGCAAGAGTGCCGTAAGTCACAAAATACGCCCGTCGAATATGGGCCAGACAGCGAAGATGCAGAAATGTGAAGCTGTCACCAAGGCAAGAAACATTAATGAGAATTTGAAACTCTATAGCATTATTTGTGCTAAACATGTATACTAATTTAGGCAGAGATTTGTAAATTAGAAATGATATAGAATTGGATACAAAAACGTAAACAAATGGCTAAGTTAAAAAGGTGATATTTTTGTTAAAAGATATTTTTTCGGCATAAAAACACCAAGGTGCACATCTTCAATATGTGTATAGTTTCAGATCGATCGACTGAACGATTCAATATGTGTATAAGACGTGTGTATAGTTTCAGATTGATCGACTGAACGGTTTCAGAGGAGTTGTGTACACAAACTCTGTACCCTATACAGAATTGTATAGAAAAATTTAAACAAAAATTGCTAAGTGGAAAAGGTGATATTTTTGTTAATAGATATTTTTCAGCATAAAAACACCAAGGTGCACATCTTCAATATGTGTAGAAGACATGTGTATAGTTTCAGAACGATCGACTGAACGGTTTCGGAGGAGTTGTGTACACCATCTCTGTACCCTATATAGAATTGTATAGAAAAGTGTACAAAAAAACGGTGATAGTTTTGTTAAAAACTATTTTTTCGGCATAAAAACACCAAGGTGCACATCTTCAATACACAACGGTTTCGGAGGAGTTGTGTACACGAACTATGCACTTTTTCTGTCAGCCGCCAAATGCCCCGCGGTAAAACGGTCGTATAAAAACCAGATCATTTGACCTTGACCTTGAGCACATCTAGGTCGCATGGGTGATCTATGGAATGAAAATATGGATGATGACAACTAAGCAAATGAAGTTTCAAGCTTATCAGACTTACGCTTACAATGATAGAGGGTACCCAAAAACTTTAACACAAACCGCGGCGAGGCAGACGGACGGACAGGATGGCGACTATATGAACCATTGATTCCGCTGACGATCGCCACTTTCGCAATTGGCGATAAAAATAAACAATTAGCGATAAAAAATTATAATTTTCGAAAAAAAATCGCCACATCAGGGTACATAACAAATTGATGGCCAATCTCCAATCCGTATCCATGGATACACAGCAGACATACCAGACACCACTATCTACTAACTGGTGGCCAGCCCATATTCCGTGCCAGACATACCTGTAAAGTACCGACAGTATTTAGTATTTTCTGACTATATGGAGACGGCCCCACTTCTAGGTCGCCGATATTCCTACCATTCTGGTAGATATGTACAATCTATGTTTATTACATACTCAAGGTGTATGATCACGTGGTACTAACAACAACAACAACAAGTACCGTACTGAAACTTCCAGAATCCATCCGATTGAAAGTACGTATTCTTGTATAGTGTCCTTATTACGTAACAGATTTTGATGAAATATGGCGCATCAAATGCGTCTTGTTAAGCTGCATTTGGTGTCTCTGTATTTTCGCCCAAACTTCTGTCATTTTTGCAAATAATCGATATGCGTGTCTCCGACAGGGGAGACACGGAAATCGATTCTTTGCAAAAACGACATAAGTCTGTGCCAAACTCCCTGGACCACCAAATGCATCTCATGAAGACGCGTTTGCTGCACCATATTTCATCAAAATCCGTCGCATATTAAGGAAAATATCAAATAATACTTACTTTGGAGTGGGCGACATTGTTGTTGTTGTAACCACGTGATCATGCACCTTGATATTAGATGGCCGCATATCATGCCTGCACAGGTTTTTGATGGTCCCAGTATGTATGTAAGTGGTTACCTGGTTACAGTCAAGCGATTGTGGAGATATTGGGTACTTAAAAGCTTTAACGCAGATTTTTACAAAAACATTAATGCAACTTTCAGAGTACTTTGACCTTGACCTTGGGCATGAGGATCGCATGGGAGGGCTATAGAATGAAAATATGGATGATGATAAAGAGGTATAAGTAGTTGTAGAGATATTAGGTACTTAGCCCTTGGACCGCTACTCACAACAATAGTCGTCTGCTGCTGTTTTTATATCTTGCCTTATTTCTGAATAAAAAACATGTTTTGACAGCACTTCAGAATCATTTCCAATGGAAATGATTCTGAAGTGCTGTCAAAGCATGTTGTAAATTATTCTAAAGTGCTGTCAAAGCATGCTTTTGATGATAAAAATGGAAAACAGAAAATAACAGCAGACGACAAAAAAATAAGATAGCGGTCTAAGGGTTAATAGCTTTAACGCAAATGCCATACACACGCCAAATGCGGGGACTATATCACGCAGACGCAAACGAGTCTGATAAAAATGGCATTTCACGGTGTGCTAAAAATCATAATTTACTGGAGTACATGTACATGTACTAAATATACAAATGATGCCACTACAGAAAATATGTTTGGTGATCAATAATGCACCTTCACCGTATCATGCGCAAACCCTCCCATTATCCTGTATTGTGACCAACATTAACTCTTTGCATGCTGGGAAAATTGTGGGCTATAAATAGTTAAAAAATAGCGGACAAGAAATCATCATATTTTCTTTTATTTCTCCCTGTAAATATCATGAATATGTCTTGGAGTTTCATTAGAATTGAGTCCGGAGGACATATTTAAAGAGAGAAACAAAACATACTCCTAATTTGTTTGACGGATATTTTCACCGCTAGCATGCAAAGAGTTAATGAAGTTACATGTGGTTGATATTAGAAAAATCTCAAAAGGCTCCACCACTCGGCTTGTAAATTTACGACAACATGATACAATGTGACATTTTTGAGTGTCAAATTGCACCATGTGATCATACATTGTCAATCAACGTTTTTTGAGTGTGTCAACTTATGCCATGTGATTGTAAATTGACCTTCAAAAGTTTTGGGTGTGTCAAATTGCACAATTTGATCGTAAATTGTCATTCAAAGTGATCATAAATTGTTTGTTTGTTTATTGGTGTTTATCGGCCTATCAACAGCAAAGGTCATGTAAGGTCGGGCAATCGGGTTTGATCCCATTTTAACCTGCTGCAATACAATGGGGGGGGGGGGGGGGGGTGGGTGGGTGGGGAGGCTCCAAAAATCAGAACAAAATATTTACCAAGAACAAATATATTCAGCCCGGAAGTTAGAATAACCTGACCTGGTGCCAGGTCCATACCACACCAAAGTCACTTGGCCCCTAATCCCCTCAAATAAGATTCAACTGTCACATACAAAATGCCAAAGTATGTGAGGGCCAAACCAGGTCTCCAGTCGGGATTCCGTTAAGGATGAACCCTGATAGTTAAATTACCCCATCCAACCTGCCACACACGATCGTAAATTAACAAACCCACTGGTTCCACTACTGGTTCATATCTGGTGTGTTTTGAACCACATATAACTTACCGATTTGAGCGGTGGGTGGTTGAGTTGAGGGGCGTTTACCCCCGACAAATCAAAGCCATCTTCTAGCCTCTTCACCTCAAAATACTGGCGCCTAAAACAAAACATAGACAGTGTTACTGTCTGTTTCACAAAATCTGCCCAAATTTTACGGCTATACATGTATAAACAATTAAAAAAAAAAATTCTTGATAATATTAAATGAAAGGAAAATTTAAGAATGAGCCATCTATTTATTTCATGAAATTTGGTCAAATATTGATTTTATTGCGAAAAAAACAATTTCCCCACGTTAAATCACAGAGTGAGTGAAGATGTCTATGGGGATTTAACATGGGGAATTTTTTTGAATTTCAGAAATACTGGACCGATTTTCAAAATTAACCTTTTGTTTTCTTAGTTAGCTAGATCATTCCAAACTATCTAGCCAGGTTTCGGAGTCAATTTCAATTTCTTTTTCTGACTACTCCCACAGCTCATCCATCTCCTTTTCCCCCATGTTAAATTTCAATAGACAAATCAAATGTTCGTAATAAAATCAACTGATCAATATTTGACAAAAATTTCACAAAATAAAAAGAAGGCTCGTTCTTAAATTTTGATAAAATTTAATATTATCCAAAAAATACTGCTTTTGCATTGTTTATATGGCTGTAAAATTTAGGCAGGTTTCGTGAAACAGACAGTAGGTATTATTAAGGCTTTCAACAATACAGCCGTCTGTAGCAGTGTCTGCAAACCATGTAGATCCAGATGAACCGGCTCGTAACGAGCCGTTTCATCAGATCCACGCTTTTTTCAAGTAATTTTCATACTTTTTAGAGAGAAAAAAAAACAAAAATCATTTTGTGACGATTGTATTGGTCCTTAAATTAACATATCACAGCCCATTCCAGTTATTAAAGGTACATGCCCACTCAGTAAGCACAAAGTGTTCTTTATAGGAATTAAATAAGTGTATAATTGTGTCACTATTCCACCAGTTCTAAAATTTACGAGTGCCCGTTATACAGATATAATCATTTACGGTAGTAATATTTATAAAACTGATAGTGACTTGCTGTGGTATCAGGCTATTTTCATATGCAAATGAGGCATGCTATTTTTTAATTATTTATATTAATTAAATGCGTCACCTGAAAAAAAAATATATTCGACAGATTATAAAGTATGATCATTGCACATCCAAAGTTAAATACAGAGAATAAATAGTATTGTTCGTTAACATTTTAAGGAAACACGGTTATCGCCCCTGATATCAGTGTTTAAATTTACGTCCATTATAAAATGTATAATAATGCCAATCAATACATGGGGTAATGGCGAATGAATGTTGATGTCTCTGATATAAAGGACATGTTGTGCCTACTGAGTGGGCATGTACCTTTAACGTTGAAAAGGTTAAACAAAATAATTTTCAGACTAGTCCATTTATGAAATGGGGGTATTTTTGTTCTCAAAAATATGAAAATTACCGTACTTGCAAAAAGTGCAGATCCTGATGAGTCGCCTCGTCATGAGCCGCCTCATCTGGATCTACACTATTCACCAATACCACTATGCACGTCTGTTTAGTGTTGAAAGGGTTAAGTAAGAGATTTTTTCTATATTTTTCAACTGAAACCGCTTTTAGTATGCGGACACTAACACAAACTAATCATTCTAGAGATCAGATCAATTAGTGCTTGCTAAAAACAGATTTTGGTTTCCTTTGGTCATAATTCCGTAAAGACAGTTTTGTTGTGTCTGTCTATTATATCCCCTCTTGCCTATCAGCGAGGGGACAATAAACCTGGTTTTGTCAAATAGTGAGACAAATTTTATGTAAGGCAACAATTGTTTGCATAAAAACAAATTTACTGCTTTCAATAGTTTTATTTTGATAGCAAATTAAACAATTGTCAGTTATAGTACATACATCTCGATGTAAATTGTATTTTATCATACATTATACATCAGGTATTAAACTACCATGCCTCCAGGGGCCTTATATAGGCCCCTTCCCCCAACCCTAAGAGCCTTTTATTTTTCCCAAAATGTAAAATAAATTCCCATTCGAAAAAGTAAATTAATGTAGACAGAATTTCAATGCAGTTACAACTCACTTGGAAGTGTTTGAAGTGCCAGAGAGCAACTTACTATTTTGCTTCCCCCATTTGCAAGTACATGTATGTCGCATTTCCCAATTTACCAGATTCCAGCGCTATTTTTTCCCCAAAATCTATGTCAAGGGCCCCTTCCTAAAATTTGTACTTTAACCCTTACTACGCTGAATTAAATGTTGTCGTCTGCTGGAAATGTTTTATTTTCAATATTTCTCGACAAAAACTTGGTTTTGACAGCACATGAGAATCGTCTCCAGTGGAGACGATTCTCATGTGCTGTCAAAACCAGTGACGGCAATTTCCGTCAACAGCGTAGGAAGGGTTAATCCGTGTACATTCGAAATATACCTACATGGACATATTGTACATACAAAACATATAGTGTGTGACGTCTCTAAACAGAAATGATCGAGTGAAAGTACTCAATTACTAATTCCGTATGTATATCGAGAATAGAAGGTTAGTGCCGTGAATGGGAAAAAATATCTGGCAAGGCTTAGGAAATGGGATGGGTGAGGCTCCGCCGAGCACATCCCATTTCCGTGCCGCGCCAAACAACAGCAGGTGACCGTTGATTGTATCCCACATTTTAAGGGTTAACATTTTAATCACTGGCCAAAGAAAAGTAAAAGTCCCGGACTTGTTTTCCTGAATTTGGGATATTTTTGCAAATTCCTTGATTTTTCCATGCTGGGAATTTTGTTTGCACTTTCCCCTGCATCGATACCAATGGCAAAGGAGTCCCTCAAGGACCAGTGCCCATTTAGTGAAATCACAGTCAGACACCCATAACTAGTTGCCGTCATTCCTAACTTGCCGGAACAAAAAAATTATTGAGAGTCGAAGTTGAGAATCAACATTCATCATCATCACCACAAGGAACAGTGATATATAGGTCCATTATTGTTCCTTCTCCATACATACAATGTTCCTAGACATAGAGCTATGGCCAAACCACTTCGGCTACTCTCCCGCGAAGGCCATAGATCACAGCCATTAATGAACCTGTCCATTGAATACCTTGATTGGAAGTCGCAAAATATTTACGTGACCTTCCTTCGATATTTATAATGCAAAGCAGTTTTTCCAGATACTATTTTTAACTCCCGTCACTGAATTTGATAGATTGGCTACGTCGATGAATCACAAAAATATTCCGATCGGAAAACTAGCAATTTCAATAGCAAATATTTTCTGAAGTTTTTCAAAGAAATAACGGGGCAATGAATGTAAATATCGGTTACATATTTATTCAGTATCTACAGTAATGTTCATTAACTATAATAGCCCATGGCATGATATATAAATCTATCGGTGCAAGAAACATCCCAAATCATAGACTATGCCAGAACTTTTCCAGGGGGGTTCGACTGCCGAAAGCAGACGTCGACAGACAAAGGCTGGAAGCGGGGAGAGTACGAGTGGGGTATCCTCTCGTGTTAGTCCCCCAGATTATTTTTTATTTCTACGTGAAATTTCCGGCATTCTCATGCATTTTAGAGCTACAGTGTATATACACTTTCCAATAGTCATACTTGTACCCCGAAACCCCCTGATGACACTTATGCAAATAGGGGTGTGTTTATGCGGTTGTACCAGTATGTTAAATGTGTTTCTGCTAAAATTTGAATCCTGAAGAAGTCAGTCTCTATACCATGATAACAGACAAATGTCAGATTAATAAAAACAAGAGCTGTAGGAGAACATCATAGCTCGACTACGAGGGTTGTCGATGTACACATGTACAAAGAAGGTGGCTGCGGCCACAGGTTGAAGTAACGGACCGAGGTCTATAAATACATTAAATATGCATAAAAGCATCAATAAATGAAGAAAAACAAAAAAAATTTTTTTTACCCCATCCATCTAATCTTCATTTATTGATGCTTTTATGCATATTTAATGTATTTATAGACCTCGGTCCGTTACTTCAACCTGTGGCTGCGGCCTGCATAAAAACCTTAACCAAGGTTGACTAAAAAACTTAACCAAGGGGAATTAACTAAGTAATTCAAGGTTAAATGTAGGTCAAAGTCAAATATAGGTCAGGGGTTGTTGATGTACATCACTAGGAGATAAAGTTGTCCAAGTATGGTTGGTGTAGGGCCAGGAGTATTCCATATACAAGCTTGACTAAAAACCTTAACCAAAGAGAATTAACTAAGTAATTCAAGAGGAAATGTAGGTTAGGGTCAAATGTAGGTCAAGGTCAAATATAGATCAAGGGTTATTGATGTACATCCCTAGGAGATGAAGTTGTCCAAGTATGGTAGGTGTAGGGCCAGGAGTATTCCATATACAAGCTTGACTAAAAACCTTAACCAAGGAGAATTAACTAAGTAATTGAAGAGAAAATGTAGGTCAAGGTCAAATATAGATCAGGGGTTATTGATGTACATCCCTATGAGAAAAGGTTGTCCAAGTATGGTGTCTGTATGCACAATAGTATTCCTTGTACAAGCTTGACTAAAAACCTTAACCAAGGTTGACTAAAATCTTTAACCAAGGGGAATTAACTAGGTAATTCAAGGTTAAATGTAGGTCAAGGTCATCAAATATAGGTCAGGGGTTGTTGATGTACATCACTAGGAGATAAAGTTGTCCAAGTATGGTTGGTGTAGGGCCAGGAGTATTCCATCTACAAGGTTGACTATAAACCTTAACCAAAGAGAATTAACTAAGTAATTCAAGAGGAAATGTAGGTCAAGGTCAAATATAGATCAGGGGTTACTGATGTACATCCGTAGGAGATGAAGTTGTCCAAGTATGGTGGGTGTAGGGCCAGGAGTATTCCATATACAAGCTTGACTAAAAACCTTAACCAAGGGGAATTAACTAAGTAATTGAAGAGGAAATGTAGGTCAAGGTCAAATATAGACCAGGGGTTATTGATGTACATCCCTATGAGAAAATGTTGTCCAAGTATGGTGTCTGTATGCACAATAGTATTCCCTGTACAAGCTTGACTAAAAACCTTAACCAAGGTTGACTAAAAACCTTAACCAAGGGGAATTAACTAAGTAATTCAAGAGGAAATGTAGGTGAAGGTCAAATATAGATCAGGGGTTATTGATGTACATCACTAGGAGATGAAGTTGTCCAAGTATGGTGGGTGTAGGGCCAGTAGTATTCCATCTACAAGGTTGACTAAAAACCTTAACCAAGGCATGACGGTGACGCCGGGGTGAGAACATAAGCTCTACTTATTCTTCGAATAGTCGAGCTAAAAAGTAAACAACGGTATAGAGACATGTCAGTCCATTAAATGCGGATGACAGAGGTTTTGCTAACATGCACTTTTGGGGCTAGAGGTTTCGCGACTACAGGTAGAGGTTTCGCTACCCCGAGTTAATTAGTTATAACTGGCTCACAAGAATACTTAGGTCTACATTCTTGGGACACACATTATAAATAACACTGTAATTTAATTCAATAAATGTAATATTAAAGGTACATGTTATTGTACATGCCCACTCAGTGGGAACAAACTGTTCTTTGTAGGTGTATAATTGTATCACTATTCCACCAGTTCTAAAAATTACGAGTGCCTGCTATACACCATTACCCTATGTATTGATTGGCATCATTATACATTTTATAATATATCAGACGTAAATTTCTTTACTGATATCAGGGGTGATAACCGTGTTTCCTTAAAATGTTAACGGACATTACTATTTATTCTCTATATTTATTTTTTGATGTGCAATGATCAGACTTTATAACCTGTCGAAAAAGATTAGTTTTCATGTGACGCATTTAATTAGTATAAATAATTTAAAAAAATAGCCTGTCTCATTTGCATATGAAAATAGCCTGATACCACCACTATCAGTAATATAAATATGACTAAATGATTGGTACTAAATGATATGTATAGCAGGCACTTGTAATTTATAGAACTGGTGGAATAGAGACACAATTATACACTTATTAATTGGCTATAAAGAACAGTGTGTGCTTACTGAGTGGCATGTACGGTACCTTTAACATTTTTAATAGGATATTTATTAAAAATAGAGATAGAAAATTAGTTACATTATTTCTATAATTTTTCTAAAAAGATCATAAAATCAGCAATAAGATAATTATACACAGCAATGTACAGCACTCCAGATAAGCTGTGTATTTGCGTAAATACCTAATTAAAATTGACAAAAACCCAATTGAAATCAGACGTAGCGAGTATCAAAAAGCATTACCAATTTTATGGTACCTTTATCATGCTGCAGAAAACAATAAACAGATCAAAATTATAGCATATTTTTCTTATTTTCCATGAAAACACATCTTGGTATTTCATTAGAATTGTCTCCAAGGAGACAATTCTAAAGAAATGCCAAGATATGTTTTCATTTTGAAGCAAACTATGCAATAATTGCTGTCTGTTGATGTGCAAATAGTAGTGTGATTTTAATCTACCCAATTAAAATTTTGAAATACCCAATTGCTCAAGAAATGATGGAGTGACACTACTCATTACAATTACTAATTCCTTATCTGGAGCCCTGATGTATATATAATGTGGGCATGACCTGATAATGTGAGAAATTAAACTGAATTATCTTGCATGCTAGGTTTTAGGTGATATGGAAATTTGAAAGTTGTGTTTGTTTTTTTCAACCGCCCGATGTATCATTTACAATGTCTTATTTGAACTGACTGCATTACGTCTGGGTTATATTCATGATCATAATCATCTGCAGACATTTATTTTATTTCCGCATATTTTTCTACATATGGGACCTGGTTCGGTTCATTTGGAGATCTGTATGGGGTATTTCTGACACACAAGTAATATATGGCTGTGATTGAAGAAATAGTATGTATGGACTATGCGACCCGTGTAGCCTCATGTCAGCCTGCGCATCCGCATAGTCTGATCAGGGCCTGCACTGTTCACCATTCAGTCAATGAAACACTTGTAATGTGTAGATCCACAAATGCCATAAGCCCCAATCAATCAATATATTACGATAGTCAATTAGTGTTACACATTCACAAATATATGTGTCCCGTGCCAAAACCAAATGAAGCGCAAAAGGTCTAAATGTATGTCAGTCAATTAGCTCAGTTCTCAAAACTTAATTGCCATTACAGTGCAACAATTAGTCTCAATCACTCTCATTTTGTGACAATCAATATTTCCAAACGTTGTAATATAATGCATAGAAACAAGGATGTATTTAATGCTTAAATATATTAATACTTTCTCTGTAGAATCTCTCGATCTCTTTGTGGAATTAATAGACACCCCGTAATATAAGTAAAGTTTTCACATGTGCAGTTAAGTTACATTCAGTATATCCTAAAATAATGGTTAGCTTAAATGGCATTTTATGATATATATATACTGACCGTAATGAAACTGTGAATAAATTATTGAATGTGTATTGATTACACAAATATATACAGATTCTACAGTAGTGAAATTAATGCATTAAATACATCATTGTTTCCATGCATTATGTGTCAAATAAGGTAAATAAAATAACAGGGAATCTCTTCATTCATAGACATGGAGAAGAAGTCACATTCACCTTACGTTTAGAATGTACATGCACCTTGTGAAAGTTAACTGGTGCAGTTTATATGCATCATGCATGTTAAGATGTATCATGGCACCTCTTAAGCTTCACGACTATCGGATTCGTGACCATATGTTAATTTATCTGGATTAACAGGTTATCTGGACCCGCAAACCAGTAGCCTATTTCATCAACATTGCAAAGTATACTTATCTAGCAAAGTATACTTTGAGGGAGAAATTTTCAATTTAAAGATAAATTTATTAATTTTTATTATACTGAATTTATTACATTATCACAGCCATTTTGACTGTGATAATGTAATAAATTCAGTATAATAATTATGCATACTTTTAATCATCAAATATATGCAGTGGTAGTTCTACATGATATAATGCATTTCGGGAAAAATAAATGATTACTCCCTCAAAGTATACTTTGCTAGATAAGTATACTTTGCAATTTTGATGAAATCGGCTACTGGTGACTTGTTCATTGGGGTAATTAACTTGGGTTAGCCAAACCTACTAGCCGCGAAAGTGTATGATGTGCGAATAAGTAGGTCACGAAACCTCTGTAAATCATTGTGATGTTCAATCTGTGCACTACACAGGCGAATGGCATTGATCTATGTACATCGTCAAAGCAGTTTGGCCATAGATATATATGTCTACCGCTTATATTGTTTTATTTACTCAATTAACTGTTCAACTAAGAAACTATACCTGTCATGATGTCGCTGGATAGTTCTGCTTAAAGATTAATATGCAATGCAGTACCAGTATGCTGTTCGCCTTTTTTTTTACACTACCAGATGCGCAGCATTAGCATAAAAAAATGTGACATTGCAAACACGCATGTGATGTCATACATCACACAATTTAGGTCACTTACTGACGTCAGAACGTTATGACATTTTACCTGCAGACGTCTTTGAAATGCGCTAAATATTCAGGAATTTTTTACTCAGTATGGGATTGTTAATGACATATTGACATTTACATTTGTTTAGAAAGCCTTAGTTGCACATAATTAGCCGACACCATTGTAAACATACATTCTACTTACTATATGTACAAGTTGTATAGCCTATTTCAACAATAACAACATATAATTTTTTATTTCACGTAATTTTAGTGCAACACACGTGTGGATGTTCAGTGGAAAGAGTCACCGTGTGGCAGACTTACAACTTCTTTCCAACGGTCTTGGCCACAACTTCCGAAGACATGTCGACACAATGTGCTTATCCAATGTTTTATATGTACCAACAATATGTACGTGTTCATCAACAAATGTCAGCCATGGTTGTTTGGTGCCGCCTAACTCACACACAGTACACAACAACTTCCGCGCGAGCACCTGGCACAGGAAATAGTGCCAATATCAAACGACTAATTTATTAATTTAAGAAAAGGAAGCAAATCCATATATTCGATAATGTAGTTCTAATGTAAGCAACTACCTGAAAACATACATTAAATATCATATATGTTGGTCTTAACTTTTAATTCCATATCAATTATGCGCAGCGTAGTTATTTCGTTACCAAGTAAAGCTACAATAGACTGGGCATCAATTTCATATTTCACATGCATATACATGAACCATTTCATGTTAAAATAAATCATCGCCCAGTCAGAAATTAAGTAGGGAGCAACCCTTAATCGTTTATAAACAAGTATTGTCTTTTATAAAAAGAAATATACAAAAAATATCCGTAAACAAATATGTAAAGTTAATTACTACTGCGGGCGCAGGCTTCCATTGAATGATTGATGACGGTATTGCGGCGTCTATTTACCAACAGTATTTGTTTTTATTTTCTTTCATCCTTGATATCGTTGAGCATGGCTGTTAAATTTCGACAGTTCTGCACAATTTGCTTATTTATTAGTATTCAGGGATTCCGCCGATACAAAATAAACAATTGGCGATAAAAAATTACAATTTTCGAAAACAAATCCAAAAAAAACAACAACAAAAAACTTTTTTTAATTTTTTTTGAAGTGGCGATTTTTTTATTTTCGCCAGCGGAATCCCTGAGTATTAAAGTAACACGTTGGCGATCTGTAATATTTATAGTTCACATATTGAATTTTTAATAAATTAATTTCGAGCGAGCGCTAGCGACCAAGAAATTAGTTTATTGAAAATTTAAGATGTGAACTATATTTAATATATATAACTTACTTATTGTTTACCCAGCCCAGTCGCGAAGCTCCGCCCCTAAACGTGATTTCGAATCGCTATGTGCTAGTATGTGTTTGGCGGTGTGACACGAAGTGAGCGCGTGTGTGGACGGTAATATGGTTTGCGTCTCATGGACTGATGACAACAAGGCGTAGCATTAGTTCTAAATATAGTGCTGAACATGTAATGATTAATTTAATAGATATTGGCGAAAGCGTCGCAATATGCGATTAATTTAGACGAAATGCTGTACTTGCATTGGTCGAGAAACTAGGATAAACAATAAGTTAAGTTATTAATTAGTAAACATATATAAGTATATGTCACTGGGCGAGAAATATGTGCACCGGCCCTGGGACGAATCCGTGACATCTGCATTGCTTACCGTAGGATCATCGCTCTAACCAACTGAGCTAAACGGACACGAATACACACATTCTCACCATAGTGAGTTACATACCGTGACATACTCCCCATTTGTAATAATTCGTGGTACATTTTAGGCAGTATATTTATCAGTCACGATTCCCAAGTGGGCGCCAAATGTCACAGGGCGAGAAAGATGCATATCCAATCACGGGAGTCGAACCAGGGACCTCTGGTTTACCGTACCATCGCTCTAACCGACTGAAACCGGGCATAAATACACAGCTTCTCCCAATAGTGAGTTAGTATACGTACCGTGGCATATGTACATTAATATTAAGTGCATACCATTAACGTATACAGTATTAAAGCATACAGTAGCATAGAAAACATGGGGATTCCCAAGAATAATTAAGTATGTGATATTAATCAGAGATTCTACTTTCACCTTCAACATGTTCAAAAGTTGCAACATATTTTCGATATGTTTTGTTCTGTTCAAACCATAGATTGAAATAGTAATTGTTTATTTAATTTTAAATTGTTAATTTGCATATTTTGATTTAAGCTGTCTCTAGCGGCGTTGGAATTGTCAAGCAGCATCTTTAATCGTACGTGTCACATTTTAAATACACCGAGTTTCGATTAAGCCGCTGTTAACAGTCACTTGTGTCATGAACTGTGACGATACCACCGCAATCATTAACACAAATTAACAGGTGCAATAAAACAATCTGAATATAAGGTTCGACAATGCCATGCCGTGGGTAAACGAGTATACGTACGTTTGCCGTGGCGCGAGGGAACTGTTTGAACCCCAAGGTCGAAGGCCGCCGGTTAAAACAGTTCTCGAGTCGAACGTTAACTATTGTTACGTTACAATTATTGAACGTTACAGTTCCCGAGTAAAACGTTATTGTT